>VMBQ01000510.1:163246-264124 GCA_007657795.1 Dreissena rostriformis | reverse complement strand
TTCTAGAGTGGAAATGAGGGGTTTCTTAGTTATGATGTCGTGGCCTAGGTTTTTGACTCACGTGACCAGATTCAGCCTTATCTCAATGATGTAAATATTTCAAAATTATGATTCGAGTTTACGCGTTTACGAGTATCTGCTCACAGACTTGAAATCGAAGCAGGGCGATGGCACAAGCCCGAAAAGATACCGTATGAAAACAGAAAATGTAAACACTGTAACGTTCTCGAAGATGAGTGCCATTTCTTACTCGAATGTCAAGTTTTTAATAGTCCTAGAAAACAATATATACGTAGCTACTATTGGAATCGCACAAATATGGTAAAATTTATCGAACTTTTACAAACTGACAACGCTAAAACAATTAAAAATCTTGCTTTTTTTTTAAAGCATCTAAATTGAGAACTGAATTATATTATCAATATTTTCTCTCAACATATTACTGTCTATGTGTTGTCATATCAATAAAAGTTATATGTTTTCACATTGTTAGAACATTCAAGTTTATTTTGAGTACGATACGACTCTACAATATGCATATTATATAATTACCTTAATATATAAATGTTAAAAATATCTGTTAATTTTAAATATGAATGTCTTTAGAGTTGCTAATTCTTTCGTTATAAATTGTTAACTTATATTGCCTAAAGTTGTATATGTATATACCTGTATGTCATTGACCACTGTTGACTACATTGTGTATTATATGTTTGTATACGCATGGGCTTAAAAGCCTAATGTTTTCTGAAATAAAACCAATAAAACCACTATATATTTGAGTTTAAACCTCTTTATTTTAGCTCGATTACACCGAAAGCCACCGGCTTATTGAAACACTATCGAGTTCGTTTCCTGGGTAGAGTCAGTACTTGGTTTCTTTTGAGGAGATCTAAAGAACGCCCCCACTGTGGGGATCGAACCCATGAACTTCCGGACACCGTGAATATACAATGTATATGACTACAGTGTATACATTTTTAAGTGGATAAAAGACAAAGTGATATAGGGCAACCAAAACGTGTCGCAGTCAAAAATTCTTTCCTTACCATCATCTACACGTTTAGGAGATTCATCTGCAAAATCAGCCTAGCAATTAAGGGGATTAAAATCATTTGGGAATATACATTCAATAAAAGAAGAATTGACAAAGGTGTATTATTCTGTCAAAACCCATCTTTGTGACATCTACACATGAAGGTCATTAAACTGTCAACGTTCGAGCGGGATCCACCTATAGTTAAAGAGGAATTGAAAATACAAACATTTGGGACTACATATTCTACATTAGAAAACAACCATATGGCCATAATTCTGTCCTCACTATGAACCTAAATTCCTGACTCCACTTGTGTCTACACATTAGACCTAAACAAAAAAACATTACTCATAGTAACCTTCCAAAAATATGGGTCGTTAGTTAAGGTTTTGATTGTATTTTAATGGGTTTTATGAGTTGGTTAATCTGTTCTAACGAATTTCAACAACAACAATTCTCTTTGTTTTTGTTTGTGTTTTTAAGACAGCAATATATCATTTAAATGGTATACCATTGCAGTTTGGCTGAACATTTCTTTAATGTTATTAGTAATTTAGACAACTTATGTCACCAAACTATTTTAAATATATCGCCATATCACATTTGTACTTGATCGCACATCTCAGTATCTATAAGGTAGGTGTCAATTATATTTTTATGTTAACGATTTACATCCACTCTATCGTAATCATTCATCCCTGCTGGTGTCTGCTGTGTTTGAGCACACGAAGCGATGTCGTATGCGTCCTCGTGGTCATGGTAACCAAGGTGACCATACACGTTCATGTTGATTAGATCCGGTGCGGCAGAGAAATTAAAACCATCATAATTGTCGCTCATTACAGCCGCGTCTTCAATCTTTATTACTGTTGAATCACCAGCAAAGCCGGTGTTGTTTTCTTTTCTCGACTGTATATCGGGTTCGTCAGAGAAATCAACACCATCATACTCGTTACTCATTACAGCCGCGTCGTCAGTCTTTATAACTGAGGAATTTCCAGCAAGGCCGGTGTTGTTTTCTGTTCTTGACTGTACATCCTGTACATCAGAGAAATCAACACCATCATAATCGTTACTCATTACACCCGCGTCGTCAGTCTTTATTATTGTGGAATCACCAGCATAGCCGGTGTGTTTTTCTTTTCTTGGCTGTACATCATGTGCGTCAGAGAAATCAACACCATCATAATCGTTACTCATTACACCCTTGTTACCGTTTACGTGCCGTAACCCGTGGTGATCTTTATTCTTTATTACTATGGAATAACCAGCAAAGTCGGTGTTCTTGTCTTTTCTTGACTGTTCATCCACCTTAGTCGCGTCCTTTTGTGTGCTTGTTATTGCTTTACTATAAGCTTTAAGGTCAGCAAATTCATTTCCAATACCATTTTCCCCATGCCGGTTTCCGTCGTTTTTCCGTAGCCGACTTGGAACTGCGTACACATAACTTTCATTTGTGTGCTCAGGTTTGATAGGCGTCTCATTTTGGCCACTGTCGTCATACAATGCGTTCATACGAACTGACACTTGCGAATTGTCAGTTTTACGCCTGTATCTGAAGTATAATCAGTGAAATAAAATAAACTTATGTTTTTGTTCCCTGCTAAATAATCGCATTAAGGAACTAATTAAAATGGTTGGGGTTTTTAACAGTATAGTCTGTATACGTATTCAGGCCATTGTTTCTATTGGGAACTCATTACAATGGCTGGGTTGTTTTAGCAGTGAAGTCTTTATATGAATTCAGGTCATCGTTTCTGTTGAGAAATGTGAAACATGCTACACATATATCTACAGTTTACGTAAGTGCTAAAGACATATTCTGTGTCTGACTATTAACGTATGCGAAATCATTGCGATAACTAATTAATGTTCATTTATAACAATTTAATATTTCACAAAAGTGATGTATTTACCTTCTTTTATAAACGCAGACGCCGAGGGTGGTAACTATTACAATGACCACAATGCTTAGGCTTACACCTAAGCCGATGCCAAGACCTGACACTGAAAATTAATAAATGAAAAAAGAATTTAGATATATTATCATCTATGAGATACACGACGGATAATAAATTAACACATATTTTTAATCACATGATTTTAAACGACAATAACCGAAACGTCTGTTTTTCAGTTCTACGTTAATCTATTGATGAATTGTTTACCGACGTTACACGTCATTAGACGTTGGTGACGTCTTTTCTTGAGATTGGTAAGTGAAAGAAAGTAAACGAATGGAAAAAAAATGCCGTGTCACAAAATTGTTAAAGATAAGAATATTTGCAATTGTTGTACCGCATGAGGAACTCTCATGGAGTGCAACTGAAGAAGTACACGAGTGTAATGTACCTCAGCAATACAAACATGCTATTGTCTTTAACATATTTGTCTGAGCCTCAGTGTTGCACATACAGTGTTAACTAAACGATGTTAATATCATACGACATTTTAAAGTACATTACTTTTTTAAATTGTGACCCGTACTGTTTTTCGATTGAATACACGTTTGACCGATATATGATGAATGAGTATTCATCAGTGTAAGTTATAATTGAGGTAATATGTTAATCTTACATGAACGTTTTTATTAATTTTCCGCTGTTATTTTACCTGATGAACTGGAAGCATGGTTACGAACTGTAGATTCTGTCGATGTATTCTCGTTGGTTGACATCATTGTGGCTGTTAATGTTTGTGTTTGTTGCTGCACTGTTCTTGTTTTGAATTCTATTGTTTTAATGAAAATTATGAATGCGCCAATCAGTGTAAAAGTGCCTTTAACAAACGTGTCGCAAACATTAACTTGTTTTCATTTATCGCTCATGTATTTATTTTGTTAAGAAGTCATTATATATGGAACTGTATTGATGTGTAACTAAAGAAGTGTAAGATAGCAAGGTAACTAAGCAATCAAAGAATGATATTTCCTTTAACATTTTGTCAGGGACTCAGTATGCTTAAATGCTGCACATACATCGTTTATATCAACGATGTAAATATCCTACGGCATTTAAAAATTAATCTCCTTTATTAAAAATGACCATACTTTTTTATTTCGATGCAATAAATGTTTGACCGATCTTGGACCCTTCATTGTACATTACAAAAAATAAATAAAAAATAAATAAACATATCAAAGATACAAGCATCTAGAAGATCATTTTAATTAACATTGTATAAATTTTATATTAAGTAAGATAAAATGTTAATCCTACATGTACGCATGTATTACTCCGCAGCTGCTATTTTACCTGATGAACTGGAAGCTTGGCTACGAACTATAGATGCTGTCGATGTATTCTCGTTAGTTGGCATGTTTGTTGCTGTAAATGTTTCTGTTTGTTCTTGCACTGTTCTTCTTGTTTTGAAATCTGGTACAAATAAGGAAAATAATGAATGCGTTCAATCAGTGAACAATGGCCTGTAACTAAGCATGTCGCAAATTTTAACTTTGATATATTTATCGTTCATGTATTTATTTTTTACAAAAGTCCTGAAATGTGGAACGGTCATGCAGTGTTACTGAAGAAGTATGAGGTAGTTATGTACCTAAGCAATCAAAGAATGTCTTACACGTGTTTGCAAGAGCTTCAGCATCCTTCAATTGTGCTCATACATTGTTTATATTATTGATGTAAATATCGTAAAGCATTTTAAATAAATCTCCTTTTTAAATCTCGAACCGTACTTTGTCTGACCGATCTTTAGACTTGTGCGTGGACAATACAAAAAAAAAATATAAAATAAACATATTAAAGATAAAAAGCATTTTTGAAAACAATATCATTTTAAAGAGATTATGAATGGGTGAGGTAATATGTTAATCCTACATGTGCATATTTATTACTTTGCTGCTGCTATTTTACCTGATGAACTGGACGCATGGTTACGAACTATAGATTCTGTCGATGTATTCTCGTTAAGTGACATTATTGCTGCTGTTAAAGTTTCTGTACGTTGTTGCACTGTTGTTCCTGTTTTGAAATCTATTACACAAAAATGGAAATAACAAATGCGTCAATCATTGAACAAGTACCTTTTACTAACATGTTGCAAAACTGTATTGTGGTTCATCTATCGTTCGTGTAGTTATTTTTTTAAGAAGTCATGACATATGTAGTGTAACTAATACTATGAGATAGTAATGGACCTAAGCAATCAAAGAATGCTATTGTCTTTAACATGTTTGTCAGAGCCTCAGTGTTCTAAATTGTTGCGCATGCATTTCTTACATCAGCGACGTAAATAGCTCACGACATTTTTAAATACATTTCCTTTTTAAATCAAGACCAGTATTTTTTTCTTTGGATGCGTATTTATCACTTTGCTGCTGCTATTTTACCTGCTGAACTGGAAGCATGGTTATTAACTATAGATTCTATCGATGTTTTCTCGTTGATTGACATGATTGTTGTTGTTAATGTTTCTGTTTGTTGTTGCACTGTTGTTCCTGTTTTGAAATCTGTTTTATTACTGAACATTATAGATGCGTCAATTAGTGAACAAGTGCCTTTAACAAACATGTCGCAAATATTATCTTTTATTCATGTATCGCTCATGTATTTATTTTGTTCATTAGTCATGACAGATGGAACTGTCATGCAGTGTTACTGAAGAAGTATAAGATAGCAATATACCTTTTTCAATCACAAATGTTATTTTCTTTAACATGTTTGCCAGATCTTCAGTGTAGCACATACATTGTTGACATCAACGATGAAATATCTTACGACATTTTAAATACATTTCCTTTTTTTTTTTAAAAACCCGTACGTTTTGTTTTAAATTCAATACAAGTTTTACCGATCTTTAGACTTTTCCTTGTACAATACAAACATTAATAAATAAAATTAGAATGTCAAAGATAAAAAGCATTTAGAATATCATTTCAAATTTATGATGAATGAGTATAAACAAGGTGTCAGCTTTAAAAGTGAGGTATGATATAAATCCAACGTGTACGTATTTATCACTTTGCTGCTGCTATTTTACCTGATGAACTGGAAGCATGGCTACGAACTAAAGATTCTGTCGATGTATTCTCGTTGATTGGCATGATTGTTGTTGATAATGCCTCTGTTTTTTGTGAAATAAACGTTGATGAGGTATTTGATGAAGGCTGATTTGTTGTAAGAGTTGATCCGCACACTAAAACAACGAAACAGTTGCATTTATGTGATAAACATACATCACTTTGTTGGGGATCTTTGACGTTCAATTTTTTTGTTGTCATGTGACTTTTCAAGAAGTAGTAAAATAGCTTCTGTAACGTTTGTCATGATTTTAATCAAAGGTTTTGTGTTTGTGTAAATATAAGTTAAATTAAAATATGAAAAACACAAAGTGGACATTTGTTATTTTATTTAAGTGCAGAGTTACCTGAAAGATCACTTCCGGTGTTATTCCCTGAAATTGATGAACAGTTTTATATGCATTCATACCTATAATTGCCTTTGATCCAGCATGTAAACATACATTAACTGTTTACCAGTACAAATGAATGACACAATTTGGTTCATATGCTGATGAGTTTCTATCTATGCAATTTAAAGTGTTATAATTATGCGAAAATGGCGGTCAATACAATTAAAAACAACATATTTTTAACACTATACTTGCACATGTCTCATCAAAATATATATGACATTATGCGGGCATACTATGAGAGTTCTTGAAGGCATAAAGTTTGATTTTATTAATAATGTATAAGTAAATAGTGAACATTTATATTTATTTCGAAGATAATGCATCTTATATGTATATTATTCTTCACACTACCAGTAATTGATTTTAAGGTTCTCACCAACTTTACAAAAAGAATAATGCGAAGTGCCACAGTCACGGACCAACTGAAAAATTCCATTGACGTCCACCATCCCACAACGGTCAAGGTTTTTCCAACTGCCACCTTCAAACGCAACAAACATTCGTGCCTCAAGTTTTGTATGTCTTATTCATGCAGATGTCACATTTAAGTGCGTTTATGCAAATATTACAAAAGACGTTTTATAAACTTGATATCTCAGAATTTACTCCCATAGTGTTGTATACTCCTACATAAAGACTGCTTTATATTGTATAAAAAAGGTGTTAATTAACAAACATGTACTTCCATATGTGCAAGCATGACATTCATATGAGAACCGAAAAAACTTACGACATTGTAATATCCCCATGCAACAAAAATAACAACTATACCTGAGCGTGGATCTACTTTGTGTGAATCGTTCATGTTCCTAAGTTCAATAAATGTAATTGTCTACAATAACCTAATCTGTATATTATGAGCTTTATTGGAGTTGATAGGTTTTTTTCACAACACGTCCTTTGTTCCAAAGTACCTGTAAATGTGTAATTCTGGTACCCAAATGCACCTGTAAGCCAGTAATCACCAGGAGGCAGAACTGCTAGTGCGTTAGTGACGTTACATCTGGACGCTTCCTTCCAGGTTCCATGCTTAACACCACACGAGTCTAATTTAAATGATATGAGTTTATTTTAAATGTTGCAATGCATTGAGGTTTCATAATTATTTTAAGTGTCCCATCAGATTTAAATATGGTTGAATCGTCCCCCAATTTTTTTTCCTGATTATTGTATCTGTATTTCGTTACGGTAAATAGTATTTACGAACTAATTTATTTATTTTAAAACAATTTTTGTGAATCGCCGTTAAACGGACTTGTTCACCGATTTTCGTATTTTGAACACTGGCATTAAAGGGACTGTCAACCACGAATGACGAAAAAAGAAAAGTTTTAAATACCGTATTTTTTACAATTATTAGTTTATATTGATTAAAATATCAAGACTGGTATATTACATTACTGTAATTACGACATTTTTTGTCATTCGTGGTTGACAGTCCCTTTAAAAGAATTTACTTAAAAATTGTATTATCTAGAAAATAAGTAAAGTGACATGGAATAAATATATAATAAAAATATATTATAAAACAATTGTCGGGCCTGGGACTAGAACCCGTTACATCCAAAAGCATAAGCTAGCGTGATACCTCTAAACCACGCAGGCTTTTGAAATAAGACGGTAGTTTTTTTTTTTTTTTTTTTTTTTTTTTCAAAGCANNNNTTTTTTTTTAATATCGATGAAATGCCTTGCAAATGCTTTAACATTTTTCCGATTTCGAAACATGATTTCCAAAAAGCGAAAATATATTTTTAACACGATTTATAAAAAGGAGTGTTATTTCGCTTGTTTAATAATAATGCATACATTCGTATTTGAACTTACGCCATTTTATTTTGTCATATTGCCAAACAGTGATCAAGTCCCTTTATTTATATAATCTTTTACAAAAGTATGTTTGTCAAAATATGGCTTTTTAAGGTTACTTACATTCTTTCAACAGTGAAACATGTTTTAACTAAATGTGTTATTTGAAGACAACAGTGTCGAAATAAAACTAGCAGCATGCGATGATGTAGAAGTAAAATGTATGCATACCAAATAACAACAGCCCTCAGAGTTTAACGATAAATGAGAAAGGAATATTTCAACAGTTGCAAATAGTTGTCATACTCATCATGTTGTTGTCGCAACAGATGTAATTCCTTATTACTTCACAATTTCCTATTGACTGACTGATCTGATTGAATAAGCCACGCGTTTGGTATTCACACTCGACCGGAGAATCTGAAAAACATTTTGTTGGTAAGTATAATATGCATTTAAAACACTAATTTCGACAAATGGTAAAGTATGCTATATGTTTGTTCAAAATAAAATATTATTGTATAAAAGAACAATGTCAACAAACAGTACATCTTACCTGTAGTCGCAATGCGAGACGCATAGTCTGCAGTCCAAAACGATCCATTCAAATGTAGTCCAGTCGGCGACAAGACGGAGCTAATACCTACTGGAGTGCCACTTTGACTGAGGCAGTGTAGCATAGCAGACACCCAATTCCTTGGTTGGAAATCACACGTGATACGAGCTGTAAACGTTCCAATTGTTGCTAATATTTGCTTATCCAATTAAAATGTACATACGTGTAGAATCGAAGCATCAAATAAATATTTAAGTTACTATGAAAAAAGCCCTTTGTCAGGTATGAGTACAAGTACAACTTCAACTTTTCGCCATGTTCGCGATAAATAATCAATATTAAAATTTGGAAATCTTATTCATTCATCTTATTCATTTGACAAAAAGTTACCGTCATTTTATTTGGCAGTTTTTATTTAATTGTGCAGCTTTCTCTTTCTGGTATTAAAAAACGTTTTCTTAAATATTATGAAGTGGCTCATGGCTAAAAATACTTACCCCTAACATCGACATATGCCACTGCAGCAAATACACAAAGAACCCGTAAGTCCATTTAACTTTCTGATGCAGATATATAAACAGTTCAATTACGTTTAACATGAAATATAAAATGAAGCAGAAGTTAAAAACGCTGTCAAACCAGTCATGTATTCATTTAGGTCAGAGCTTATCAGTAGAGGTTTATTTGTATGTGATTTGGGTTATCGGCTTATTATGACAACAATCAAATATATACTCGGGGGAAAAACCAAGACCTACAATCTCATTGATTTTTATTACTTATGTAAATATTGTTCGTTCGTCATGTTATTGAATACAATGAAAGTTGTTTCGTGTTTTATTCAGATTATTTTGGACTAGGACAATAGGAGGTAATGTCGCCAATTGTGTTATCCTTAGTTGATGAAGACCCTGAACAGAAACTACAAGATAACATTATTTGGTTTAATTATAGATGATAATTATTGTGTTGATTTTACTGATACAATTATTTGCTGATGACATGGCAACTTAAGGCAAGCCACCTGCTGAAGTTTAATCACATTTAGACGACTTATATTAATATTGCAATTTGGGAGGGGCGGGGGACTAAATGGTAACAATGCAAAAACACAAATAATGGTATTTCGGAAGAGGGGTGGATTAAAAGAAAACAAATGGGCATACAATGTGAATGATATTGAAGTTGTTTATAACTGTTATTATTGAGAAACAATGTTGAATTATACTGGAAGGTTTAATTTAACACAAAGACATTTGACACAGAAACATTTAAATTGTAAAGCCCTTAAGTTCATACATACATTATTGTTTAAATGCAGTTACTTTGACATTAAACCAAACACATCTGTCAGTTGTTTTACTCTGTTATGTGGTGTTTCGCAAAGTCAGATGGTATTGAACGCATACATTTTACATTTTTGCAAACAATTACTACAGGTTAAATTAAATAAATGTTATGTTGTTGTGTACTGAGAATTTGGTAGATAATCATTGTACGTAAGAAGGTGTGTGTAATTTTTAAATATTGTTTAAGAATTCTTAACAATGAAAATATCATAATGCAAATTTCTTTAAAAATAAAACCTTTAACGATTGTAACAAAGGATATACAAATTGGGTCTCGAATGTCAATAACATGATAAATGATTATGAATTCGATTATGTTTTTGAAAATCCAAACGTTGTGCAAGTAACCAGTTTTAAAAGCGAGTTCAAATGTACATTTGTTGGCAATTTTAAACAAGAGTGGTATGGTAAAATGAATAACAGTTACGTATTAGATAGGTATACAGCTTTTAAAAGCTTTGGAATATGATGAATATTAGACTTCCTAAACGTCTGCACTTTTTTCGTAAGATTAAGGATATAACACCCGTTGAGAATCAAAACTCGCAGATATGCTTAGAAAAGCATGCCACAAAATGAACATTATTGCATATGATGTAATGACTTTGATTTAGAAGACGAATGGCATTTTAAATGTATATGCCGCTGTAACACTGATTTAAGAAGGAAAAAAAAACATTTAGCAGTATATTTCATACTAACCCCTTATGTACATACATTCCCCAAGTTATTAGTATAATGTGGCAAATCGTTAATTGCTACTGTATGCCAATACATCAAAGAAGCTTTTGTTATAAGAAATGCGCTCCTAAACAAAACTGTGTAATACATTGCATAACCGCATCCATAGAACTCACGTTGTTTTGCCGTCGATTGTGTTTATTGATATTTATATTCTTAAATGGCTATTGTTTTTTATTTATTGTTATGTTTTATACCTATTTACGTGTCAAAAAATAATGTGTGTATTTTAGTACGAAGAAGATGTACTGTTGAACAAGTCCGAATAAAATGTCTGTCGGTATGTTTTGTTCAAAATGCTGTCTTCAATAGACATAAATATATCTTATTAATTGATTAATCAATTCGGTAATTGGTCAAAGCACAATTATTGTGAACGCTCGGTTTGATTATGTTGTGATAACATAAATGAATAAGTTAAAATGTTTCACCATAACGCTTTAATCAAATTCACAGAAAGTATCTCTCATCTGCATGCTTATGTATTTTAACACCAGCAATACAAATTATTCAACGCCGTTATTAAAGTTACGGAAAAAATTTATCGACTACATTTGTACAAGTACGTCATTTGACGTTGAAAAATAATGAAATAATTATTTTTAATGTGGTTTTAAAAGACGTAAACAATGTAGTAAATAAAAAGATATTTGCCCTAATTTTGATGAAGCCGTAATGCTCAAACATTAATAAACGGAGTTTGATCATTATAATTTTAAATGTATATTATATTCATTAATAAAAATAATAATAAATAAAAAAAACTCGCTCATTTGGTAAAGCATAACTCGTAACATTTATATACACGCTTGTTCAAATAAAAGTTACTTAAAGAAAAAACTTATACGTGGATATATGTATTGGTCAAAATAGAAACTTTAAGCAACGATTTAATACATGACACAAGATAATCGGTACATATTAGCAGGAGATTTCACTCTTCAGCCGCTCAGTTTGTGCTCGTCAAGAAATGTCGACTTTTTATTTCTATGAAACATATTGAATGACAAATAAATATAGCATGGCCTCATATCAGATATATTTGATTAGTGTTGATGAATGTCAATTGTGTTTATCGCATTTGTACACAAACACTCATTTAGTGTTAGATAACACAATTTGACAACAATCCCTAGTAGGTTAAATAAAATCTACAGGCTGTATGTAGCATGTAAATACAATAGTATTGTAACTACTCATACCGGTACTTAGCGGTACATTAAACTCCCCGAAGACATTAAGGAGGATGACATATATTCGCCGCCTGGTTCATACTCCCATCTGTCCTTCTGCCACATTTTATTGTCCAGACTATTTCTCAAACATTATTATTCAGTCCTTTATCCAGTTGTCAGTTATATATATACGTCCCGATCATTTAACTTAATATATAAATTAGCTGAGCATGTTATTATTACTTTGGTGCCGATGTCAGACTTGCATAGGCACGCTCCTTCTCTCCATCACTTCTTATTTTATCGTATATGTCAACCTTGGAGGCAGCATATGCAGATTCTTCATTATCGCTTATTTCGTCATAGACATGAATATCACCCAACTCCGTGTGCCCACTTTCCTTTATGCTGCCTCCACAATGAGCCTTTCTTTTCCTACAAAAAGAAGAGACTTATGTTTATATTTTTTCTATGTTCGCTGTTAAATAATCGTCTTATGGAACTCATTTAAGGCAGTGGATTTTTTCAACATTAACGTTTTCGTATGCATTCAAGTCATTGTTTATATTGGGAAATATAAAACAAGCTCCACATATTACTAAAATTTACTCAAGTTATATTGACATGTTTAGTGTCTAACAATTTACATATGCAAAATTATCTGGCGTACTAATTAATGTTTCCATTTTACAAATGTGAGGAATTTACCTTCTTTTATAAACGCAAACGCTGACCATGGTTATTATGACGATGACCACAATGCTTAGGCTAGCCCCTAAACCGATGCCAAGAGCGGAGGCTACAAATGTATAATTAAGGTATGCAAATAATCTATAAAAATTAAGTTCATAAAATATAAACAAATCGATTTCAGGAATTGTGTAGTTTGTTAATAATCAAAATTAATGACAAGAGTGTCAGAACTTTTTATATTATGATTTTAAATGACAAAACCGTCTGTTTTTAAATTTTACGACAACATGCTGATACATTCTATATCTACACGTTGTTAACTGACTCAAGTAATTAGACGTTAACGGCATCTTTTTTACCAACGAAAGGGAACAAATGTAATCCAACAATGATTACACGTATTAAAGAAAAAAATGCTTGTAACATATGCTTAACAATAAATAATTAATGTTATAATGACACAATAGGAAAGTGTAATTTAAATAGAGGAACAGTTTATTGATGTTTACGCCTGCTTCACTAATATTCAGGTACTATATCTTTGAAATGTCCAAGGGCCAGTCTCATTTACAGTTGTTTTTAATGTATTTTAGGTATGTCATTAAATATTTTAATTCGTCCGAAATTAACATCAGAACAAAAGGCTTAAGTTTATAAATAAGAAAGATCATAAGAAGGGAACTTATATTTTCCAACAAGAACCGAACCTGGGACGACCAGGCTTAAGGCTGTCCCATTATCCATCTTGCCATTTCGACAGTTTATAAATTGTGTTATTGCTCGTAAGAGAACCACTTGTTGTCGTCAATTTTAACGGAAAACAAGGAAACATTATTTNCGTTTGTACGCCTTTATTTCGCGTTATTACGCCTTTTAAGCGTTTGTACGCCTTTATTTCGCATTATTATGCCTTTATTTCGCGTTAGTACACGTTTATTAGCGTTATTACGCCAATTTTAGCGTTTGTACGCCTTTTTTCGCGTTAATACGACTTTTCATTATTTTATTTTTATTTTAAGTGGTACTAATAGGCTTTCGTACAAATGCAACGTAATATAAAATATATGCTGTTAACGCATTCAATTTTGTATTTTTATCAGAACAGATACAATAATAAGTGAACCATATTAACTATGATTATTATTTCCATTTGCCTAATGTCAAAAATATTAAGTTGATCGAATGACTGTATTGGATAGAGTAAAATTGATCCAGCATTGAAAATATAATCGATCGTTTAAATTATGATAGCTTTCTTTTTTGTAAATGAAATTCACCACCGAAATTATATATTCATTATGTAAATGACTTATTGATTCTATTTCTTTGAATGATTTTGACATGCATTTTTTCTCTTTTGTTTTACTAACTATTCGTATTCATCGTTTTGTGTTGTACTTCTCAAATACATGTAGCATGTCTTTGCTATCTCACAAACACACTCCGTGTATAGGCTATGCATTTGAAATATGCTGTTTTATGCCTAATACATGTTATGTTATGTTATGTAATATACCGATGCACCTTCATTTGAACTCTTTCACCTGGAAATTATGTTGCTTTTTCACCCCAGGAAACCCGTAACCTTGTGAGCAGTGTAAAACCATTGGGAGCAATGTTCGGTATTTTACCATGAACTTACATAGGGTAAGTAAATTGGAAAAATTAAAAGTTCCCAAGTCCAATTTGAAACAACTGTGTTTTAACATTGATAACAAAGGTATTGGCCTTCATGTAGAAAAATCCTGACAAATTTTCGTAAAAAAATGAGCGAAATGTGGCTCCCTGAAGAAGAAGATCGGGCAAAATGGGCCATGTTCAGGCATTTAGGGGAGAAAAACTACCCTAATGTGCAAGCCACTACAATAATTAAAGAATTTATACAAACTTACATATGTCTGCAATAACCACCCAGCAGGGTTTCAAGGGTTTCAAGGAGAGCAGATAAAACAAAAGCACGTAAAGCAGATGCCGGGTTTTACTGTGACTGGGAGAAGTATGCAGATAACTGATCGGCCACTACAACCCCCCAATCCCTGACTTAGTAGAGGAAGATTCTGCATCGTTTCTGAACATCTTTAGCATCCCACCATATATGTTTGACGATTTAA
Source organism: Dreissena rostriformis (assembly GCA_007657795.1). NCBI lineage: Eukaryota > Metazoa > Mollusca > Bivalvia > Myida > Dreissenidae > Dreissena > Dreissena rostriformis. The sequence continues at coordinate 249,224 of VMBQ01000510.1, read as the reverse complement.
GTACCACGTTTCGTCAAAGTATTTTTAAAAATAAAACCAACTACAGAAAAGTCATTAATCATGAGACAGAGCTGGCAGCCATTCTCCGCCATCTTTCATTCATAGACTTGTACGCCAGCAGGAAGTTTGACTTCCAAGTACTAGCAAGTACTTTGCTTATTGACGTTAACGAAGTCTGTCACGCTATCGCAGACGATGTGCCCTAACAGGCATGGAGAATGGATTTAAGTTGCAGAAAATTGCGAATGCTGCTTGTATGTATCCTATGTATGCGGCGCGCTTAATGGGATGCACGAAGCCATAGAAAATTCAGCCAAGAGTGGTAACATGTTTTACAACTACAGTTGATTTTTTTCCGTGGTATGAATGGGAATTGTAGATGCTGATTACAATTTCTTTCGAAACGATTATAGGGGATATATCTGTAGGTTATCCTTATAATTTCCGTATACTCAGTATACTTATACAAACATAGAATCGCACAGAACACGATTTTATCTCACGGCTTCGGGTAAAAAGTTAATAAGGCAATAGGCTATTTACTCTCCCAAAAGTAATTTTCGTACATAAAGCATAAAAAAGGCTACATAAAATATACGTAATACATGCAGATTTGTGATACTTACGGCACGACTGTCCGTCTGTGCTGGGAACAAAGTTGGTGTCACATTCACAGAACTTATTTGCGCCACACACTGCGTTTGCTGGGCACTCAGTGCCAAGAGGACATTCTGAAACATAACCATACGCTATGGTATGTAGGGGGTAACGCGAACGTTACATTTAGCATACCCTATTTTAAGGTTTGAATACAAATATGCCGGTATTTATTATTTTCCTTTGGTGATAATAAGAACTTTTATATTTAACGTCATTTAAGATAAATTCTACAATTTTGTTGACGTTCTGTTTTCTTTTCAAACACTATCATAGGTAAATAAGCTAGAAACTTAATTAGTTATATTTTCTGGTAAACATGCTTTATGTTAGGTAATATATGCTAGATGGTAGCAATTATGGTTTCTTAAAAAAATAAGTTAATTCATTTCATTACCTGTTGCTGTTACTGTCTGACCGTACACCTGCACACTGACTGTATAAACAATCCACACGAAAGAGAAACCAATGTGAAATTTAGTCATCGTAATACTTCCATACGGATAGGTAGCGCACAGAACACTTTGATCACGTTATTCCACTGGTACTACGATTGTCTTACAATTATAAGTCGATGTGATCTCTGAATAGTATTGCCTAACGTTAAAGCAGTGTAGACGTTTTGGAGGTCAGTTTATATTCGGTAATTATATAGCAATCAGTTTTGAGGATGTTTGCCTAAACGATTGTAGTAAATTGATGTATGTGCTTTTGTTTACCACAATTAAAATGAACCTATAAAATTATTGAATAAACCCATTAATGGTCAATAATAATCAAGTGTAAACGCTTGGACAAACAAGAGAAAGGCATGGCTTTAATGTCTTTCCACTGTTAAGTAATTTAATGAATGAACATTTTTCTGACGAATACTCGCTATTGATTCGGGTTGAACAAATTGTATTGGAAACAATTAAAAAATATGATATTGGACAAATTTTTGTACTTGTAAAGTGTGCTTACGAAAGATGTTTTTAAACATCTCTTTATGTTTTATATTCAACTAACAAAACTAATATAATTCTACGTGTTTCATATTTGAACTAAATCGTCGTATGATCAAACATCTTTAAATTAAATACCGATCAATTGTAAACACCTGCCAAATACCATTGCACGGGTACATTTTTTTTTTCATGACAGCCCATATAGATAATCTTGTTCACACGAAACAATACTTAAATTCAGCAAACCTTTAGTAACAATTCACAAAAACTATAACGTATTGAATTTGGACAGTATTCAGACAGTGATACTATCTACCGCATACTAATTTATCAGTGCGTCTAATTGTGGTCTTTAATTTTATATCATGTTTAAGTTTCAATAGATGGTTAACATACCACTATGCCTGCCAAGATGTTTTGTTCACATCTATTATCTCAGGGAGTAAGTTTAAATCAGTCTTTAAAAGTTGGCGTTTAAATATGTATTCCATTGTTGGTATATAGCCATACCGATATAACCTCAAATAAAGGAATGTTTTTTTTTATAGGAGATTAATATACACATTTTAGCTTACGATTAACTCAAATATATAAAGCGTTTGTCCAACTCAAAGAACAATACGAATCAAGATAAAACGAGACATACATGATATAATTGAATAATAGTTGTATGACGGTAATTGAAAAAGGATTTGAAGCAATGTTAGCAATGTGTAACCTGCCCGAAGTTATTTAAAGACATAACTAATAATTCGTATATGCACTTCGTTAGCATTTACGTTACAAATAATAACAATTCGGTGTAGAATTCGTACGGTTTTATCGTTGTAACGATAGTACATACTCCATAAAACATATATCATAGCATGTAAGATACAAAAGACGTTTTCCGTCAGTCAATCACTATTTTAACTCATTAATTTAGCCGCGCTTGGTTATTGCATTATTTGACAGTAAAAAAATATGTAAATTGGGTAAAAGAAATGGTTCACATATGTGTGTATTTCGCAAAAAAATGCAATTATATGTACTTACTAACACAACAATAATATTAAGAATAATATAAAATGTTATCATACTTCGAAAAAAGTTTTATTTTTGTTTGCTTTCACCAAAGCTCGAACCCTGTGCCTTGGGGGGGGGGGAGACATCTTTCGCGCTGCCGCTGGGCCATTCAGGTTAAAAAGGAATACGAGTTATTTCCCTTGTTTGAATATGATGTACACATTATTGATTGAACATGTAACATTGTTTTTTTTTTTAAATCGACATTATTCCAATGGGTGAACAAATCGCATTAGTGTGTCTACAGGGTGAGGTTGGATTCAGTAATCGCTTTTAACTGACTTTAAAAACCACCAAAAGATATATCACTTTCTGGCAAAGAAAATATAGTTATAATTTTGCAATATAAAACATCCAAAATATATTTGCTAATAAAATATTTTTCGCTTCATCGGACAATAAATACAGCTTATCAGTATCCAATGCGGTATAACTCAATTCATCGATATAACGCAAATCAATCAGACCTCCGGGCACTTGTTTATTTTTCGGTAAACAAGGAGAAAGCGGAAGTCATTTTTAAATATTGGATGTGATATAAAAAAAGCTGACAGTGCAATAATTTGCATTCGGTATGTTAACATTGTATTTTTTTAATATTTAACCTGCTTAATGTATACATGTAGAGCGACGAGACTGAAGTTGAAACAGCGATATTTACATTTGAAGCTTCCAACGTGATCAGATATAACATGCCATGGCGTTTACGAACTGCCCATTAGAATTGGCATCTAACGAAGTTTCGATGTGATCGGTGAATATGGCATGATAGATACCTCTTATGACGGCACTGGTTACCGTTCACCAATAGGGGAGGTAACCGCTGTGAGGTATTTACTTGGGTTACCGTTCACCAATATGGGAGGTTATCGCTGTGAGGTATTAACTTGGGTTACCGTTCACCAATAGGGGATGTAACCGCTGTGAGATATTTACTTGGGTTACCGTTCAACAATAGGGGAGGTAACCGCTGTGAGGTATTTACTTGCCCGCTTAATGCGGAATGTTTATCGGACTATGTGACTTGAATGTATATATGGTCGGAATAACTGGAACAATAATACCAAATAAATTCATAAACAAGGTACACAAAACAGAAACAGAAGAAAACAACATTTATTTTAAATATAAATACAGGTTTACAGTAATGAATAAGGAATAACAACATGCGTATGCTGCTTGTTTATGAAAATAAAATAAATAATGAAGTGAGTACCTATGATAAATATACCGCTTTCTTGACCACACATTTTGTTATAAAACAACAGTGATATTATCATTGAAAACGCAAATAAAAATATCGTTAATCAACGAAACACAATAAACAAACGAAAACAAATAAATATAATTGATAAATATCATGTATACCACTTTTTCTTTATCCAGACTTCCATGTAATATAACAATAATCAACATGTTTACCGTGCACATTCGAAAGATAAAAAGTTTAGCATTTTATTGGTTTCAATTTATTTGACTGACCAAATGCATACAATTTCATAAAACTAGTTTGTGAGTATAGAAACGTTTAAATTTTGGTAAAATTCCGATTGGTTTTGCGTTTGAAAGACCTAAAAAGATCTTAATCTCGTCAGTTATTCAATATGTTTTAATTCATTTAATAATCTATATGATACAAATCAAATAAAAAGTCTAGTCAAATCACATATTTAAGCTTCCTGAAAAAGCATCTCATCGGGGTTCACCATTGGCTTATTATTGGTTATTATGCATATATATATATTCAAAAGTGTTCATTTCGACACATTTTTCTGTTGCAATCGATAGCTGGGTAACGCGCTCTTCGTCCTCCGTTTGTCGTCTGCTGTTAGCGACGTTTCCTTCTCTTTGAAGAGCGAATCCGATATGCTTGGTGGCGGACCGCGCAAACGGAACCGGAAACGGCCCTCGTCTTCCTCCTCTTCTTCCTCGGGCTCTTCTTGTTTGCGCGTCTCTCTGGGTGACTTGTGCGGACCTGGGGAGGAATGGGTCAGGTCGAGATGCTTGTCGAACTCCTCCGAGCGAGCGTCCTCCGTGGAGTTGCTGTTTCCGGTGTTGTAGCCCTTGTCATGGATGACGTCATCGTCCTATAAATAAATACTTCTTTACATGACAGCTAAAAGTCTAAACCGCATTAAAATGTTAAAAAAGGCTGGTAACCGCTTATTGTTTACAACATGATAATGAATATCAATGCGAAAAATCAATAGAAATTAAAATAAAATTTACAATAAAGTAAAACTATTAATGCTCATAAATTATTCGTTCTCTGTTAAACTTTTCTGCTAAATCCAAGGACTGTGATTGTGTAGACAAAGTATTCTCAGATAAAAGGTGACTCCTGAGTAAGGAGTTATGTTGTATATTACCCTTTTTGATTTCGTAAAACTATCATTTTAGACCTGAACGTCAGTAAAACGTTCGATTGACGTGTTCAAGCAACACAGCCATATTATAATGTTCTATCAATACTTGAGTTTACCAATTACGTCATCCATTTATTTGACCAATCACGTGTTAATAAGCGTTGTGGTTAACACACGCATGTGGATGCAGAACCCAACATATTTATTTTAAACCATTAGACAAACGCCCGAAAGACATGGCTACACATTTGTGTCTACTGGTTTTAAGTAATACGATATTTTAAATTCAAATGTGCGTGTTTTTCGTACCAGAACAGAACAAAACAGTACTTTATTCGCTTTAACAGGTTACAAAACAATAACATTTTGTAATAACATGTGAGCTTATTTATAAGAGAATTACACTAACATCAAACAAACAGGAGTATATACGATAAATCATAGTAGACCATGTGTGAAAGTGGTTGTTATGTTAAAATTCTTCAGTAGAGGGTCAGTAACATAATGGTTATTTAAACAATATATTGTCTACAAATACAATAAAATGAATGTTTTTTGAACCAGTAGGAGTTATATAATTAACCCTTTTATGCCTAGCGTCTAGAAAAAAGGCCTTGGCAAACAGCGTAGACCCAGATGGGACGCCGCATGATGCGGCGTCTCATCAGGGTCTGCGCTGTTTGCTTAAAGAAATTTCTGTACGAAATATTCTAAATATAGAAATAAATATACTAGACATCCCTAATTTAGGAAATAAATTGATCCAATTTAGAAGGATGGGAGAGTCAACTAGGCATAAATGGGTTTATTGTTACCAGATAAGGAACCCGTTCCTCTGCCTCTATTTGCCGGCGGTACTTTCCTCCCTTGGAGAAGATGGTGTCCAGCACCTTGTCGTTCATCTTCATCGTGGACCGGTACACTACGTTCGGTTCGTCCACGGGCTGTGGGGGCGGATGGCCCTCATCCGGCGTCACCTTGGCAAACTTCTGTTTCTTTGGAAACTGGAGTGAAATAAGTTTAATATTGACGTTAGGTTGTCTTGTTGACACGATTGAAACATGACTTCATTTAGAACGCCAATTTAAAATCGAAGTTCAATAAGGTTACATGCGAGCTTTCTTTAGAAAATAAAACATATTATTTGTTTGTGATGTTGCATTGGAACTAGATAGTATAATTGTGTAAAATTCTAGAATTCATTCGAAATTGGAATGCGGTCAGGTTAGATTATACATTTAGGTGGAAACTTCTGGTATTTTAATTTACGGTATAACATACTAAGATAAAAAAATACACACACATACACATTTTCATAAGATTGTGAACACACAAATTATGCGGTTTCATTTATAGTCTAGACACACCCATATACTCATATAGTAATATTTGGAAGAAAGACGACCAAGTACTTCAGATAATATATATTTGCACGAAAAAACACCGTAGCCGTAGGACTTTATCCCGCACATTTGCATGGACATTCACCCACTGTTCCTATATTTGGAGCGATTTAAAACATGCTCATAATATGATTTAAATAAGTAAAGTTGTTCATGAAACGATCTATATTTACATTCGGTAAACTCCTGTTGTATTTGAGTATCCATTTCATTGCATTCTCTACCCTCTTTCGCAGAATTATAAAGTAAACTACTAAGTTGAGCTGAAATACGTTAATCTTCATCTGATGTTACACACTATTTGCATACATGTTAAAATGAGCCTCGTTTTGTGAAAAGTGGGCTTAATGAATATGTGTAAAGTGTTGTCTCAGATTATCAGGTACGACACGTTCCGCCTTTAGGGCATTTTTCTTTTAAAGGAAGTCTCGTCTTAGCTAAAATTCAGTGTAGGCGTAACGTGTCGTGCCTTATTAGCCTATGCCGACTGCACAATTAATCTGGGACGACACTTTACGCACAAGCATTACGTGTAGTTTTCTCAGAACAAAGCTCAAATGAATGCTTCATACCGGCGGCATGGAGCTATCTCGTGGAGGAACTCCATTCTCCCCGGCAGCAAAAAGGTCGTCGGAGAACGGCTTTGATTGTGTCTGTTATTGAGAACATATATATAGCTTTGAAGTATGCATTCATACATTAAACAAGAAGAACAAACACATCACATAATACGTATAGTAAAACATATTAAAATCTGTATTCAAAGTGTGTATCTTGCTTTTTCTCGGTGTCTAAGTTGTTGATACTTGGTTCCATTAATAATGGGCCACATGCTTTAGTGAGGTTTCTGTCCCGCTGGTGCGTTTGCAAAATGCACGACAAATACTGCGGTATAAGTAATGAGTGTGCGGTTTTGTATTTGACTTCTAGATGCATACACAAACAACACAATTATGACACCCATTGAACGGTTATACAAATATTGAGCCTTACATGAAATATCAAGTTTTTTATCAACTTTATTGTGATGTAGAGCGATCCTGCTTGATATCCCTGAATCCTATTATGATTAACTTCTTGTAAATCCAAATGTGTAAGGAGTCGGTGTTGCAACCCAAACGTGACCTAGCCAACACATGCTCTTGCGGAGCATGATACCCATATTCATTTCAACACCTAAGGAATATATCATATAATTTGGGCTTTTAATATATTTAGTATGTGAGAATATAGAAGTTTCGGAAAATCATAAAAGTATTACCTTCTTTTTGCAGAACTTGTAGTAGACACAGGCGCCCAACACGAACACGTCCACTAAAGCCAACAGAATAAGGACGGCGCCGAAAGCCAGTAATGTATCCGGAAACATAGCTGAAAAAGTCACATAGGATTGAACTGTTGAAGGGTATATGTTTGGCATACAAACATATATAAAGTGTTAGCCATTTAAAAAACGGATAATAACTGATACTTTCTCACTTGGACCATACAAGGCTATCAAAAGGTGATTTTAAATTCCGATTACAAAATAACGCTTTGGCTGCAACACACACATGGCAATTTGAACGATAAGTTCCATCTTAATTATCCGCGTCGTGCGAATTGCTACTTTTGCCTCATACACCCAGACTGGTCAGGTGCTACGATGTCCGCTAACGAGACTAAGCGACCTTGCCAGACTTTATAGCGGACTGGTTGACCCTTGACCAGAATCCACAACGGCGCAGACTGGTCTGGATACTATCCGGCCGCTTTATAACAAAAGACCCATTTTTTTCCCCACGGGGCCCATACAACCAGAACCTCCTGAACACCTACCAAAGACACAATCCGGTTTCTTGCCGCTCCAGACGCCGCTGGACTCGCAGGTCATGACGGGGAACCCAATGAGCGCGTAGTCTTTTTCGCAGAAGTACGTGGCCTGAGAACCGTCGTGGCGGCCCGAGGACATGTCCAAATTGCCATGTTCTATCGGCTCCAATAACGGGCACTCTGCAAATGATACGTTTTTTACGCAAAACGTGTAGTTTTAAACGCTAATGCGGTTTTCTTTAAACTTTTGATTATATTGATACTAAATATAATATTGCCTTCTAACAACATAATACTATATAATTTAAATGTAGAAATGTTTAAAACACGATTATCTATTTCATAGAGTAAATAATACAATATATCAGTTGATAGGTTTGGCGATAGGACTGACAGTTTTACCTTTTTTATTTGAAGTGTGGTCCTGTTATCATGCTTGAGCTACATTGTATTAAGTGACAATGTGTGAATCTATGAAGTTAAGAAACTAAATGATAAATTAAAAAAGTTTTTGAAAAAGTCCCTTGATCATATGTTTAGCAGGAATAAGGGACAAATAACATATACTATTACTGGAATGAAACAAAACATGAATATTTTTCTATTGAAGATCTGCGTACCTTTAAGGCACGTAGGCTCAGTGCCGCTCCATGTGGAGGTGGTCCCACAAGTCCGCTGGACCTTCCCAACCAGCTCGTAGCCTTCCTTACACGAGTAGTAGATAGTATTCCCAACCCCCAGGCCTTCCGACGTGTTCAGGAGTCCGTTCTCCGGGACTTCCGGTTCCGGGCAACCTGGGTAACGTAAGATATTTGGCACAAAAGGCATTTATATCGCGATATGACTCGCATTATTAAAATGCATATCAGGTATGTGTTTCACGAACAAAAAAATAAGCCCTAGACAAGTAGATAACTTGAAATTGTAACTTGATTTCAGCTTAAACCATAGTATCTGAAGAAACATACATATGGCTTGAGCATCGGCTGTTTAAATGACCATTTATTTGTTTAGATTTGCTTGCATATGTCTGCATCATGTGACACTTGTACAAATAGAAGGGTTTTAAATCTCCTTTGATGACTCATGTGGTCTAACAAGAAATATTGTCAATAAAATGGTTATTGCACTTGTGACATGTTTTCACCTCTATCTTTCAGTCCAAATTACGTTTGCATTTTAAAACTATTGATACAGACACAAAATGGTGAAAGTGAAACGGTCGCAAATCTTAGTGCTGACACATTTGTTTCGTGTCGAGCATTGACTTTTACGTACAGCCATGTATCATGACAATATAGACAAATATATTGGACTGTATGAGATTAACAAGCAAATGTCGATATGCTTATACAGAAACACAATTCATAATGGCTTGTACACTCAACTGTCTATCCTTGCATGAATAATAACATACAAAATGTGAACTGTATTTAAGAGAAAAGCATAATTTATTTTGCAATACAGTAAACCATATTCAATTAAGTCAGATTAAACAAAATAATGAAACAAAACACAATTATCTTGTTGATCGTGGCGTTTTGGATATGGTGTCCGTGTAGCGACCGAGAGGTCACGCTTTCGCTCCCAACTTTGGGAGCGTTCTTTACCCCCATAGTACTGATTCTAGTCCCAGGAAATGGACTCGAGGGTGTTTCAAATAAGTAGTAAGTACTTAAAATGCAATCGATCTAAAATAAATAGGTTTGAACTAAATAAACCAAATTATCATGTACTTACTATCATCACAATATGTGCCTGAAAATCCCGGCGTACACTTGCAAATGTAGCCTGCCACTTGATCAACACAGGTAGCCCCATTGGTACACAGGTGATTGACACACTCGTTAATGTCTTTAACATAAAAATGAAGAATTCAAACATGCATACACATATATGATTGGCTGCAAATGATAAGTGAAGAATTTCCTGTAAGTAATTGTGTTATCATTTCCGAAAATATGATATTCGAAACGATGTACTAGAGCCCTGCTCTGAGAAAAGGGTTTTTTATGAATGTGCGTAAAGTGTCGTCCCAGATAAGCCTGTGCAGTCCACATAGGCTAATCAGGGACGACAATTTCCGCTTTTACTGTATTTTTCGTTTTAAAGAGGACCTGTTTTACGAAAATCCAGTTTAGGCGGAAATTGTCGTCCCTGATTAGCCTGTGCGGACTTCACAGGCTAATCTGGGACCACACTTTACGCACATGCATTAAACCCCCTTTTCTCAGAGCACGGCTCAAATACATCGTTTTAAATACCATATTTTCGGATATGATCACACAATTACTTATAGGAAAATTCTTCACTTATCATTTAAAGCCACACGTATATGTTTATGCATTGCTAAGCGCTTAGTGGAACTAGACTTTATTTCGATTGATTATAAAATCTGAGACATTATACTCTTATGTATCAAGCTTTGTGATTCAGCTTTTTACAACAATTATCTGGCTTCTTCATAAACAATATGTACATTTACAATTTACACCAGCGATTCATATATTATTAAGGATAATTTTAGTAATCTGATATCAACATACTCATACTAATACCGAATACATCATTTAAAACATTGTAAACGTGTATATTTATATTGTAGTTGAACAATCACCAGTTATAAAAACAATTCTAAATGTGAGTGTAAATGCAATTCCGTAGAGTGCAGTAGGCAGAAACGCATATTTTAAACAACGGGCTCAAGAGCCAAACCATTCGAATTAAAAGTTATATGTTTACTATACAACCAATATAATAATGTGTAATGAATGTATACTTTAAACATACAAACACAGTTTTGAACGGCTTTTCAACATATTTTAAGAATACATCGGTGTATTAACGATACGATACCTTGACTGCATGTTGGGCCTGAGTATCCCGCATTGCACTTGCACTTGTAGCTGTTCAGCAAATCAACACATGTTCCATGTTCACATGGAGACGAGGCGCATTCATTTATATCTGTGAAAGCACAACAAAAACAACACATTTTTAGAAAAAGCCTTTATGGTATTTTTCTTTTAAATGAAGTGTCTTCTTAGCAAAAATGCTGATTATGGGGAAGTGTCGTCCCTAACGTTGTACAGACTGTACAAGCTTAGCTGGGACAAAACTTTGTGCAATTGCATTAATTCCAGTTTTCCCAGTACGTGGGTCTAAATGTTGCAAGCATCTAGCCAGAGCTAGTAGTGATGCGCGCGAATTTACTACCCGAAGTTTTAAGCAAACAGACGTATCAAATGAAATGAAAACCACAATAGATTATTTAGTTATTATTTTGTAAAGTAACGGTGCTTATCGAGCAAACCGTAAGGTGAATCAAACCTGTGGAACAGGTTTTGCCCGTGTAGCCGGCTTGACACGTGCATTGATAGTCTGCCAGGATGTCATTGCACGTGCCGTGTTCACATGGATCGGGGATACATTCGTCGATTTCTGAAGAATACAATGACAGGAAAGCGTCATTTTAAGTCAGTTGTAGTAGAAAGGAACACGTCTGGGAACACACGATAAGCGCAAAATTCTCAATCGATTATATCGCAGGCAAATTAATATGTTTTATTTTACATATGACGCTTTTATATAAACGCTCATTCACTTTCGGTGAATGATAACAAAAGATGACGTCACTCGAAACTTAACACTTATAATAGTAAGCCCATGTTACTTGCGTTTAATGGAATAATGAGATTTATTGAGTGATGCGACATTCAAATACTGCATCTATCGTTAATATGTACTGATGTCATAGAGTCGTATTTGCAACTATTTACACATCATGATTTTCTTTCATAATTTTACTTGCGCTGTTTTTGTGTGTTTTTTTTTCTTATAACAAATGTACTTTTGACCATTTAACATAGAGCTTTCCAAAATCATGTCGTTTTCGTCACTAACATGTAATGCAAATACCTAAACAGGGAAAGACCACTAATAATGTTGCTAGAACTTAAGGTCCTACCATTTTTCAAAATATGTATTTCTATGTATTTTTTGTATTTGCGTCAAATGTACATGTGATTATTTTGGAAATAAAATATGTTTAAACTAAATATTGCATCTGTTTCACATCAATTATTTACCTTCGTCGCACGTGTTCCCCGTATATCCGACTTTGCAGGTACACGTGAAATCGCCAAGCCTGTGCTCAATGCACGTGCCGTTATACTTGCAGGGGTTAGGGGTACACTCCTTAATGTCTGAAACAATTATTGTTACATTCACAAACTATTACTGTATGAAAGTTAACGGCGGATGCATATTTGTTTATTGTGATGTGATGCTGGATATTATTCAAACATTACAAAACAGTACTATACAAAGCAACAAGTGTCATATTGCTTCAAGGCTTTATTACTGCATTTCTTTTTTACTGAAAAAAAAAACACGTAAAGAATTACGGGAAACTACATTTTATATCTGTATGTGCGTTTTTCATAATTTGATTTCTTACCAAACATTTACTGTACATTGTTGTTGAACGTGATGTTCGTGTCTGTATGTAATACTACAGAACAGAGGGTTAATATTGCAAAAGATATCAATGTGTAACACTACCTTTGCCATGGCTTAACTACTGTAATCGTTATGTTATGACACTACGTGTCAGTGTAAAGTCTTAAATTAAAAAAAAAGAAGACTACAATAACATCGTTTTACCAGTTTCGCAAAACGATCCAGTGTACCCCGTTGGGCACACGCATTTGTAGCCCCCTGTAGCCCCTATACACTTGGCATCGTACATACAGGAAGTGACGCCCTCACACGGGTCAATGACTGCAAACAACAACAGCCACGTATGGACGTGTTAATGAACAAAAGAGATCGAAACAAGCGTTTAAGAAACATTTTGCAAAATGTATGCAGCTTTTTGTTCTGTTTCATTATAGAATGTGTAGTTGTTCTTAAAACCTGTGTTAAAATAATCACCGGCCCTGATCCATAAACCCTACCGGGCTTAAGTAGGATGCCTGCATTTCGATGCTCTACGAGGTTTATAATTCATACAAGAAGTGCCTGCACACATACATAAGACATATTATAATAACATTATTTATACATAGGCACAAACTATTTTGTTTAAAAATGGTCAGCGAATTACAAAATTATAAATGACATTTTTCTTTTTCCGCGCGTGATCGGTCAATATTCTTTTCCACCAAGGAACATCAGATCCCCCTAAATCCGTCTAGTAAAAAAATGTAGATAAGTTGAACATAGTTTTATTCTTTATAAACAAAACTTTGTCTATAATATTGCGATAAATTATAAACCATATAGCATCGCCTCTGCGTAACTTCAATTTATATGTTGTTTTTGTTTGTGTTAGATAATATTTTGGTTTAGAAGGTTTCTGAACAATTACAGGGAATGATAAGGTGAGGAAACACAATGTAAAAAGTCATAGAAGTAAGTGTAAAATATAAATAGTTTTCTCGACATGATAACATGATTGTTAGCTTTGATGAATACTCTTTATATAACCAACGACATAAGGGTCATGCTCACTTTGCAAATTAAGGGTAAGACATTTACGGATCATGTTCACTTTGCCAATTAAGGGTAAGACATATAAGGATCATGTTCACTTTGCCAATTATGAGTTACCGAAATAGTTGTCAATGTAATTACTAACTTTTACAATGCAAATCTGTTCCATCCGTTGTATAGCCGTCTATGCAAGCGCATATACCACGATTGGTACATTCTGCGTTGCTGATTTTCACGCAGACTTGGGTGTTTACTGAACAATCGTCGTTTAGTTTTCCTGCATAAACACAAAATGGTTTCTAGATATAAGCTTAATTATACAGCAGTGGGTTGTTTTCGAGTAATTGTAGTGTTAGGTGTAATTTTATATTAAAACAAAATCTAAACTTAAAAAACAGGCATCTGGTATTTGACCCCTAGAGGTTCTTGGAGTAAATCCTTAAGTATTTTATATAACAAACTTTCGTATCGTTTATTATGTTATTGTTCACTTATTTCCGTATGAGCGAACATATATACAGACGGAGATATCAATATTGCAAACGATCAAAAGACAGAGAAATTACCAATGTTCCATGATCATATTGTATGAATGATCCGGGAAATGCATTTTTTTCTCTATTTTATTATTAATGACATGGTATTTGACCTCTAAAAAAAAAACGTAACGTTGATGCCCACGTATAGTACATATGTACTACATATAATGAAAAGGCACAGCTTAAGACAACCAATAAAACGATAGAATGAGCACAATTAGCATGCATACAATACACGCTCTTAAGAATAATGGGTACCATGCAGATATCTGATTGGATCAACATAAATATTACATTCTAAACATAATAATAATCAGCTATCAAACATAGCCAATATTTCTAGTTTACTAACAAGACCTGCAGTTGTATCACTGTATACACACAGTTTATGCCATGGTATTATGTTAATTTGGCTAAGTGCTACCAAAAACAAAAGCATAATAGGTAAATAAAATGTCTTCATTTCGACATAATAAGATATAGATTATTCATAATATTATACCCTTTTCACATCTAGGCTCTGTTGAAGTCCATTTTGCAGGCACTTGGGACAAATCGCAGATTCGTTCTTTGCTACCTTCCAGGCGAAAGCCAGCATCGCAGGTATATGTAGCTCTCGAGTTCACGATGGTGTCACTGTAACTAACGTCGCCATTTGTAGGCCTAGCCAGGTTACCGCAGTCTGATGGTTAAAAAAAAAACAACAACAAATTAGCCTCGCTCTGTGAAAAGGGGGTTTAATGCATGAGCGCTAAGTGTCGTCAAATATTAGTCTGTGCAGTGCACACATGCTAATCAGGGACCACACTTTCCGCTTTTATTGTATTTTTCGTTTAAAGGAATACTTTTATTGACGAAAATATAGTTTATAGGGTAAGTGTCGTCCTTGATAAGCCTGTCCAGACTTCACAGTCTTATCTGGGTCGACACTTTACGCACATGCATTAAACCCCCATGTTCACGCCGAACATTTAGGCCACACCATCGCTAACTGCTCAAGTTGCAAGTGCAGCTTGCGTAAAATGGCGTTCATTTTCAAAGTCAATTACACAAACATACGTGTTTAAACTATATTTTGGCTAAAGATTTATTCAAATACATTTAACATTAAACAACAGTGTAATAGACAATATCATGTTGACTTTTCATGCCACAACTTTAGACTATAACACTAAACACATACACAATAACGTACAGCTACATGACTCGATTATTTAGTAGAATGTAACCTTCTAGGCGCGAAGTTTCCAAGGTGAATACTAACCTCCGACACAGCTCGGCTCCGTTGCGTTCCACTTTGGTCCTGTCTGGCATATTAACGTCGAAGAACCAACGATCTTGTAGTGGTCATTGCAGTAGAACGTGGCCATACTGTTTAGTATTGTATTTGTATACACCATCCTTCCATTTGTGGGAGCCGCTAAACTCCCACAATCTAAAAACACGATCAAAACAACTGATGTTCTTGGAATTCAACTAACTATACTATACTCATATTATCTTGAACCACAAACACATACATAAATGCTGGGCTCAATCAATTTACGTTATTCTAAATAGCATCCCTATCAATACATTTGATTTAAATTGTCTATTATTGTGGCATGACTTGTCTCCCTTATTACCTTCCACGCATGCGGGGGCGGACCCGTCCCATCCAATCGCAGTTTTACACGTCCTTGAGGTAGTTCCACCATTTAACTTGTAATTTGTATTACACTTGTACGTAACTGTCGTTCCAAGTGGCGCAGGGAAAGTTGCCAAAATATTTGCTGACGTCAAGTACCCATTGCTTATGGTTAGTTCTTGACAATCTTAAAATAACATATCAGCACATTGATATTTGCATCGGCAATACAAGATTTTGTGACATAATGTTTGAAAAGTATAATCAGTCAAACCAATTATGTTAATTTATGAGTAAAAGCAGGATTTGATATTTTTGTGTTTATTGCTTATTCAAATTCACAGTTTCATAAATTGTGATTACATCTGAAGACACAGTTGACCTCGTTAAGAGAGCGCTTATGTGAAGGGTTTTCTGATATTAAATGCCATATTGTTTCATGATTTAATCAGTAATTATTAGTAAAAGTATTTTGTTTAAAAGATGTAACGCACGTTAAGCAACTATTTCACTTCTTATTATTGATAAATCGTCCTCTTGGTGCAAAAAAGTACCAGGTGACATTGAAATTGAAGGCACATGGTACCTTTTTGCACCAATGTGGCGAAATATAAGTGAAGACTTACGGCAAACTGGTTTCGACCCGCTCCACCCAGAATCTGCTGTACAAGTTCTTTCCACGTCTCCTACCCGAGTAAACCCGTCCATGCAGGTGTAGGTTGCCTTTGAATTTATAGCCACTTTGCCATCTACTTCAGTAAGTGATACATTTCCGTTTTCGGGATTGGTCAACGATGAGCATTCTGCGTAATACAAATTATTATCGATACAGAAACAATTATAGCGATAATTACGATGATGATGGTGACTATGATGATGACGATGATGCTGAAGATGGTAAGGAGGAGTAGGAGGAGAAGGAGGATTCTGGTGATAAAAAGAAGAGCTAGGGAAAAAAATATACTTTTTAATTTATTATACATGTATGTAAACTTACAATGCAAATTGAGCATGGTGTTTGTGAAGTAAACAGAAAAAATAATGTGTTACTTAAGTATCACCCTATGCTCAACAACCAATACGAAACTAAATTACGCATGCTTCAATAGATATAATATAACTTTGAAAGGATATATATGACATTTGGTCATTAAAAACGAAATGATTAAATTTGTTTTCACTATCGTTCCTTTCAAAGTATAAAACACATTTAATCATTTCGTTTTTAATGACCAAAAGTTGCAACTTCGGAATTAACCTATATCTGTTTATATTTAACGCCATATAAAGATGCATACTACATTCTGGAAGCGTTCTCCAGCCAGAGGTCGCTTGGCAGGTCAGGGTTTTGCTACCCACAAGATCCAACCCAGAATTACAGCTGAACGTTGTTGAGTCACCCACAGCCGTGATAGCGGTACTGGAGTTTCCTGACGATCCGCCGTTGATATTTGGTATTATTTTACAACCTGAAATTTAAGTAATTAAAAGTTGTAGGGTTGTTACAAATATCTAAATCAAAACAGCCTGAGACTTTCCCTAGCCTTTCTCGTTTGTTGAAAGTTTATCGCAAAACAATAGTTCATATATACTGTACACATTGTATGCCTATCTGATATCACAATCCTCTTCTTTTTTAAATCTGTTCTTGAGGCTCAGCCATAATGGTTTCGTCGTTTCTTCGAAACTTTAGCAGTGCATCTTACATAAGGTGTTTTTCGTTTACTTGTTGACTTATTTATTGATCGAATAGTTGGATGGAGATTATATCTAGACTTTATTATTACATATTTCCTATATAACATGCCGGTGCTATTCTCTTGATAATGTCTGTTCATGTTTTCTCTAAATCTAAGAATGTATCTTTAATCTATGTTTATCTGTGTGTTAACTGATCACAAATCTTTTGGTACCGCTTCATTGGAATTAAAACCAATCTCATTGAGCGTGTGTTCCGTTTAGTATCATCAGAATGTCATTATTTAACTTGTTATTTTTAATGCTACGTTACATCTTATGTATATTGTAATTTATCTAATCACTAAACTACCACACTGTATCTAAACCTCTGATAAGGAATATGTAGTGTTTTTGTAGTGTAGTGTTTGGACGTACCGCATGTTGGTGGTCCGTCACTCCAACCAGTGGCTCTGCACAATCGATCTTCTACACCGTTGATTACTAAATTGGCATTGCATGTGTAGGTTGCTTTTCCGCCAAAAGGTGTAGTGGTTGTAGTCTTGTCCACTGTTCCATGTTCAGGGGCAGTTAACACAGGGCACTCTGAAAACAAAATGTTAAATAAATTGCAATATGCATGTCATTTGTTTAAACAACAACAACACAGCAACGCTGTACAACACATTGGCAACAAAAGAAGATAAGCGAATTATTGTTTTAATAAAGTAAGTCCATTACCCCCTGATTTACTGATTCTTTGACTTATTTACTGAATGACCGCTCGACTGACTCACTCACTACTCACTCACTACTCACTCACTCACTCACTCACTCACTCACTCACTCACGGGATAATGCAATCCCTTAATCACTCACTAACGCGAGAATACAATCACTTAATTACTCACTGTCTGAATCAACTATCGGACTACATCTTAATCTCTGATAAGGTTTATACCGTTTATATTATTCTAGTTTAACATTAGACTTTGCTTTGAACGAACCACATGTGGGCGGACTGCTACTCCAACCGGTAGCTGTACACAATGGGTTTCCGTCACCGTTGATCGCTAGATTGGCATTGCATGTGTATGTTGCTTTTCCACCAATGGGTGTAGTGGCTGTCTGCTTGTCCACTGTTCCATTAGTAGGGGAAGATAACACTGTGCACTCTGTAATCAAATGTTAACTTAATTAAAAGATGCATGTCATTTGTTAAAAGAACAACTACTAAAAACAAGGGAACGCTTTAAAATAAACTGACTCTTTTACTGACAGACCGACAGATCGACCGACACACCCACAGATCAATCCACCGACCGACACACTTGCCAAAACCCACCCAAAAACCGAACCCGCCCACAATACCACTCACGCAAAAACCACCAACCCAAAACAAACACACCCACCCAAAACAAACACACCCACCCACCCACCCACAAACACAACCACTCATTCACTCACTTACTCACTCACTCACTCACTAAATCACTTAATCACTCAATCGGTCACTGGCTGACTGAATCAATCATCGATTACTGATTTTACTTCTTACTAGGTGACTTTCGTACTGACTGAACGTACTATGACTATTGAGTGGCTTTGTGGTCAGTGATCTGAATATTTGTTGGCCTGATTTCAGTCAACAAAACAAGAGGGGCAATGTTGTAATATATTAAACTAAAGTCAATACGGCTAATTTCATTTTTATTTGTTGATCTCCATGTAAAATAACATCTATTAGGATGAAACGGTCGCCAAAGGTCAGCCAGATTTTGTTTTATTAGCTTTTGAAGGTTGGTATTAAGACATAATTTTTAGATAAGGATCTTCTATCAGCCGTCTGATGTATTTTATTAAAATAACCACCCTCACTTTCATGCCTTATAAGTGTTTTTCCCCCAAATATTTCAGAAATATCGTTCAATAATAGTTACGTAGTTTCTTATCTTTTGATGCATATAGGTTGAGCAATGAATATACGCTGTGTATTATTTCAATATTCGTAAAACGATATCTACCCCTTTCCTCGTGCGAAAATTTACAAACTTCAAAATGCTGTTGTTTTGTTATTAAAGTAAAATTCCTTTCAAATAATACTCCACAAAAAGAGTAAAAATCCCATTCGGAACAATGTTCAGTCTAAAATAACATAACACCTTTAATTGTATCTCTTGTTAACGTACCACATGTGGGTAGACCGCTACTCCAACCGGTAGCTGTACACGATGGTTCTTTTACACCGTTGATCACTAGATTCGCATTACATGTGTAGGTTGCTTTTCCACCAATAGGTGTAGTGGATGTTTGCTTGTCCACTGTCCCATTTGTAGGGGCAGTTAACACGGGGCACTCTGTAAACAAATGTTAAATACATTGCAAATATGAATGTCATTTGTTTATACAGAATACACAACACACACAAAAATCAGAACAACGCTGTACAATCCATTGCAATCAAAATATGAAATGTGCATTTTTGTTATACATGTACATGAACTTATAGGGTACGTCCATATATTTGCTGACTTACTGACTCATAGGCTGTCTGACTGACCGACTGACCGACCAAACAACCGACTACCGACAAACCGATTAACTCACTCACTCATTCACTCACTCACTCATTCACTTACTCATTCACTCCTCCACTCATTTACTCAGACGATCAATAAATCAATCAATTAATCGATTCCTCAATAAATCACTAACTCACTAACGCACTACCTGACTGATAATCTAACTAACTGAGTAACTAAGTAACTAAGTAACTCACTAACAAACAAACTCATTTACTAGCTTACTAACTAGCTTTTTAACTAACTGACTAAATTATTAACTAACAAACTAATTTTTCGATTTATTGACAAACTTACTCACCCATTTACTGCCTTACGTGCACATTGATTAACTCACTGTTTAACTAACAATCTTACTTATTTACTAACTGATTGATCAAATGAACGAATGGGAAAATTACAGAATGGCTAACTGAATTGCAGACACTCCGCCTTACTAATTTGCTTACTGACCAACCGATTAACCAATTGACTGTCTCACTGAAAAACTCTCTGACTCTTTGACAAGCAGTCAGATGGACTCTTACTCACTGATTTACTCGCTCTCTGGTTGAATGATCTACTGTCTGACTTGTGCATTGAATGATTCTCTCAATAACTGCCTCTCTAAATGACTTCCTTACGTACTAAGAGACTGACACTCGTAAACTGATAAACTGGCTAAGTAACAGACTGATTGACTGACGGACGGTATATCCGACTGACTGTCTAACTCGCTTGCTCGCTCGCTACTAACTGACTCAATCACTAAGACACTAAGATAATCACTCACTCATTCATTTACTTATTCATTCTAGTCCACTTCAGCAAAACGGTCATTATGCTTTATGTTAAACTTGAGATAGTGTACCGAAGCCAAACCTCATTACAACGCGGATGCGGTATAATTACCACAAGGTGATGCCGGTGTCCATCCAGTTGTTTCCTTACACGTAACCGTCCCCGATCCAGAGTCCACCAATGGTATCTTGCAAGTGTACGTAGCAGTGTCACCTATCACTTTCGATGTTGGAGCGATGTCAACTGTTCCTCCCACAACTTCTAAAGCATCGCATACTGTAATGTAATCAGGAATGATTTTTTTACAAAAGCATTAAAGTTATCATCATTATCTGTATCAGTACCATTGGCGTCGTCACCTTCACAATCAGGCCGTCAATTTGAAGAAAAAAAACCCATAGGTAGGTGAGATATATCAACGTAAATGAATTTAACAATCATAAATATGCATATGTATGCCAAAATAATAAGCTGACTGAAGTCATTATTAGATTCAAATAACGTTCTGTTTATTACATAATTTGATTGATACAAAAATTAACATCAAACTTTCATAAGTATGTTTTTAAAGAAACGAGTAGCATATCACGGCTAGGAAATATTCAATTATAGCAATTTAAAACATTCAGTGTTAATTTAAGATTTTAAAACCATATCATTCTAGATTATCATTTAATCATCAGTATACTACATTGCATTTGATTGCCTTTGGGGTCAGTCGGGTCATATTCAAAGTTTTTGAAAAGCATTTTCATGTCAACAACTTTAGTTTTGATGTTGGTATTGCACTGAAATTGTGTGTGGAGGTACCTTTCATTCTGACCTAGAAAAGGATTATAATTGGAGCTAGGCGGTCAGAAGTTAAGGTCATGGTTAAAATACTTAACACGTTCTGCTCTCTAAGATACGTTTAAAATCTTCAGATCTGCAAACGTGTGTCCGTATTGGTAATGCATTGATATTTTTTATGACTTAAGTATTCTCCTTTTCAGTTAATTTAAAGGCAGTTTCCCCATCGCATATTGTTTGTACGAAAAACAAGCGGCACGGAATTACCACAAGGTGCTGGTGCTGCCCATCCAGTGGCAAAACACTCTATGTCCCCTGTTCCAATTAATGGAGCTGCACAAGTGTATGATGCAATGTCGCCCTCCAATGTTGTAGCAGGTTGTGATACTGTCCCACCAGCAAGTATTGGTACATTACCACAGTCTGTAATAATGCGCAAAAAGGGTCTGTATATATATTAGAAACTCGTGTGTCACCTATATTTCAGAAACACGTTTCAATTATCATTAAACAAAGGTTATTGCTTCTATATACTTCCACAAGCGAGTTTCTCGAATAAGAATGTTCTTGTACGAGGTGATTCATTACCATTCGTTTTACCAAGAATCCAATCGCTCTGATACGAAACCAGAGTGGTTGCGATATATTTGACTATTTAACTGATAAATTAAATAAAGTTCTAAAGCGCTTTATGTGAATAAAAATACACATTTCTATACGTTTTTAGAAGAGATTATGATGCGTGTTTTAGCATTATTAAACTATAGAAAGACAAGTGCTAATAGTAAAACACACCATAGAGGCGCGATCTAGCTATTAATTTCGCGATTTCTTATCGTAATTTTGAATCTAGTTATCGCGACTCTACACTTGAGCTCAATAAGCCGAACTAGAAAAGCAAGTAGTGGACCCAACGGAACAACATAATTGAGAGTCAAAAAGCTTGACCTCGTTTCAAATATATCCTTTAATGCAAATTATTGAACACAAATATAAGATGTTTTACCATATACATATGAAAATATTGCTCATGTTTATGAACGTTTAGAAAATAAAAATACTTATTTCACTACGACATAGTGAAAGGTTTGTAATTTTGCTTGTAGTCGTGTTGTTGTGTTGTTGATAAGTTGTCTTTTCACTAAAAGAGTGTAATGTATCTTCCAGCTAGTAAGAATTACATGAGTGTTATGTTAAACAAAGTAAACACATAATAATTTATAATAATATACGACAATCTCACTATTTCAAGCTGTTACGTCAGTTTGATGGTAGACAATTCGAGCAATTATTTGTCTTTTTGTTTTGCACATTGTAACCTTATGTGAACATATGTATGTGGACATGTGCAACTTTTCTTATTTTGGTTAATAATAATAATCACAGAATAAATCCTGATAGTTCTTACCAGGAAGATACAATAACAGATGACTTACCGAACAGACACTGTGTTTCATCTGCGCTTAAAGGATGGCCGGCCAGACAGGTGCATTTGAGACTTCCTCCATCGCATATACTTTTGGCGTGAAGAGCAATGCAATCAGCATTAGCCGCGCATCCTAATAAGCGATAATAGATCGGAATTAACGGTCTGCTTTACGTTTTGCGTATGTAGCTTGTCAATATTGCCGTGAACACACAAATGCTCAAACTAGAAGCATAATCGTTTATAGACCGCAACGTTTAATAAAACTGATTGCTGTATATCATTGTTACTCTATTAATACTTTTTTTAAAGTGAAACATATTACTAAATAGAAAAAAAATACTCGCTACGTATGCAGCCAGTTATAATAATTTAAAACGAAATGCATGAAGAAAAAAATCATTTGAAAGAATAATTGTATATTACCTTTATTGGGTATTGTTTCTTGTGCAAACACCTGAACATTCAAAAAGCAAATGCCCAACACAAAAATGAAAACTAGATTGACCATTATTTCGCTATTCCATCGTGTTGCGCGTCAAATAGTTTTGAGGCACTTCACTAATAGTATGATTGTCAATTTAACTAGGCCTTAGACTGTTGAGATATTATTGTTAAAATGCACAATGTAGAGCTATCAATATCTTTACATACTTATACTGTGCTTTAAAGCTGCTCGTTCTCATACGTCTAGTTCGGTAAACAGAACTTAACACCTGTAGTTTACAGACTAGGATGTTGTTGGATTTAGTATATGGGCAACTTAAATTCACCAACCCTATGGCTGTTCCAATCATGTTGATTATATCTAAGGGGTCGTTTTTAGATGGCTGGTTTAGACACAAAACTGTCAATATGACATCTTAAACCTATCGTATTATTTACTAAAAGAACAGACACATATCTGACCAAACATTCCAAATCCGGGAAATTAAATGGTTAGTCAGGTAGGCTTAGCAACCATATTACTTCCCAAAAGTAAGAAACCACAACAACGTGTGTATATAAGTCTAAATGTGCATGGATTCCAAATATTGTTTAAATGCTTCGATATATTAAAAATAGTATAAAATGACTAGCTAAATATTATCAATCGCTGTTAAATCTCATTTGTCTCTAGTTTTGTACCGAGTATAAATAAGTATAAAGGTAAATTGTTCATAGTTTTGAAATATATCGTCATTATTGTAGATAAAACATAGTTCTGTCGGATTTGTTAAATTAGCATCGGCTTCTTTTAAGTCTTCCTTATTATTCCTATTAGTCAATCACTATTTTTTGTGTAATTATACATTTCTTGCACCGGTGTACGTTATTATCACTTTTACTTTATAATTCATATCATAATTGCTTTATATAAACTGCGGAATGCTTTTGGGCTAGGCGGTATCCGATGAATATGAAATGCGGCACTAAACAACTCTGATATTCGACCAAAATATTTGAGGCAGGAATAGTGTACGCACGTATATCAAATGGGAAAATGTATCATGAATTTCACAGATACGGTAGTTATTTCTTGGTAAAATTCAAACGTTCTGTAGCGCAACATTTATTTTTCATTTATTTTGGGAACTAAAATCAAACGTAGCATCACATTCATCACCTGACGCCTAAATGAGCTTCCCAATAATCACACGTCAACCACTTTTTTATCTGTAACATGGTTGTTAGGTTTAGATAACAGCCACTTACACATTTCAGTGTAAGCTTCAATATTCGACAGTGTGATTCATTTGGAGAGTATACACTTGTAAACTCTTTGTATAAGGACATATCAAGTATGCATTAATTTATACTTTTATTAACAAATTCGTAAGTCCTTCTAATACGTGCATTATAAACTTTAAAAATGAGTTTAAAATGAGAATGCATGTCTAAAATACATGACTACAACAACGACAATTTTGTGTCAGACTTCACATGACGTCTGGCAGATCATTTGGGGTCAATATAAGATGAAATTTTAAACAGTTTTGTAAGTTATGACCTTAATTTTCTCAGCCGATTCATTAAACAAATATATGAAGGCCAACTTATGCTACAACTGTTGCATATTTAGGAGATATATAAGCCACGAATAAGGGTATCATGAATGTGTTATGCGTTTGTACAGAAGTTATTGATACGTTTGTATAAACTGTCATTTACATGAAAGACACAACAGCAAAACCTAACAATAAAAACCAATACGAGGCATAGTTTATTTAATACTTCATATGAATGTACACCTTTAATAAGGATTTGTTCCCCGATTTAAACAATAGGCACAGATAGTCTGGATTATCGTATTGTCATACCATCTTTCATGACACCCAATCGAGATACTACTGTTCACACATAATAATATTAATTAACAATAAGGCTCCAACAACTGATTGATTGTTTTATTATACAAAACGAGAATACTTGTTTGGTGATTACATCAGTTATTTGAATAGCGGTGTACCGTGTTGATCTTAGTAATGTTTTATTATTTAAAAAACAAAGGATGGTTTACACACCGCTATTGCTGCCAATTTCCATTGATCAAGTTGAGTTTATTTTAAAATACGCTTGAATCAATGTTCAATTAAAATGTGTAAAACAGTAATTGACTATTGAACAAGTTAACCAATACGACCGTATACTTTAATCTGCATAAGACTATTATAATATATAAAATTAACACATTTTCGATCATAGAAATTCTTTTAACAACTCTTAACCTCATTTTCTGCTATAGAACTATTATGAACTACCGACTATTTTGATTAAAGCATCATTTCAGTCCCAGTATTGTGTATACCTTGTGCTGCGTGGCTTTTATTTTATAATTTAAAAGCTGACATGTGTATGAAGGCGACTACTCATTCGATATCTGGCTAGGTCAGTGGTGTAAGGCACGGAGGAAATAACCCCTTTCCTCCACGGTGAACAGCGTTCAATTCCGGAAACCAGTCGTTGAGCATTTGAGTTGGTTATCACCATACTGGATATGTATGGGTTTCCACTAACAACATTATTTACACCAATGTTAATACCAATATCACGGAGGAATAGATTGAGGTACAATGTACCATCATCGACAAAGAGATGACCACAGGCAGCAGTAAGAAGGCCAACATCACCCTCAAGACCATCACGAAGACCAGTCAGCCCAAGGCCAGTGTTATATCAGACGCTGACGGGATTCTCCTTACCGATAGTGCCACAGTCCTAAACAGGTGGACTTAATACTGCAGTGACCTCTACAACTACCCGCTTCAACCAGATTCCAGTCTCCTTCAGAACGATCCTAGACCAGAAGCGGACGACGAAAGTCCGTCTATACTTGAGGCAGAGGTGAAGGAGGCAGAGCGTAGTCTTAAGTTAGAAAAATCACCGGGAGTGGACAACGTCCCTTCCGAGCTGATTAAGCACGGATGAGTGGCAACGACTGCAGCAATGACGGCACTATGCCAAAAGATCTGGGAGGAGAAGAAGTGGCCCAAGGAGTGGACCCAGTCACTGGTCATACCCCTATCGAAAAAGGGTAATCTCAAGTTGTACGAGAATTACCGCACCATTAGCCTCATCGGTCATCCCAGCAAAGTCATGCTACGCATCATCCTTAATCGATTAAAACGTAAGGCCGAGAAATTGCTTGCCGAAGAGCAGGCTGGATTCAGGGCTGGGCGGAGCACAGTGGAACAGATCGTTAACCGCAGATTTATTATTGAGAAACACCGGCAACAACAACGCGAGCTCTTTCACAGCTTTATTGACTTAACGAAAGCTTTCAACCGCGTGTTGCATGATGGCATATGGCATGTTATGAGAGAATTAAACATTTACGAAGAGCTTGTGAAAGTCATTCAAGAACTCTACGGAAACGCCAGCAGCGCAGTACTTGTCAACGGACAGCAGGGGACTTCTTCAGGACATCAGTGGGCTTCCGTCAGGGATGTTTGCGCTCTCCCGTCGTGTTCAACATTTTCCTTGAGAAGATAATGCTGGAGACTCTCAATGGCCGCCACAACTCTATCTCCATCGGTTGAAGTCCCATCTCCAACCTGAGATTCACTGATGAGATTGACCTCATGGGTGGCACCAGTAGTGAACTTCAAGATCTCACCAACAGGCTCTATGAAAGAGCAGGAGCATACGGGATGGAGGTCAGTACGGAGAAGTCCAAGATCATGGTGAACAGCAAGACCAACACCAGTGCAGAAATCACTTTGAACGGCGAGAAGCAAGAAGAAGTTACTAGCTTTAAGTACTTGGGCGCAACCATGTCCAAGGATGGTACCAGATCCGCTAAGGTCCGAATAAAAATTGCCATGGCGACCGCAGCGATGGCCAGACTGAGCAGGTTGTGGACAAGCAGTTCCATCAGCTTCCCCACCAAGTACAGGCTCTACAAATCCCTCGAAGTCTCCATCCTACTATACGGCTGCGAGACCTTGACGCTTCACGCGGACACAGAGCGCAGGATACAAGCATTTGAACATAATTGTCTCCAAAAACTGCTCCGCGTCTCCTACACGGAGCACAAGACCAACGAGTACGTGCGGAACATGACTGCAACACTTGTTGGTCCATAACCGCCCCTACTGGCGACCGTCAAACGACGGAAGCTGGCTTGGTTTGGACACGTCACCAGGCACGACTCTCTGTGCAAGACCGTTCTCCAGGGCACGCTAGAGGGAGGTAGACGTCGAGACCGTCAGAGAAAAAACTGAATGGACAATGTAAAAGAGTGGACATCCCTTCCCACGGATGAATTACTCGCAGCAGCACACAACAGAACTGACTGGAGGAGGATTTATGTATCGTCGTCCCTCATTTCCCGCCAACGGCCAAATCGGTCAAGGGATTGATGATGATTATGATAATACCAATATTTAAGACATTTCAATAAAAAACGATGCTTGATAAAAACCAAGTATCTACCACAAATGTACCTCTAGGTGGCATATACGTCGGCGTTAAGCCCCGGGGGAACACCCATAGTGCTGCCTTGATGCAACATGCCCTTATTTACTACAAAACATGCACGTGTGCATGCTCACACAAGCACGCACGAAAACACAAAACACATACGCAAGCACTCAACGCGCGACAAAACAAAATCTGCAACATAACATTTTATAACGAATGCGTAAGATGATAACATTTACAGTATTTTTTTGTTATGAAAGTAATGGCATAATAACATAATTTCACTGCAACGAATGCAAACGGAATTCAACAATCAAAATTAAGTACAATTTAAAATTGCAAATAGTCAGTCGAAAATTAAAGAAGACCCGCACTATTATATTGCATACATTATTATACATATTGTTAACAACTATGCACATTTATGTTAAAAGCTGAGTGCCCTTTATGATGGCGGTCACAAATAAATGCTTTCAACGTGTAAATGAAGACCGATTTCCCTGTATTGGAGTGGTTTCAGAGAAATATTCAACATAAAAGTTAAGGTCAATACATTCTGAGTGTATTGAACTATAGCGGTTACACTGTCAACATTCAATATAAATTAGCCTAGCTCTGGGAAAACCGGGCTTTATGCATGTGCGGAAAGTGTCATCCCCTTTTAGCCTGTGCAGTTCACGCAGGCTTATCATGAACGACACTTTCCGCCTAGATTTGATTTCCGTTTAGAAGATAATTCCTTTTCACGAAAATTACATAAAAGCGGAAATTGTTGTCCGTTGTTTGCCATTGCGGACTGCACAGGCTAATAGGGGACGACAATGTACGCACATGCATTAGGCCACGTTTTCTCAGAGCGGGCTCAAAGAAATTCCCACTTTCTTATAAGAGTACCTTTAAATAAAATTATTCACGCAACGGGATTAATATCGAATGGTCTTGCTAGTTGATGGCTTCAGAAGTGACTTCAACGCACATTAATTAAATATGACGTTCTACATTGTCTGTTATGATAGTAGCTACACAAAAATAATTCCATCATGCAAATTATACCCAATATTCGTGCATGGTAGTGTCGTCAATATAAGCCTAGTTCGGGGAAAAGTGTGCTTGATGCATGTGCGTAAAGTGTCGTCCAAGATTAGAATGTGTAATTGTGCAGTCCGCACAGGATAATCAGGGACAACAATTAACACCTACTCCTTTTAACGAAAAAATATATAAAAACGGAAAGTATAGTCCTTGATTAGCTTGTGCGGACTTCACAGGCTAATTTAGGACGACACTTAACGCACAAGCATAAAGCCTACTTTGCCCAAAACGATGCTCATATGTCTGAGTGCCTTGTTTGCCAGCGGTAAAACATAAATATTTTCATCATGCATAGTTGATTATATGAAAAAGTCTCCACTGACTGGCTTCAATATAAATAAAATAGTTGAGTGTCTTGTTTGGTGTTCCGAAGAATGTTTACCGTGAATTAAACAAATAGTCCGATAGTCTTTCAGTTTTAGGTTACACATAGCTTTCATAAGCGGACGGGTCAAAGGACACATCGGTATCATCACTGTTCCTAGTCTGGTATCCACCGTCTCGACTTGGACCCGTCTGTAAACACATCAGCATTTCAAAGTAAATGCGCTTCATACAATGAAACATAAGTAAAATATATATATATATACAATTTGCCATAGTACTTATGTCAATTATAGAGGGTAACTATTGAAATAACTATGTTGTTATTTTCTCTGTTATCTAAAATAGTATACAGTTATTCACCGCCATTCTCTCTTACTAATGTTGTCTGTTTTTGTTTCGTTTATACAATTTTGAACGTCTGATAACTATTACATGTTTGCATGTTAAATATTCTACGTACAGCAATTCACGGAGAAAAGTTTCAGCCTCTGCCTCATTTAGACAATCATTTAACAGGATTGATTCCAATATTGACAATTCTTACTAACCGGATATCCATGCGTAGCCTGGCGAGGAACGTACACGTCATCGTCCTCTGACCTCTCCTCAACTTCCGGTTCGTACTTCCGGTCCTTCTTGAATATGTTCTTCCACGCGGCGCTGGTTTTGTCCATAACAGAAAGGGATACGATCTTGGAGGCCGGGTTTGGTTGCGGAGGAGGGTGGGGTGTAGCTGGATCGTCGTTGCGACTTATCGAGGGTTCTTTATGGTTTTGGTCGTAGATCTGTTCAGTGATAAGATTATTTTGATAAAGAATCTATGCAAAACAATTACTTATATAGAACTCGTGTGCACAAATTACATATCAGTGCTGTTGAAGGATTTTCTTATTCATGTTTAATTACGGCTTCAGATTGCAAAGCGAAGGATACATTTGTGTTAATATGGTATACATAAGATTTTGTAATCGCCACTAGAATAACTTAACAGCAACGTGATATTTGAATCTTATATTAACATGAGTTTAAAATATAAAGAAATCTCAACACGTAATAAGAAGAAAAAAATGTGAAATTCATTTTTTGTTTAGACTAGGTGAACATTGGCTTATCTGTAAACTGGGATTAAAAAAAACTTTGCCTAAAGCATTTTTGGAATATTTATTGACTTTTGCTTATATACCTATAACATGTTTTCAATACATATGCAACGGTTACTAAAATGTTACAATGTTCAATGGCAAAACAATTGCTATTTCCATTATGAGCGGACAACACGAACCGAAAACGCCTGCGGTTTGACCATCGGATTATCGCCAATGTCTT
The DNA here is from genome assembly GCA_007657795.1 of Dreissena rostriformis. Taxonomy (NCBI): domain Eukaryota; kingdom Metazoa; phylum Mollusca; class Bivalvia; order Myida; family Dreissenidae; genus Dreissena; species Dreissena rostriformis. The sequence continues at coordinate 218,411 of VMBQ01000510.1, read as the reverse complement.
CAATCTCAGTCGTGTGATCAACCTCCTCTTTGGATGTATCATCGAACTGTATCTGAATATATACAGCGTATGCAATGAGTGTAGGATGAAGATAATCCTCACGAGGCTTTAAACTGATGACCGGGGATTTATGAGAACTAACATCTTTTTTGTGCCAATAGTGATAATCTTAATCTTTTTAAAACACTCACTATCATTATAATATTTGTATTTCACAAGCCTCACCATTTGTATAAATAACAAACGAATAAAATCGAAAAAAATATTAACAAACATAACAATTTTACATTGCAATTAACGATGACAAATGGTAAGGTGAATATTATCATTGGTTGTTTTTCATACGCTTTGGTTGTAATTATATGTTTCACATCAATAGCGACTGTACAGTAAGATGGTCGGTTAAGTAAAAGAGAAAGGGCTGTGTTGAAGTAATATGTACGTAATAGGCGCAGCATTCACGTAAGTATGACAGTTATTAAAAGATTACCACAGGACTATGTAAACAGAATATTGAGAATGAGACAAAATTTAAATGCACTTTTAAATTTATGTAACTGCACTGTAGGGATCCGCCAATTTGCGATATCAATTTTAAGAAAACTGCTTAACAAACATTTTTTTATTTACAGAATGTAAATAAATCATGGTAATTTTTAAAGCGGCGTTCAGTCCTCACCTCTGGCTTCTTGTGGGACTTGTAGATGAGAAAGAAGATGACGACAAAGACGTCCACTAGAAGGATCAATAACAACGTCCCGCCCAGGGCCAGGACAATGTCGGGGAACATTGCTGAAACACAACGGGAACATAGTTTGCTCCGCATTGATGTATGTACAATGTTGTTAATACAGGGATTTCTAGTTAAGAGATTGGATCATGTGAAAGTGTGCTATAACTAATTACCAACATATAAATGCGCGTTTGGTCCATGTAGTCCTTATTAAACAATCTTAGGTCACTAACTCGATTTAGCGACCGGACGAGCGAGGAAGCGATCAACAGTCAACACACATGAAACATTGCAAGTGAACAAGCCGATCTGTTCTAAATCAATTCAACATTAATAAGATTAAGGAGTGGACCTTTCATTTGAACATTTAGTATATAAGCCGATAATCAACTTTCTGATAGATATGGTCGACCTGATCTACTCAAATGATATAAATCTTACAGACAACGTGATCAAATTAAAGCGCAACCGTGGTCACACTGGCTCCCGATCCAATTAATTAACCTACTCGTCCTTCGTGTGGAACGTTAACCCATTTATGCATAGCGTCTAGAAAAAAGGCATTGGCAAACAGCGTAGACTAGACATCCCTAATTTTGGAAATAAATTGATCCAATCTATAAGGATGGGAGAGTCCACTAGGCATAAATGGGTTACACCGATTTGCAGTGTACTAGCTGTTTAACACTGGGCACTAAAACCAACCAACGCTCGTCTATGGTACAGGATCTCAAATTATCAACATGAATCAAACTAGCACGTATCATGCGAGGGACCGGAGGGGGCTGGGGCGTTGACATAACAAGAGAATCTCGATGTACATGATTCAAAACGCACAAACATGATCCCCTTACCAAAGCCGCAGGTTGGTTCTAGGCCGCTCCACCTTCCCGTGTTTTCGCACTTCCGGAGGGAGTCCCCGGTCAATGCATAGTTGTTGTGGCACACATATATGACACGGGCTCCCTCCCACCGGCCGTCTGACATGTCGACGTAACCGTTCTTGATTTCCGGTAACGTCTCACATTCTGTAACGTTATTTATTTCAAAAGAAATCAAAACCGAAAGTTGATAAATATCGTACACAAGACAGTGAGACAAAATAATAAGGGGTAATTTTATGTCAGTAGGTGTTTTTTTTATGTAAATGGAATGTCAAAAAGAGGATTGTGTTTTTAAACGACCAATCAATGAACCATACTTAAAAGCGGTAGCGATAATTATTATATTAATATATTTTGGTTCCATACGGTTTCTTGACATCGAAATGTGACATGCATTTATTAATCGTTCTTGAAATGTATAAATATAAATACGATGTAATTCTGTATTTAATAATACATGCTTTTATGCAAGATGTTCGTTGATATTTGTATTAACGACACTGTTGTATATCGACAGCATGTTTCATGGTGGTAGACAAATGATTATGTTTACTTGTAACATAACCATACGTTATGGTAAAATCATCGTACAAGATTTATTTGCTTGGGGAATTAATATCGTGTTTGCCTAGATCATGAAGTGAAGGGTTCAATCCCCGCGTTGGAAGCGTTGTCAAGATCATTTCAAAGCGTTGTCAAGATTATTTCAAAAATACAAAATACTGGTTCCACCTAAGAAGTGGATTTGATAGTTTCTAAATAAGCCTTGAGATATAAATGCTATCGAGCTAAAATAATAAAAGAACACAGGCTATGCATTATCTGCATCTCACCAATAGCGCATGTCGGATCTACGCCGGTCCACGTGGAGTCTTCAAGGCACACTCGGAACTCCTCGCCTCTCAACGCATATCCGGGCTTGCAGAAGTACCGGATACGATTGCCAGCGACGAGTCCCTCAGAGGTGTTCACGTAACCGTTCAGGGGATTTGTCGGGAACGGGCAGCCTGATATTGATAGTAATAGAGTTACTACGAAATAGACCTGCACATAGAAAATACCGATTAATGATTTGTTATGATGTATTTCACAACAGATTGACTTAGAGTTATCTAACTTGTTAACGGATTGTAAAATGCACGAGGATTGGCATGCATGTCTTGAGTACTGGACTTGTTTAAATGTGTCGTGTTCTGAGAAAACTGGGCATAATGCTTGTGCGTAAAGTGTCATCCCAGATTAGCCTGTGCAGTCCGCACAGGCTAATCCGGGATGACACTTTCCGCCTAAACTGGATTTTCGCTAAGAAGAGACATAATTTGAACGAAAAATTCAATAAAAGCGGACATTTTCGTCCCTGATTAGCCTGTGCGGACTGCACAGGCTAATCTGGGATAACAATTTACGCACAAGCATTATGCCCAGTTTTTTCAGAACACAACACAAATAGTCACCAATTATTTAACACGACAACGCTACGAAAAATATTGACTGATAACATATGAGTCGCGTTCTGAGAAAACTGGACAAATTGCATGTGCGTAAAGTGTCATCCCAGATTGGCCTGTGCAGTCCGCATAGTAGTTTACTTTATACAATTTCATAACACGAATGAAATAATAACTACCAAACGAGCACTTTGGTTCCACGCTGCTCCAGCGTCCATCCGAGTGGCACGTGCGCACCGAATGCCCGTGCAAAGAATATCCAGCTGCGCACGAGTACACGGCAATCTGGCCCGCCGACGGCACTACCGGATGGACCACCCAGCCGTACAGGAATGTTTCGGCTTCCGGTAGGTCACGGCATACTAAGAAAGGAGGATATGCCAACAATATTATCTATGTAAACTAATAATTATTAAACAACTAAGACTAATGAATTTTGAAAAATGGGTGTAATACAACTGTGATCATGCATAAATTAGAAGCAGGCCTTTGGCAGTACTTCTTGGCTAATTAAGACGAAACTAAATATATGTTTAAGGGCCCGTATTCACCAAACAGATCTTAGACTTAAGTCTAAAAATAAAGAATTTTCTTAAAACTTTAATATTTGTATAGTATAATACTGTTCAGTATGACATGGAGAGAATCACTTCAAAATACACAATTATTCACTTAGAACATATTATTTATAACATAACAAGTATTTCTAGCTTGTATATATTCAAATGCTTCATGTATTTTTCTTGGTTGTATATGTCTATTCTTTATTTTTAAGTCTAAGAATTGGTTGGTGAATACGAGCCCAGGTAAGGTCTTATACATATGGTTTTAATCATTCAACGAGAGAAGACTCTATTTACCTCCTATATTTAAGTTAAAGTCCTATTTTGTTCATACAATCGTTCTTGCAGCATCCTTATATCTTAGCTCAACGTTATTGACCAAACGGAATAGGTGTTAGATTTTGTATTTGATATTTATTGTTTAACTGTTAAACTTTGTTATACTGCATTGAATGTGTTTTGTATATGCCGCACAAACGCTTGCGTACGTATACCTACCTTTGAGACAGGCGTCCGTCTGTACGTCGTACAACTCCCCGATAGCCGCGCACAGGCACTTGTTCTGTCCGCTGTATGTCCGGCATGTAGCCTGAACTGTGCGACATTGAGAGGTGGAAACGCAAGTATCGCCGTAACCAATAGTTACTGAAATAAAAAAAGATATAAAAAAAACATCAAACTGCCAAACATCTGTCCAGTCCCATGACCCCAGACAGAAATGTATAACATGCCCTAAGTAAGTAGGCATTCGCATTGTGCTAATGTAGTACATGTTTTCTTTAACGACGCGCCACTATGTACTACCTTTATTTACAGATGTCTCGTTACGATAAGTAACATTTGTGATTTGTCAGCATACATAGCGTCTCTTTACGTAGCGTAGTGTTTGATGCCAAATAAAACTGTTTACTACGAAATACCGTAAGAGCCATCGTGGTTACACATTAAAATCCAGAGGGCGAAAATTCGACAACGCGATAGTACGATGGCGACTATCGCACTGTCGCCATCGTATTGTCGAACTGTCGTCATTGTAATTCTCGCCATCGTACTATCGCGTTGTCGCATTGTCGCCCTCTGGATTTTAATGTGAAACCACGATGGCACTAACGGTATTCCGTAGTTTACTACTCATGAGCATGCGCGTATATGATATAATAAAACAGTGCATTCACAAAACGAATGCATATAACTATTTGAATCATTTAACCCATTTATGTCTAGCGTCTAGAAAAAAGGCCTTGGCAAACATGATGCGGCGTCTCCTCAGGGTCTGCGCTGTTTGCTTAAAGGAATTTCTGTTAGAAAAATTATAAATATAGAAATTAATATACTAGACATCCCTAATTTTGGAAATAAATTGATCCAATTTAGAAGGATGGGAGAGTCCACTAGGCATAAATGGGTTAATAAAATTGGCATTTACTGACCACCGGTCTAAACTACAAGCATTCTGTTTACATACAATATTCCTCAACACATACATACTCTAAACAAAGTTGCTTAACACATATTCACGAAATCTATATAAAAAATAAACAATCTAAACATATCTTACCAGTTGTTAAAATCTACGAATTACGAATACTAAATTTAGCTAAGTAAAACGTGGTACAGCTGCATTAATATGCGCATTAAAAAAAAAACCTTAAACATGCACATTATACGTACCTATATAACATAAGGGCGGTTTGGACCACACCCCACTTGTCTGGCACTGAATGGAGGCACTTCCGCTGATAACGTAACCGTTGTTGCACGTGTAAATCGCGTGATCCCCCACCAGAGTCCTAGTGGGTATGTGTACAGTACTATGTGCGACCACCGGCGGGGCTGCACAATCTGTTTTGCGATAAAAAGAAACAACTCACGAGAAAGCTTTACAGTTTTTGCCACTAAGAAATGATGTATTGAAGCGTCGCTCTTTTCCTGTTCCATTATAATGGACTGGTTACATGCAATTTTCTATACAGATCATTGTTTGTGACAAGGTCATCATTTGAAAAATATCTCTCTATTTATTTTGTCTTTAAGAAAGTCTATCCAGTAAATACAGCCAAGTGCTATTATACGAAATAGCTGCTTAATAAATAAATTATAATATAAACGACAATTCAACCAGCGTTTATGCAAACATAAACATAACATGCCTTACGTTGCAACTTGCAGGTTAACGTTAAAAAAGGTTTTCTATACAATTTGTATCCATACGGTATTCTCACCTAAGCTACAAGCCGGAAGCGGTCCCCAGAAGCCGGTTGTCATACAGGTTACAGAAGCGGGTCCCACGAGTCCGTATCCATAGTTACATGCGTAGGTCGAGACGGAGTGGACATCAGTGGATGTGTAGGTGAAGAAACCGTTCGCGAGAGCTTTAGGAATTCCGCAATCTAATCAAAGGAATATAGTGCTCTAGAACAAATTTCATGGGAACAAACACATTCTAAGCTTTTAAACAATACCCTATGTTTTTTCCCGTAAAGTTTCGATTAAGAAAGTTTCGGCATACTAAATTATAAGTTACGTGTCCATTCCAGTACAAGCGCGCATGCTGTTAATAATGTACAGTATGTATTATGTTGATACTGTCTATTTATTGCAAACCTTAACAATTTAATGTATGAACTTTTGACCTGTGTTCCGTAAAATGTAAAAGGGTTTGTGATAACATGTTCGTGTCATTATATTGGACTGAAACTGGAATTCTGAAGACACCGTGAGATGGTCTGTTTTGACGATTTGGGATCGGGTGTTATGGGTCTGAGAAAACCACGACAGTCTGTCCAGCAATTATATTATGTCATCTTTGTAAAATGTAAGTAACTGAACACTCATATAACACTATCAAATCAGAAATAGAATCTCATTAAAAAATAAAGTATTCGTAAAGTGGTCGTTGGAATAAAACATATAGAAGTACGTTCGTCCTTATTATAGCTGAACATTACAAATAACGACATAGTGCTTCGTGAAATATGCAATCATTTTGTGTATAACAATGTAAATATAAATTATAATATAGATTTTCGAGAAATAATTCGATGAGTCGTTATCATATCTTATGAATAATTTATGTATAGTTGTATTATATTTTCGTCCATATAGGTCTTAAAAGATCCGTGATCGAAGAATAAATTATAATCTTTTATTTCATATCAGTTGGAATAATGAAAAATTGAGTCAGATGGAAACATATATTACCCTTCAGTTCACAAGTCGGCTGCGCGTCCTGCCAGAGTCCCGACGGGAGGCACAGCCTACTGGCTACGCCCACCAGCTTGTACCCAGCCGCGACGTCGCATGTGAACATGGCGGTAGAGCCGTACACTGTGCCGGAAGAGTAGGTAACGTTGCCGTTAGGAACCTGGGGCACGGGGCCACAGTCTGGAATAGAACGATGATGATATTTTTTAAAGATTTGATACATGTATGCTTATCGATCCACATTTAAATGCAATTTTTATGGAATTCAATTAAGTGAACATCTTTGATTCCGGTTGTAACAACATACGTTTCAGTGCCCCGACCCTAATTTATATTACAAATAGTTTCCCCATCGTTTCGCCAATGATGAATTTCTTATCAAATGCGTTTGTTGTTTCAATAGGACATTTCAAACGAATATTTAAGGATATTTTAGATATTTTTGTTCACTTTCAAAATCTTCAATACGATCATTATAAGATAAAACTACTGAAAGATAATAAACGCCAAAGTTCATGTCCCGATCTTCGTAAGGTATCACCCTATTAGGGCGAAAACATAGTTCTGCGCCCTAAGAGACCATCCAGGAGAGTTACCAGTTATCGCGCAGGTCGGAGCGGACCCTGTCCAGACCCCGTCGTGGTCACACGTGCGGTTGTTGACCCCTAGGATCGAGTAGCCGACGTCGCACGTGTACTCCGCTACCGCGCCGGAAGTGTTCCCCGTTGGAGTGGCGACCGACCCGTGTAGGGGATGCTGGAGCGTTCCGCATACTTTGAGAACATAACGAAAAGGCTAACAGTGTTATTCAGACATTTACGATTTTTGAAAAACTGAATACCCGTGATCATATGGCTAACATGTAGGTACGCAACAGCAAACTAGCTCGAAGTAGTTATAACTTCATAACTATTGATAAGCCAGCAACACATTATACTTCTTTTTTTAACTCTTCAAATGAGGTCTAGAAAGCGACAGTCATTTTATTTGACAACGGTTACGGTAAATATGACACGGTCAAACCTGCATGCGCGTAATGATTAAAATAACGAGTTGTCCCATTGTTTGAATCTCCTTGGGATATCGGACACAGAACGTCATATACTGATACGAAATTTCTCTAACCTTATCTCCCAAGATAAATCAAGAAGCATAGCGTATTTGATTGAACATGGGTTCCGACAGTGTAGAAAGTGAAGTGACGTTCGTCTTAGCCTACGTTTCGATATTGACTTACAAAACATAGCACATGTAAACTTAAGTTAATGCATGTTCACTAGTCAATGATGAGGTTTTTGTTTAGGAATAGGTTACTTAAACAATTGGCTGGGGGTAAGGCACATAATTTCGTTTACAAATACGGTACCATTTATTGTGCAGACGGGTGTGTTTCCACTCCATAGCTCGGTTGCGAGGCATACGCGCTTAAGGTCGCCGCTAGTGACGCGATATCCGGGTTTGCAAGAGAAGTACGCTACATCTTCAAACATAACGCCGTCTGAGAGGTCGACGTGCCCGTGGGCTGGTGCAAGCAGAGTCCCGCAGCCTGGAGGGTGGACGTTATAATGATCATAATGATGATGATGATAATGATGATGATAAAAATAATAATAATAATAATATCATACTATTAATCATAATTATTTTAAAAATAATATTCGTCGTCTTCGTCGTCTTCGTCGTCTTCGTCGTCATCCTCATCATCATCGTCGTCGTCGTCGTCGTCGTCGCCTCTGTACAACGTTGGAAATGCATGTTGCTAATATTGCATTTAACACTTAATGAAAATGACGGAATATTCTGCAAAATAAGTTCAGCTAACTCTGCAATCAAAAGCAATTTAAACAACTAAATAGCTGAGAAATATGTACACAACGCAAAGACCTACTTTGAATTACCATTGACCATTTCAGTATATTGAGATTGGTATTGATGATGATAAATATGTTTCTTTAAATGTAAATCCTATGATGACACTCGCGTTTAATTGTTAATAAACAACTTGAAACGGTACACTTTAGTTCGCACTCACACCATGCTAAATAATACTTGCTGTAATTCGAACGCCTTTTAATAGTTCTGAATTCGCAGTCGAACAGCAGACCAAAAACAGATCGACTTGGGAACAATTTCAAAACGCTTACTGATTCTGTCGCAGGTTGGCGCCTCATTGGTCCACGTTTTATCCGACTGGCACGTGCGTTCTAAGATACCATTGAGCACGAAGCCCGCTTTGCACGAGTAGGATACAACCGCCTGGTACGCTGTCCCTTTAGAGGTGTCTACTATACCGTTGGTGGGAGCTGGAGGGGCGCCACAGTCTGGGGAAAAGTTCATTAAAGCTAATTTCAAAGAATTACGTACTGAACATGTGCATTTAGGCAATTGTTTTATTTCATTTATTGAACTGTATTTTCTAGGCGGTTACCGCAGTTTTGATTATATGTAATACTTCGCTGTATGTGTTGTTTGTACTGTATAGGAAAGGAGTATCTCGTTAAATTAACAGACTATATTACTTTATTTTTTTTTATCTCCTGGTAATGTTTCAGGTGTCGTATTACTTATATAATTATGAATTGTGTTACAAACACCGACATTTGTGATCAGTATGTTCCCGGTATAACCAGCTTGTTTAATATTCTAAATACACATGTGAGACTCGCTCTGGGAAAACGGAGTTTAATGCATGTGCGTAAAGAGTCCTCCCAGATTAGGTGTTCAGTCCGCACTGAGGCTTCAGGCTTATCAGGGATGACACTTTCCGCATAAACAGGATTTTCGCTAAGAAGACACTTCATTTATTCGAAAAAAAACAACAACATAAAAGCGGAAAGTGTCGTCCCTGATTAGCCTGTGCGAATTGCCCAGGCTAATCTGGTACGACACTTTACGCACATGCATTACGCCCGGTTTTCCCAAAGCACCGCTAAAATACACATTTACATTATATTTTTTGGTCGAAACAGCTTATATGTTCATAATATAGGAGGATCAGAGCATTGATTTACCGTTCACTTTTAAGGGTGGTCGGAGTTAAGAGGAGTTTTGGAGCACATAGATAGCACACTAAAGCGTTGTTTGATATTTACTCGTAAATACAATAACTATACACAATGTGTTTCACCAATGCACACATTAAATGTATGCATCAGGATTAATTCAATAGTCTCATTATGACATTTTTTTCTTTCTTTAATATGAATTACAAAATTCATGCTTACGGTGTTTCACTGTTTTAATCCGTAGACACTGTTGAACATGTGAGACTGATTGGATAATTGAATGACTATACATTTGTAAAATATAATTCTCAGTTTAACTGAATCAAGTTTCATCTAGTCCTGAATGAAAGTCAGATTCTTTGATAATTTAAAACTCATCTTGCTGTAATTAATTTAAATGTATAATTTATGCACAACCGACCTTTTATCTGACAAACTGGTGACTTGGCACTCCACACCCCTGTATCCAGGCATTTGACAGAGGCCACGCCTATCCTGTCATATCCGGTGTTACAGGAGAACACAACCACGGAACCGTAGTTTGTGCCCTTGGAAACATCCGCCTCTCCGTTTGATGGCGCCGAAACAGGACCGCAGTCTGAATTCAAAACGCGGAGAACATAGAATTCATGAGAAAAAGTAACAAACTGTCATACAGGTAAATAGAATGCAAAAAAATGCACAAGGAGAAAACCCTCGTGTGTGGCTTAAATTTAAATTCTGCTAATGCTAGTTTACACAGAATAAGTTGAATGTACCAGTAGCCGCGTGTCAATTAACCCATTTATGACTAGCGTCTAGAAAAAAGGCCTTGGCAAACAGCGTAGACCCAGATGAGGCGCGGCATGATGCGGTGTCTCATTAGGGTCTGCGCTGTTTGCTTAAAGGAATTTCTGTAAGAAATATTCTAAATATAGAAATAAATATACTAGACATCCCTAAATTTGGAAATAAATTGATCCAATTTAGAAGGATGGGAGAGTCCACTAGGCATACATGGGTTAATGTCTCAGTATACCAATCAAGCGGTATATTAGTCGTGTTTTAATACAATACGTGGCTGCATCATCAAATTGATTCACTGAAAACCATTGCTCTTGTGTTTACTGGTTATTTACTTATTTTCGTTACTTTCTTCTTTTGCCCAAACTTACAAAAATAATCGCTAATATATGAGCCTAGTTCACTCCTTTACATGTATTGAATAGTAGTGAGAAGTTTAATCTTTTCCCGAATTCGCTTTTCGAGCTTTATCTTTATTGAAAGTATACACTGTGCGTTGATACCTTTGATTTGGCAAACTGGTTTCGGGTTATTCCAAATAGATGTGTCAGTGCACGTGGTAGAGTTGTGACCAATCAGCGTATATCCGATGCTACACGTATACGTCGTCGTGCTGCCATACACATGTCCCGACTGCTGATCAACCTTGCCATCGTCCGGCGCATCCAAAACACTGCAAACTGGAACCAAAATTGTTAACAATTACACATGGCTTTAAAAAATGTTTTCAACCCAATTTAGTTGAGATCCTTCTATTTTAGCTCGATGTGTAGCCATTTTCTTTTCGAGGCAGTCAAAATCAGCAACAATGTATCCGTACGTCGACAGGTACAGGGCCCTTAGATAAATAAACGTAATACGCTACAGCGGATTGTAAAAAAAGGTGATTAAAATAGACATTTAAAGAAGGTGTTACCTTTAATAACACACGTTGGACTCGTACCGTCCCATGCACCGTTGGCCTGGCAGGTTCTAGAAGTTGCGCCAGTCAGGATATAGCCCGGACTGCACGAGAAGTCGGCTCTACTCAAGTAGTCTCGATTGGGCGAATATACAACGTCCCCATTCGGAGGCTTTGCGATTGTTGGACACGCTGTGTAAATATAATGAGTTTCTATAACAGGCATTCACAAATAATGGTATCAAAATAATGTATAATTATATAATATGCCAATGACCAAGTTTGCTCAAAATCCCATTTTTAAATGCATATAGGTACTGTGCAAGCCTTATCACGATAAATAGAAAAAAATATTTGGCAAACCCATTACGCAATTCAAGTCAAGTCATTAACGAATGCAACATAACGTACACATTGATAACCATTTGTTCAATCCACACAATACACTTTTTTAGCATTTTTTATGTTTCAAAAATATTTTTTAAATCTAGATCTACATAGAAATAAAAATTCGGTAAAAAAGTACATGCTCACTTCTGATAGTACAAGTGGGTACAGCGTCACTCCACGTGCCAGCGCTCGTACACGTGACAGAGGCGGCGCCACTCCTCACGTATCCGGTGTTGCACGTGAAGCTCGCGACCGCAGCGTAGAGCGTGCCGGCTGATGAGTCTACTGTGCCATGGTCGAGGAGGCCCAAGCTGCCACAGTCTACACAACATAGCAATTTTAACAACTGTAACAGTTGCACACATATGCGTTCGATTTGTTAATACTTAATAAGATATCAATAAAAATCCCAGTCAAGAAAACTGTAATTAAAATAATAACCCTACATGAAACGGTAGAAAAGATAATGTTAATATAATATAATGAAAATAAAATCTTGATTGAAATATTCATATTGTATTAATGTTAATTGCTAACTGGCGTTATATAAGTACATTAATATTTCCACACGTATTGGTAATACAGATTTCTCATATATTACTGCTTTACAAAATACTCCGCGTAAAACATCTGCGAAATTTGTGAATTATTTGTTATTGTCGATCGAAGAGAAATTAACATCTTATGTCAGGAAAATATTAGTGGCAACACAATCAAAAGCAATTTACTAAGAGCAGTTATACATTACAAGTATGAACAAAGTGAAACTCCACTTGGGCGACCAGGAATCATATCTTATTACAACGTATGAAGTGTTTTATTTATGACAAAAACAACAACACAACACGAATCAACACAAACGCACCACACAAACAAACACGAACCTTTTTTGCTGCACGCTGCCTCTGCAGTCTTCTCGAAGCCTGTCACACACTGACACGTGCCGCTCGTGCATTGAGAGTTGAGAATGTTTGAACACACGACAGCCCGGGTGCTACAATCGTCTCCCAGCACAGCTGTAATGTATGTCTATGTGTTAACATGTTTTTGTCATATTCAAATCTTTTAATAGTTTTTACATTCGATGTACTTGAAACTTGACGAATTGTATTATATTGATTGCGCAAAAAACAATCATTTTGATGGCGCAAAAAAAAACAATAATTTTGATTGCGCAAAAAACAATCATTTTGGACTTCTTGCAAGATTAATTAATGATTAAGGATCTATGCCAATCCCAGATACAGCCAAAGGTGTAACATTTGTTAACAGCAAAATAATTTGTAAAATTAGCACTTATGGTTTGGTAAAAGAACGTTTGGAACCCAATTTGAATATTATCGTGTTTATCATTTGCGGAAATGCCAATAACTGGTCACCGTAAGTCCTTTTTCCACAACAATACTTAGTTGTAGCTAAGGGTTTCTTAAATAATGAGTTTACCTAAAACATCGCACAGCCTTAAAACATACTTTTTGAGATATAATACTCGAGGAACTGTATTATTTTGTGTACATCGACGCGTATTACAGCTGGCGATTTCACCGTACCAAGACGAAACTGATTTTTTCAAAGTAAGCTTAATATTTAAATATTACCTGGTCTGCAATTAACTCCAGTATAACCATCGTTACATGCGCAATGGAAACCGTTCACGAGGTCGGTACAGGTTCCGCCATTTAAACAAGGACTGGATGCACATTCGTTGATATCTACAAGGATTTTTGAAAAAGTAGAATGACAGAGATTTAATAGTTCCCTTGCTATAGTTTTGGCAAATGTTATAACGCAGTAATACTATAATTAATAATAATAATAATAAAACGTTTGCATGAATATTTTCCGATACACCAAAACATGCAAATCTCTCCTAATGTGTTTGCAATATTTTGGTATGAACACTTGCATACATAACACACATAATTATACCTGACATTTCAATTTAAATTGTTACGAAAATGTACTTATTTCTATTATATATAGCAAAGCACATACATGTTTGCTTTAGAAATTAATATACATCGTTTAAGTACCTCTAGACATCAATCAAAAGATTGTTTTATGGAAGAAGCCGACGCAGTGATCGCCGTTGACAGAAGACAACATACACATGCATCCCTATATTATGCTAGACTGTTAACTTTTTTTTTGTAACAACGGTGTTTGACAAGTACTGTTTTCAAAGCGTGTAGTATGCTTACTTGTCTCACAAGTCTTTCCAGTAAATCCAGTGACACACGTGCACGTGTAACTGTGCACTCCATCCTGACACGATGCGCCATTCTGACAGGGGGTTGGAAGGCACTCATTTATGTCTGAAATAATAAGTGTAGCCTGAATGAGTTGGGTAGTATTCAAGTACATATTAACACTATTTCTTCATTTTGTATTTTGGCTGTTTTGTCATTTAAACATAAGAATAAATTAAGTTAAACATGGGATTTAAAAATACATTTTTAACATACATGTTTATCACAAATTGATCTTTTGCTAGCTAATATTTTAATCCCTCCGATTTGGACCGAAAGTCGGCTTAATAAAGGTTGTGTCTTAAGATGTAAACGCAATATACATTTCATATTAAATTACCGTGTTTGAAAATACAGACTGACAACTAGTTGGTAACAGCATGAATCTGAACGGGAAAAGGGTATTTAAAACGTGTTTGTTATAATTGCACATGTTGTAGCAATGCGAACTATGAACACAAACGTCCGACACACACCGTTTTCACAATTGGTGCTGTTGTAGCCTGCAGGACAATGGCAATTGTATGCATTTAGCAGATCCACGCATGTTGCAGCATGTTGGCACATGTTGGGAAGGCACTCGTCGATTTCTGCAAATAATTATTATGTCAGTATTCTTCTATGTAATATGTAGCGAGGATAGAAGTGATTGCTGCTCCCCAATGCGATTAGAAAATAATATGAATGCACTGATAAGGGCAGAACTATCAAAATGAATAAAACGAAAATAACAAGTAGGCTCACTAATTAAATTAAATCAAAAATGCGTATTTTAAATCCATCGAAAGTTGTAAAATCAACTATCGCGAACAATGTAAAATGGCGTCATGAAAAAAACAAACAAACTAACCTCACTATACGAGACGTGGTAGAATTATCCAACCAAACTGCAATAAAGCTATTTTTGTACCAAATGGAATAATTTAAGAATTGCAAGCCAATACTTTACCTGATGCACACAAGGGTCCTGTATAGCCCGGGGCACAAGAACACGTAAACTCGTTGACCAGATTGTTACATGTTGCACCATGCTTACACTGTTGGCTGGAACATTCGTTGATATCTGCCAAAGATATGAGCATCGCTCTGAGAAAACGGGGCGTAATGTACGTGCAGTACGCAAAGGTTAATATTTGACGACTCTTTCCGCCTTAACTGTATTTCTGCTAAGAGAGACTTCCTTCAAACAAAAAAACAACATAAAAGCGGAAACATGCTAATCTGGGACGACAATTGACCTATGCAGTAAGTACCGTTTTCTTAGAGTGAGGCTCATATAAATGGCACATATTCTATTATAACCACTTTACTTGCAATACGCAATTTCACGCGCAGAATTATGCCAACTGTAAGTCCGATATTGTTTGCTTTTATGATTGTTTTCAACTTACTTAAACGTTTTTATTCAGGGCTGGTCGAACGTTTACTAGGTGGAGCATAATATATAGAGTATGGATACTTAAACAAATTAAATGGTGCTGTGTCGCCCCATCATGTGTCTTTGATATGAATTAATATTGCTTTTAAGGCAGCCATGGAAGTAATACATTTGAAAACCCTATTTTTGCATGAAACTTCAGAAATTGTTTGTAACGGATATCGTTCAAACAAAAATATAAAACAAAAATGATATATTAACTATGTGGTATATTTGTATCGTCTTTTTTGTTATAGCTCGATACGCCCACGAGTTAAATTTAAATGTTATATAAAACAAATCAATTACTATTTATCGACATAAGAGCTGAAGTTATTTTACTATTATTTGGAGTTTTGATATTATTTATTGTTGTACTCCATTATTCATAACCGATTAAATGGTGGTGTCATGTATACTTTGACATGCAGCTAAGATATATCGATCAAACTTACCGTTATTACAATTCTTGCCGGTATATCCCGGCTCACAAGTGCAAAGGTAGTCGTTGATTCTGTCGTCACAGGTGCCGTGGTCGCACGGATCTGGCGCACAGTCGTCCTTGTCTGATGGGGAATAATATAATAGAAAACTCAATGCAAGGAAACAACATAGTGGATGAACATTAATATTGAGCAACGTATGATGCTTCGGCAACTCGTATTATACGTTGAATGTGTTGACGTCGAATATGCACCACTCCAAAAGATATTTGAAAATTTACAAGTTTAACATTTGTGTAAATATGAAAACAAATATTGGTAAATGTTAATAAATACACATTGAATGGAATACATTTTATTTACAATGACAAAAACGTGACATATGCTAGTCCTTATATCAAAGCAGGTGAAAACAAAAACACTACAGTTACGAATGCGACTGGCAATGATTTTAATATAGATAATTAAGAAGTCTAGATAATCAGTGAATAAGACGATAATTAGATAATTAAATTCAATCTAGTCCGTTGCTGAGGAAACAAAATATTACACGCTTTAAGGGAAATATTATTGCGTTCTGAACAAATGCCCTCCAGACAATCAAGCCCAGAAATCATCTGATCGACACAGTTTTAAAGTGCTGATATCCTTCTAAAGACGGTCCACATTAATAAGAAACAAGGCGTGCCTGTTTCATAAAAGCAAATCAATCCACAAAAGGATGTTATTGCCAGTAAGACTATTACATTAAATTTGATCACATGCTATTTGAGGTCAACACACCAAACGCATTTCCGTAGATACACTCTCCGATTGTGGGATTGGCTGTAAATTAAATTGTGCACCCCGCTACCAAAACAGGTGGTAAAGACCGATCAAACTAGTTTATATGTCCAACTGAAGAAAGAACACGTACAGTAACACCAAACTGGCAACCTACTTGTTTCACAGTTATTGCCTGTGTAGCCAGCTAGACATGTACAGCTGTACTTGTTGACAAGGTTCGTACACGCTCCCCCATTCAGGCAAGGACTGCTGTTACATTCATTGGTCTCTGTAACATGTCCGTAACTTATTGTAAGGAAAAATATTACACCACGAGATGAAGTGTCCGTTGTAAAAGACGATCACATCAAAATATCAAATTGCTTATGCACAAACAACTTTTCTCGAAACGACTATCTTACCTCCAATTAAAAGTAGAAACACATTATCCATACAGTTATGCCAGTGTAATAGTTCATTTGATGCATGACATGTTTTTGTCAAATAAACAAAACGTAAGCTAATAATTTATATATCTATGTAATGTAATAGCGGGTCTTTATTTTATTTGATAAAAAATATAAAACGTCAAAACGGCAGGTACCAGATTGGCAAAAATCTCCAATATAACCATCCGGACAAACGCAACTATAGGAATTAGCACCGTCTTTGCATGTAGCCCCGTTTGCGCAGCTGTGGACAACGCAATCATTCTTATCTGGAATATAAACCTATTGTGGAATAGAACATTTTATCAGATTTTACACCTTGTATTCTATGTAATTTAATCATAACGAATAGTTTGATCATAAACATGTGTTATCTAGCTCATTAAGCGTTTTCATTGGCTACCTTTTGTTTAACTGACCAATCGCTTTATGTTATTTTGCTGAAATGGCGTCGCAGCGTCAAGTGACGACACGCAATGTAAACAAATTCCGCTCTTATCATGGCGTTTACGTAAATATGGTTTTGCTGTGCTTATTTAAAAGGAAGAGATAAAGCAGATCTGACACTCATGTCATTTCATACCATTATTAATTTAACTCGTCTACTTTCCTGAACTCTTAAAAAATATGGTATAGAATGGCAACTAGTTTCATATTCTATATGTCTTACTGTTGTTCTTTCTCTTAATTATATCGATTTTTAACACCAATGAATGCAGTGTTTTGACATAATCGTTACACTTTAGCAGTCAACCTGGTTGAATAATAACCGTTACTTTTACTTACTGTAAAGTCGTTTACTCACACTCATCATGGAGTCTTGAAATGTTTTTACTTAAAATCAAGTCATAAGTGGTTTTACTTGTGAATGTATGTCTTATTTGGCGATTGCGTTCCCTAGGTTGATGATAATTATTTAGTACTGAAACTTAAAATGAAGTAGTAAAATTGGATATGCTTGTTAAATCATGTCTTACTTGGACATTGCCGTCCCTTGGTTGAACCTGATTATCTTTAAGTACTCACTCAACCAATCAAGTCTTAAATGGTTTAACTTGTAGATACTGCCTTATTTTGACTATGCTCTCTCTTAGTTGATGTTTAGAATTGAGAACATAAAGCATGTGTTACTGTCATCTACGTGTTACATTAGAATGTCAAAAATGAACACAGCACATGTAGTGAAAACGAAATCAACAGTAAATATATTTATGAACAGTTTACATTATTATACCTCACTTTTATTCACAATGCTAAACTCCCTTAGGACATCGTGACATAGAAATACTGTCAGACCCAGCGGGAAAAAAATTACTGTCCAAAAAATACTGTCGCCCGCTACCTTAGCAATCACGTGCGGAATGGTAAACAATTAAACTGTCCCATTCGTTTTACTGTGAAATGACGTAATTTTTTCTGACGAAATGACATCATTTTTTTTACGAAATGATTTCATAACTCCAGCGAAATTCTCCAGTTAATTAAACTCTTTTGCAATGTAAATAAGCGTTAAAAAAGCATAACATAAAAAGAAAATTTGTTGGAATCGGAAAACACTTTAAGAGACATACTTAAAACTGTTTAACTATTGATTTTTTATTTTCTGTGATAAGAAATTGACTGTGTTAACCAGTGTACTTTTATTATTGTTATCAAAATAGTAATGGTTGTTCATTGCCGAAATTAAATACAATTATTGAATATTAAAATTGTTCATGGTTCATATAAATTGTTCATGTTTGAATAGTTTTTTCGGTATAATAAAATAAATATTACATGTCTGACGGGGCGACAGTAAATTTGTCAATTTTCGGAAAAATACTGTCAACCACGGCTTAGCCTCGGTTGACAGTATTTCCTCAAGTTGACAAATTTACTGTCACCCTGTCAGACATGTAATATTTATACACTGAAATGCATGATATACGCATGAAGTGTTCAACTCGCCTATTTGACACAAAGTCCCTTCCCAGCCAGGTTCACATGCGCAAGAAAATGTATCTATTCCGTCCAAGCATACGCCAGTGTTGTTGCAAGTAATTCCTTCACAATTGTCAATATCTGCAATACATATATACATACAAACACACAACCAAATATTCATCGGCTGGAGAGAAACATTCATATTAGCATGTCATCACGTGGTCCTTTCTTTAGGCGAAACAATATGGCGATGACTGCATGGAACTGTGCGCATTACTAAACACTAAAAAGTAACCTTATTTACGGCAAGAGAATTTTGACCAATTCGACATGGTACATAACGCATAGTAAAACAACTAAAATAATCGTGTCTTAACAAATTTTAACAATGATTGCATATAATGTAAACGATCTAAGATGTTAATGATTATATCTCGTTCAATTCCATATATACCTATACCTATACAATCATTTTGCATGAAATACAAATATGACAGCCTGCAACGTACTTGTCTCGCACGTTGTTCCCGTGAAGCCAGACACGCAGTTGCAGACGTGTGTCGCTACTAAGTCAACGCACGTGCCCCCATTCTTACACACGATTCCAGCACAATCATTGATATCTGAAAGCAATGTAGCAAATATACATTTTTAACTTTAAATATTATATAACGAAATTATTATAAAGTTTGCTTTTTGGCCCATGACTTCCATTCAGATTATGAAATTTATCGACATTTATTTATCTCAAACTCTCGTTAAACATCTACGTACTTGAGTATTTATTTGCGTGTATTTTAATGTATTTTTTACTATTTTATGTAAAAAATGTCAGTGGTTAGGCGAGGTGCACGTTATTAGTCATAATACTTGCTTGTATAAACAGTAACGTAATATCGCATTAACCTCAGTACTCGCACATTTGCATAACACTTTTGCCATAAAACAAAATTGTATTAAACG
Source organism: Dreissena rostriformis (assembly GCA_007657795.1). Lineage (NCBI taxonomy): Eukaryota > Metazoa > Mollusca > Bivalvia > Myida > Dreissenidae > Dreissena > Dreissena rostriformis. The sequence goes on along the minus strand of VMBQ01000510.1, from coordinate 198,291 downwards.
TAAATATAATAGGAGTATATAGGTACTCGTGATACATTACAACAGATGATGATGAGAGGGAATATAATAATTTCAACTTGTACAAGATATACATTTAACGCATATTCTTGCCTGTTTCGCATAAACCTCCGGTGTATCCGTTGGCACATACGCACTTGTATGTATTGACCAAATCTACACAGGTAGCGCCATTTTTGCATTCATTTGAAAGGCATTCGTTTATATCTGTATAAAAAAAACAACAAGCAACATTAAAATAAATATACATATCCTCGGGAATTTTGTAAACATGTCTTACAAAACAAATACCTACTAACTTACATTAAAACTACGATATAGAAGGACATATTTACAATTTGTTTAGAACCGACCATAAAGTTATTCTATACCTAACGACAAATTCGACATAAACAAACCTCACGAAAGCACAAAAAGGTGTAAGACTTTCGGTCCGACGATTTGCAAAACATTGCGAACCGAAATGACAATTACAGGACTTATACAATCTATTTTCGCGATCTTTCAAAGGTATTTGTTGTGATTAATCATTAACAGAAAAAAAATACATCATGGAACAATAAATGTTATTGTATTTTGGTAGATTTAATTAATACCAAACTGCAATCTGACCTTATGCTCAGTAATAACTACATCCGATTTGTTTTAATGTTAAGTTATTTACTTATTCTGTTTCAGAAATATTGTAGTCGTTTGTTTTACAATTCCTTTGGCATTCGTTCCAAAGTTATTGAGTTTTTTTTTAACAACTATTACGTTGCTGACGTGCAACTTATTTTTTTCATGACCGATAGCTCTTTAAATTAGACGTATAGTCCAAGCGAATAAGGATCTGTACTGATTTGCTCTGATATATGTTTGTTTTATTCATTTACATGAATAATTTAGAATTCTGTCGGACGGATTGTTTGTTATCAATATAGGACTAATAACGAAAAATGTGTCGGTTTAGTCCGTCAGACCTAGAGTTTTTGGTCTGTGATCATCATATATACGCTACATTCGATAATCAAAGACAACTTGAGCTTGTGTATCGATTTAATTTTTAAGTGTGACAATTAAGAAAACTGTTCACCTGTGGCACAGAGGGGACCTGAATATCCGGCAGTACAGGTGCAAGTGAATGAGTTCACGCCATCTTGACACGTTGCCCCGTTCGAGCAAGGGTTGGACATACACTCGTTTATGTCTAAAAAGTAAATATAGTATGTATAAAAGACGAGTTTTATTTTTGTACATTTATTGACCTACATACTCACTGTATGGTATGTACTTCATAAAAACACAAGACAAGGCAGATAACATGTAAACGATTGAACATAAAACGTATGATATTGTTGATCATTTTAAAATGTTTACACTTAATGGATAAAATCAACGTGTATCAAGTCCGTGAAATATTATTATTCCTGTTACAAACGGACTCCGTACATAGCATTAAGTTAATTTATTGGACTTATCAGACAGTTGGTACTGAATAAACACATTACTTTGTTGACAATGTGTTCCATTCCATCCGGCATCACAGGTACACGTGAATTTGTTGACCTCATCATTGCACGCCCCTCCATTCAGACACGGGTTGGACTTGCATTCGTCGATTTCTATAAGGAATATACTGTATTTATTTACATCAATGCCTAATGGATATACTACGCATGACATTTGAGGACATCTGACGTTAATTACTGTCAATGATTGCGGTACTTATATATTGAACCATGCGCCAAATACATAATTTGGTTTCCAGAAACGTCCTGACGACTGCGTAAAATCGGCTTGATGATGTGCAAAAATGAAATGTTGTACCATTATAACTATTTAAACAATGCGAGTGTGAACAATAGTATGTTAGTCAAAATGCCGAAACATTACCATACTATTGTTGCCTGAACATGGGGAGAGTTGAGAAATAAAAATTGATAAATGCATATCACTTAATTTGAGTGCGATCCTTTTATGTTACCGTTGCCATGATACTGGTCATAAGGCTTCTACAAATATATATAAATATAAATAATTCGCTAAACAAGTACCATACAATCGGCAATTTATTATAATATGTTCTTGAAATTGTTAGATAATGCGTTCATTCATATATTGATCTGCTAGTTGTGTAGTTTGTTCATCATCCATTTACATACTCCAATTAAACATGTGTATAAAATAGTAATTCAGTTTTTTAATCTTCAAGTTGACCACTAACTTAAAAGTGCGTGCACGCTCCCACATAACCAAAAGTACACACCCCACTTTCAAACGCCATGCTTGCATATACCTGTACAATTGTACCCCGTGCCGTCTGAATTATACCCGGGCAGGCATTTACAGAGACCACCTCTACATTCAGCAAACTTGATGTCTTTGCAAAGTAGAGTTCGTACAGAGCAATCATCATTTAGCCTCCCTGAAACAGATGGCAAAACATTAACATGACACATTTAAAATACTGCACGTATTAAGCAAGCATACGTTACAACAACAAGAGACAATGTTACATTAACTTAGAGTGTATGCGTTTCTTTTATTTAACAATTTACAGTTACTCATGGTGAATTTTAAAATTATTTTGTACGTATATATATGTTGTTCAGTTGTAAAGTATCATTGCCATTTTATTTTACAACTCGTTGTTAGCTATTTTAAATGGATACGTACCAAAACAAAGTCATAATTATAGTAAAATGTGTTTTGTGACGACTATATTTGCAGATTAAAAGCGTAATAAATTATTCAAATCGAAAAAAATAAACACACATATTTATGCGAGCGTCAAAAAGCCAGTTGCAAAACACTGATCGCTCCAATTTTTCATTTGTCTAAGGTTGTATGTCCATGAAATAAATTGATTCGATCACTAAACAACAAAGTAACACATTCTTTAATTTTAAAGTTGCAATTGGTCAACTGTATAGCATATAAATACATTATAATAGAACATACCAGGTTCGCATGTTGGTGCCGTTGGTGACCAGATTGCAGGTGAATCAATGACGCACGTGCGTGATTCGCTGCCCTGCAGACGGTAGCCGTCTGCGCATGTGTAGGTCGCAACGTAGTTAATGACAGTGTCTGTATATGTGACTGCACCATTGTCGGGGTTTACCAAATCGCCACAATCGTGAAAGAAAAGATGATGAGAAATGAGATAGGAATAAAAACTTACTGGACAGTTAATTGAATGCCAATATCCATATTGTAAATCAACAGTCAAATTATAATACACGTATGTTTGTTATAGTCTTCAAAGACGTTCACGCTGAAGATAATAGACATTACTGTATTTAACAAGGTAATATAAACACGATTAACCATGTTTAATAATTTTATATTGATAATCAAAGCAGCTAATAATTGTATATATTCGTTGGAGAAAAGTAGAATAATTACTGTAGTAAAATGTGTTTGCAATCATACAACTTGGTTGAAACTATTATTGTATTGATGAGCACATAATATAAACGAATATCTTCTAAACCTGTTAAATACCACGGCCTATACTGTCATAACAAGCATATAATTCTATTCAATCAAATGGATATTCAAGATAAACGTCATAAAGTAACTAAGTGTTTACTACCGCCAATGCAGGTTGGTGGGTTCCCACTCCACGTGTGTCCCGGCACGCATGTTCTAGTTCCGTCTCCGATACGTTTAAAGTGCACGGTACAAGAATACGTGGCCTTTGAGGTCACAATGGTGTCCGTGTAACTGACATTGCCATTGGCTGGATGATTCAAAGGGCCACAATCTGTGATGTAGAACGTATAAATCATAGTTGAAGCATATGTTTTAGGAATATACACCGAACAAATGAACATAAAGTTGCATCATCAAAAAATTAATCGTATCATCTCAACATTGTCCTTTATTTAAAGTGACCAATTGTCACATAAAAAGACACTTGACAAAATATTTCACAAACACAAACATCAATTAATAAAAAGGGGTGACTGCTTGTTAACGGTTAATGCACAGCATATCATTTTGGCTTTAAAGCCAGAGGAAGGTTAAAAAAAAAAATTATATGAAGCAGGTCAGAGTGTTTTATTATTCATATGCGATATTTATAGTGATAACCCTTATCACTATAAACACAGAGTAAACATTTATGCTGCGACATTTATCGATATTATGTTTTTATCTTACCACAAGTTGACGCCATGATACAATGAAGGTCAAAGACAGCAAAAAGGGGTAGAAAACCATAATTCGATCCAATGTCCATTTCGGTTTATTTGTTAAAAAACAAATATCGACCACAAAGATACAATAATGGTCAGTTATACCTTCTACACATGTCGGTGGGTTACCACTCCATCCTATTACCGACGTGCAGGTGCGAGTTGGTGTTCCTATCAACTTGAATTTGGTAGCACACGTATAGTTCGCTTCTGTACCTACAGGCGAAGAACCCGTTGGTTGCGTAACGTGACCGTTGTCAGGGGAAGATAACGCCGGGCAATCTGCGATGTATGACATTATTAAAATATTTAAATACATGCATACACAAAAATTATAAAACAACAGCCAGACAGCATGTTTGTCAATTGTTTTAAATTTATTTCACGTATACATTGCAAAGCATGTACACCATGCTTGTTTATTAATATTTATCAGTCCAATCAAATCAATGAATATTTCATGATTCCAACACAAATTAAGATGAAGAGGAATCGTCATTTGTTTTGCGAATATTAAATTACGTATCTATGTTCAGTAATATTTAATTGTAAATGTGCAGGTACGTATTGGAAGTCACATATCTTACCGCACGTTGGCGCCGCATTACTCCATCCAGATGCTGTACAAGAAGTGGTTTCAGCGCCGTTTATCACGAAGTTGACATTGCAATTGTATGTCGCTGTATCCGCTATAGAAACTGTACCCGTGGCCTTGTCCACTGTACCATCAACTGGATGTTCCAGGACCGGACAACCTATTAGCAAACCCAAGAACACAATTGGAAACACTTGATAACTAATACATAAACAGACAAAGGAAACATGCCACTTTAAATCAATTATTTTACCGGCACTGCCACCAAGCAATGATGAGTTGCTTTAACATTTAAACACATTAAAAGGAAACTGGCAATTGTTATAACTGGAACTACATCAATATGCAAGGCAATACAAATGGAACCTTAAACAACGTGTGTTTTGCAGTCAATAGGTCAACTAAATAAGTCCAGTACTAAATCAAGTGTTTTGACGAACACTATCTCATTCCAAGCATAAAATTGGCTGACAGATTAATAGATGCAATGCATACATTTGTATGCCTGTTGTAAATTTACATACGACATTCTGGCACAGTTCCATTCCATCCAATTCCCGTTACGCAGGTTCTCTGTGCTTCTCCAACCATCACAAGACCAGTAACACACTGATATGTGGCGAAACCGTTTAGGGCGGTGCTTCCGGTAAAAGCCGCCGCACTAACAAATCCACCAGGTATATTGGTTAGAGCGGGGCATACTGTAATATACGAAGACAGTTAGAATATGCGTACGGCTATATAACTGTATTTACATAAATTCACTTGTCTTATTAATCGGCGATGATAAAAGCGTTCGTTGTATAAAAGTAACTTAACACACTTATTGTAAACGTTGTGATAACAATTGAATGTAATATGTGACTTAACAGTCTTTAGTGTAAAAGTAACTTTTGCCGTTTCTTCAATACCATGTCGTGGTAACAACGGTTAGTTGCTTCTCCTACAATTAATGGTGTACAGTGTACCATTACATGGTTCTGGAATTGCTTGATTTCCTTTCTTTTCTTTGTTTAATGTAGGAAGTTCGAGCCATTATCCTTACCACACGTTGGCGCTATATTACTCCAGCCAGAAGCTCTACATGCAGTGGTTTCAGCCCCCTTCCTTACGAAGTTGACATTGCAAGTGTATATGGCTGTATCCCCTATAGGCACTGTACCCGTGGTCTTGTCTACTGCACCATCCACGGGATTTGTTAGGGCCGGACAACCTGCCATAATGTGTAACAAAACGCTTAAAATACATCAAATAGTGAACAGAATTCAAGGCAAAGATAATAACACTAAATATATTAATATGGGACTCAATAGATTCCTAGATTGAATGTATTTGAATCTTAAAACTAAGCCATCCACTTCCACTAGCATCAGGAAATTTTTTGATATCTCTAAAACTTCAGCACGCATTCTTGAAACAGACCATTGCACTTTTGTGCACGTTATTCATTATTTAAACTAAAACTGACTAAATGACGCAGTATTGGGTACTTCTTAATTAATGAGGCATATAAGACTAGTTCCATAATGACGATTTTTGTTTTAACAATAACACATCACTAACAATGAAAACGTTTCCATGTATGATATGTTAGGCCAATTAGATACATTTGTTAGCAAGTAGTCAATTTACATACGACATTCAGGAACAGTTCCGTTCCATCCTGTTCCGGTCACGCACGTTCTGTCTGCGTTTCCAGCCAACACCAGACCGGCGTTACATTGGTATACAGCCACTCCACCAAGTACGGTGCTTCCGGTTTTAGTCGCCTCTGTTACAGATCCACCGGGAATATCGGACAGTGTCGGGCATTCTACAAGATGTTGACGACGACAGTTAGGATATGGAGATTACAAGAAAATTTTGTTTATATACGAATTGAGCTGATAAATGTCTCTGAAATTGACTAAAGTATGTGAAGAGAACTATGTAAAATTGAAGCTCAGAAAACAAATATACCGAGATTAAGTCACAAAGCTTATTCGGATTCTTACCAGTTTCAATTCATTGTAACACGTTATGTTGGCTTTTACTTCACTATGATTCCGGCATTACAGTTGCTGGATCGTGCACCATATAATGCTATTTTAGTATACATAAGATGATGTTAACAATTATTATTTCCTTTTGCAGTTTTTTTGTATGTTTTAAAAGTATGAAATTATAGGCATAATTCTTACCGCACGTTGGCGCCGCATTACTCCAACCAGTGGCGGTACATGTAGTGGTTTCAGCCCCCTTCCTCACGAAGTTTGTGTTGCAAGTGTATGTCGCTGTATCTCCTATGGAAACTGTTTCCGTTGTCTTGTCTACTGAACCATCAACTGGATTTACCAGGGCTGCACAATCTTTGTAACGAAACAGGTCAAATATATGTTGTAATAAATACAAGAAAATGAAAGCAACTTTCGAAATAAACACATTTATATATTAATATGCACATAGCAACACTTTTTTTTATTTCATCGAATTCGATGTTGTACCATACACATATTCAATAAAAGTAAATTAAACTGCTTAGACACATAGGCTAAGAACCATGCTGTAAGTAATAAGTAAGTAATGTGACGTTTTCAATGCAAAAGTGATGTAAATATGTATTACACAATCACAAAGGACGTAATGCACTTAATGAAAGATTAATGCCCTTTTCGATCTCACTGATCTTTCAATGCATCACAAATGTTTTTATCTGATCGATATACATACGACACACGGGTGCTGCAACATCCCAGCCGATTCCAGTCACGCACGTTCTATCTGCAGCTCCTAACATCACAAGGTTAGGGGCGCACTGGTACGTGGCGACACCACCCTGGCCGGTGCTTCCGATTTTAGCAGAGTCCGTAACTGTTCCACCAGGAATATCGGAGAGTGTGGGACATTCTGAAATATGAAAGTTCCTATTTCGGACATTGAAATACAGGTCAATGAATTTAGCAGCCATCACAAGGTATATTGGACACTGTTGCTGTTGGGAGTTTAAGTGATAATTTGGTCGTATTTATTTATATTATATGTCACTGCTCACCGCACGTTGGGGCCGAATCACTCCAACCAGTGGGTGTACATGTAGTGGTTCCAGCCCCCTTCCTCACGAAGTTGACATTGCAAGTGTATGTGGCTGTATCTCCTATAGGAACTGTAGTCGTTTTCTTGTCTACTGTACCATCAACTGGATTTGTAAGGGCTGCACAATCTGTAACAATGTGTAACAAAGCGTGTGCAATATTTATTTTTTATATCATAGACCAAATATTAATCTAGATAGATATTGCACACATCTGAAAGCAGCTACAAGTAATTTAATTTGCACGCATTTGGTGGAACACGTTTATAATATACATATTCAATCAGCATTCAGTTAGTTTTGCTATCTCAAAACGGAACACGAACATTAAAACTGCAACATAATATCGCCAAAAAAAATGTATGGAAATATGGAGTCAATCACATAATTGTGGCGATCAGGGCATACAGGTGCATACTAATGAGTTGCATGAAAGTCTGCCATAGGTTTTGCATTGAGTGGTTTATTACGTCTGTTACTGTTGTGTGTTTCCTGATCAATATACATACGACACGCTGGTGCTGCACCATCCCAGCCGATTCCGGTCACGCACGTTCTGTCTGCAGTTCCTAACATCACAAGGTCAGTGGCACACTGGTACCTGGCGACTCCACCCTGGACGGTGCTTCCGGTTTTAGCAGCCTCTGTAACAGTTCCACCCGGGATATCGGAGAGTGTTGGGCATTCTGAAACATAAAATTTCTTTATTTTGGACAGTGCATTACAGGTGAATGTAGCAACAATCAAAAGATTTCTTGTACACGGTTGATATTGGGAGTTTGAGAGATGACTGGGTCGTATTAGTTTGTATATAGGCCACTTCTTACCGCACGTTGGCGCCGCATTACTCCAACCAGTGACTGTACATGTAATGGTTTCAGCCCCCTTCCTCACGAAGTTGACATTGCAAGTGTATGTGGCTGTATCTCCTATAGGAACTGTAGCCGTTGTCTTGTCTACTGTACCATCAACTGGATTTGTCAGGGCCTCACAATCTGTAACAATGTGTACCAAGCGTGTACAATGCATCTTACTTTTATAATACACATATTCATTCAACATTCAGTTAATCTCAATACGGAACACGAACATTAAAACTGAAATATAATATCTCCACTATGTTGCGTTCAGGACATACAGGTGCATAATAATAAGTGGTATGAACGTTTGGATTGAGTGGTTGATTACGTCTGTTTCTTTTGTGTGTTTGCTAATCCAAAAACATACGACACGCGGGTGCTGCCCCATCCCAGCCGATTCCGGTCACGCACGTTCTGTCAGCAGTTCCTAACATCACAAGGTCAGTGGCACACTGGTATGTGGCGACTCCACCCTGGGCGGTGCTTCCGGTTTTAGCAGCCTCCGTTACAGTTCCACCCGGGATATCGGATAGAGTGGGGCATTCTTAAAAAAAGAAAATTCATATTTGTGACGAGTGAAGTACAGGTCAACGAATGAAGCAGCAATCAAAAGGTATATCGTACACAGTGGCTGTTGGGAGTTTAAAAGATGACTGGGTCTTATGTGTTATAATATGCCACTTCTTACCGCAAGTTGGTGCCGCATAACTCCAACCAGTGACTGTACATGCAGTGGTTTCAGCTCCCTTCCTCACGAAGTTGACATTGCAAGTGTAGGTGGCTATCTCCCCTATATTTACTGTGCCCGTGGTCTTGTCTACTATACCATCAACTGGATTTGCCAGGGCTGCACAATCTGGAACAATGTGTAACCAGGCGTATACACTGCATATTGTTTTATATCATAGACCATATATAAATTTAGATTGTTAATACACTAATATTTACGAAGCTACAAGAAAGTTAAGTTGAGCTCATTTGATGAAACACGTTTATCACTCACATATTGGATATAAAGTCAGTTCATTGCAATATCTCAATACGGACCACGAACATGTAGAGTACAGTATTATATCGTCAATACAAAATGTACGGACATATGGATTTAAGCACATAATACTTGCGTCGATTACGTAAATTAATATGAGTTGTATGGAAGTCTGACATAGTGTTTGGATTAAATGCTTTATAAATTGTGTTACTTTACTAATCCAAATACATACGACATGCGGGTGCAGCCCCATCCCAGCCGATTCCAGTCACGCACGTTCTGTCTGCAGTTCCTATCATCACAAGGTAAGTGGCGCACTGGTACGTGGCGGCTCCACCCTGGACTGTGCTTCCGGTTTTAGCAGCATCCGTAACAATTCCCCCCGAAATATCGGATAGAGTCGGGCATTCTTAAATAAGAAAGTGAATAATTGTTACCAGTGAAGTACAGGTGAATGAATGTTGCAGCCTTCAAAAGGTATATTGTAAACAGTGGCTCATATATGTGTAATTTAACAGCGTGACAATTTAAATATTCATTTGTCACTCATCGCGTCTTATCAGGCATAAAGGTTACCATATATAGACAATCGTTAGCATCAGAGGTAGCACAATTATTAAATATGGATATTAAAAATGATCACAATGTTTGTATAATTATTGAACTATTACTATTATTTAAAGCATCTCCACAATAACTCAATCCCCAATACCTACCGCAAGAAGGTGCTGCCGTATCCCAGCCATTGAGTGTACACGTAGAGACAGCGGGCCCGATCACAACAAAGCCGGCATTGCATGCGAACGTGGCTGTCGCGCCAATAACGGTGGTTGAGCTTCTATCAACTGCCCCATCAACAGGAGGTGTAAGAGCGGCGCAATCTTAAATCGTATTTGGAAAAATAACAGTACTATCTCGAATGTTATTAAACACAAGGCATGAACTCCGTTAATTACTCATTTAATTAACTATACTATGAAGTGACAACTGATGACAAAACATGTATTATTGAATGGAATCAAATCCAGTTTCCAAAACTATATGAACGAACTTACGACATTCTGGAGCAGTTCCGCCCCACCCTGTTCCCGACACACACGTCCTCGTAGCGGCGCCAACCAACACCAGGTCCGTAGTACACTGGTAGCTGGCGACTCCGTTCAGAGCGGTGCTAGCGGTCCGAACCTCCTCATTTACGGTGCCACCAAGGATATTGGTCAGGGTGGGGCATTCTGAAATATATACAGTCCAATCATGTCCAGTTCAGGAAACATATGTTTAATTCTTGCACATCTTTTTAATGTTCTAAATTTGCCACATGAGTTTGGGTTGTTTCTTCAGAATTCGCTAGCGTGCACATTGTGTAAATGTCTTTTTCCGCTCTTCAACATATATTATGGTTAAATCTTGACTCATGAACTCATGTATACGTTATTTAACAGCGCGGCAATTCAAATATTCATGTGTCACTCATCGCGTTTAATCAGACAAAAAGGTTACCATTTACAGATTATAGATTATCTTTACCATCAGTTGTAGCACCATAGAGGCCATTGCGTGGTCGATTATTTTAGATGATTACAATGTGTGTATTTGTATAAACTATTACTATATTATTTTCTAACTCATCTCCACACTATACAAAATCCACAATACATACCGCAAGTTGGGGCTGCCGTATCCCAGCCACTGACTGTACACGTAGAGACAGCGGCCCCGGTCACAACAAAGCCGGCTTGACATGTGTATGTAGCGGTCCCGCCTATAACTGTAGTGCTGGAGCTTCTATCAACTGCCCCATCAACAGGAGGTGTAAGAGCGGCGCAATCTTAAATCGTATTCGGAAAAGAATACATGAATTTCTCGCATTGCATGATTTGATACATATGTTGGCATATGTTAACATTTCAGCCAAGATAATTGTCCTTTATATACTTGTTCAAATTGCTATTTTTACGTCATGGGATATAAATATGGTAAATGTAACAGAAACATGCGTTAACTGTACAGAAACATGATATAATATGCTGGTATGGCCATCTGACAACTTGTATAAAGTCGAATAGCATGACATACATAGCTACCTGAGTGTTACCATCAACAAGACGGACCCACCTTTTCAAACCACCACTCGAAAATTCGATCCATATTCATTTTTCAAACACCAAAGTATCACTATATATTTTACTCTCAAGTACACGTTGGAGTTTCCTAATGACATAAAAAACAGTCCGGCTACAAGGATGATACGGATACAGAAACGCTAGAAGTGAATACGGAAGCTCGTATTTGAAATTGAAAGTTGAATGCAGTGTGTATTAGTGGCAGACAATCCATATGTTTACAATAAAATACTTTATTTTAAACCCCAAAACATTGACCGCTTACGACAAGAAGGCTCCGGATCCCAGCCTACGTCAGCTTTACAAATCCTTATATCGCTGCCGACGAGTGTCAGATCGCCCATGCATGCGTATGATGCTGTCCCGTCAACGGGTGTACTGCCCTCTTTGGCTAGATTGTTCACAACACCACCCAGTATGTCAGACACGATTGCACATTCTGTGTAAAACAAATGTATAGTTCATATTCCTTTCCAGCTTTTAATTATCGAGGCAGCATTTTTATGTTCAGCTCGATGCGAAGACTGTTGCCGTAAAAATTAATTTCAGTAACTCTAAAATATGTGTATGACTTTAAACTTTAAAAAATATATTAAAATATATTTTCATTATCAAAGGTCGGATCGCCTCCACTTTATCCGTCATGTGGCAGTTATTATTTTTAGATTAGCTACATAGAAAACCATAAACTTGTTTATAAAACAATTATGTTAGTATACCCGAAAAAAAAAATTTATTACAAGATTGATAAAAACATGATCGGTATTATTTCATCATATGCTTTCAAGGTACTTATGTTCTATATGTCAGTTATGATAAGCGTTGATTTTGTAAAGCCACTGATATTACGATACAGTTAAGGTGCGATTACCATACTAGTACGCGATGATACATACTACATGTTGGCTCAGGTGAATTCCACCCGACACCCGCATTGCATGTTCTTTCGCCGACACCGTCCAGTTGTAGCCCCGTGTTACACGTGTAGATCGCCTGGCCGCCCACATAAGTACTCGCTGACTGTGCAGCGGCGTCAACAGTCCCACCGGGAATGTCGTTTAGTTTAGGGCAATCTGTACAAATGTATAAATATCTACCGCTAGTTAACACATAAAGCTATAGTTGAATGTCGTTCAAAATGTTTTTCATCTAGTTTGTCGCAGTTTTAATAACGTATATCGTTTTTTTTTGTGATACTGCATATACATGAAAATAATCTAGTCAATTTAAAATCTTTCATCAAATGAATATAATTTACCGAAATTATCAATTACAACAGCAAACATATATACGTACGTCCAAACCTTAATTTTGGAAAGCAAGCATGACATATGCAAACATACATTTGTTCGTACGCTAAGATATATGCGGCGTGTTCTGAGAAAACTGAGCAAAATGCTTGTGCGTAAAGTGTCATCCCAGATTAGCCTGTGCAGTCCGCACAGGCTAATCCGGGACGACACTTTCCGCCTAAACTGGATTTTCGCTAAGAAGAGACATCATGTAAACGAAAAATTCCATAAAAGCGGAAATTGTCGTCCCTGATTAGCCTGTGCGGACTGCACAGGCTAATCTGGGATGACAATTTACGCACAAGCATTTTGCCCAGTTTTCTCAGAACACGCCACATGTAGGAATACTGAAACTCATACAACCTACGCTATCAATTGCATGATGTATATTGAAGGCTTTTGTTAAGTTGAACACAAATGTTTTACCATCGTGAATTATTAAACGAAGGATAATATAAACCCCTTACTGCATGTTGGAATTATAGTAAACCGTCCTGCGGCATTACACGTACTAGTACCAGCGTCCGAAATGACGAAATTAGCTTTACATGTGAAAGAGGCGGTGGCACCTTGCAGTGTGCCGTCAGGAGTAGCGACTGTTCCATCGATGATGGTCGGTGGATTACAATCTGAAATACAAAGCGGTGTAAGATGTGTATGCATTGTCTCAAACCTGCTTTCAATTTGCCTAGTATACATGCACATATTTGGGATGCCTGCATTATTTATTAATTACAATATATGTTAATGAAAGCAACAATGAAATGAGTTCCAAATGGGACACATATTTAGCCTCATTCTAGTCAGAAACTTGAGCAAGACGTGCTAATACATATTCTTTTAAACTTACTTGTAATACAGACTCACATTAAGAGTTGTCTAAGTTTTACAATTAGCAATTAAGTGACTTAGTTTAAAAGCAAACCATATTGCACGTAACCTATGCACTTTACTTAATGCTGGTTTGTTTATTGAAAAGAACAACAATTTGAAATTTAAAATTGCAAAGGAACTCTTTTTTTTACAATTTAACACAAACACGAATGATATATCGGTAAACTGCATCAATCAAATAACTCACTTATTAGACACTGCGTGGAATCCGAATTGAATCCATACCCAGCTGCACAGACACAAAAGCCTGCGACGGAATCACACATGGAGTTCGTATACGTGCATGCTGAGTCGTCCGCACAAGCTTAATTTAAACAAAAAATATATACTTTAGCCATTTAAATAGTATAAAGCCACTACATATAATAATTCGAAATTTTGAACCTGTACACAAATAATAAACATATTGATGAAACTTATAGAACGTTTAGAAAGTATTTCCATGTCTCAATCGAAAATCTGTTTAAAATAAAGAATTCTTTATTAATAGGCAGTGCTTATTTATAACGTTTAACATCACGCTTTCGTCAATAATATGCATGAAGTTCAAAGTTGAATGTTCTTTTTCCTTCCTATATAGCCAGGGTAATCCATGTAATCCAACATTATACATGTTTAAAGCATATGCGTTAATGCTTTTTAAAGATACTTTAAACCTAGTGTCGGTTAGTATTTCTTTATCGGTAAGTTCATATAAGAGTTCATTAAAAAAAAAAAAAACAATCATTATTAGGATTACTAATTATCTGACTTATAATAATATTATTTCTCCCTGGAACAGCTACGAATTAAATAATAAAAAACGATATTTCTTTATATAACTGACGTCTTGATTTTAGAAGCATTTTGTGATCTATATTTATACATAATGCTTACTTATTCGAAAGTGTAAATATAACCGTTAAAATGCCCGTATATTTGTCAATACACATCCACAATTCTGAGTGAAATAAGCGACTATTTAGGTGAAACTATCAAGTTTTAAATCTTGGCATAGTTTTGTTTTAAACAAACCATCAGCTGTATTACAATATATACCGTGATGTGCTTTTATAATGTGCTGATAAAAATCAGAATTTTTAAAACATAAGTTCAAGAATACGTAGATTTCGAAGTGAGTCAAGTAACACAAAGCGGCAGCGAATATCAAATCAATTTGAGGTAGCGATTGTATGCGTACCTGCCTGTTTATATCTAGTTTTTAACGAACATGTCTTCGTTAGCCCCAATACAATCACAATATTAATTTTTACACCAAAATCGCAGCCATATTTCAATACATAGCACATTAAGAACTGTCCGTTTTCTTTCATTTATATAAATGTATGCATGGAAATGATGAAACTCTGAATAAAAGGTTATCAAACATTGTATTAAACGCCCCGAGTATTTAAACCTTAACAACAATATGATATTCATGAGATGAGATAATAGGTAAACCAATTCACATTCTTACTTTACACAACGATGTAACTGGATTGCTTTTATCAAAATCGTTGTTTTATACTATGAGTATAGCTGTGTATCGATACATATACCATTAAAGCATTGTTACATAGCTTATAAAAGCTGTAATCCAATTCTCCTAGACCTTTTCATGTATTGATACTTAACAACTTATGCAATGCAATACTGATGCATGCTTTTATATACGTTATCATGTTTTGAACATGTATACTCATTGGCTGTATGTCTATTTTATATTAAATAAACCTAAACCTATAAAGGCATCCCAACGGTTGTATTACATATTATTATACAATATAGAAAGATCTCAGCGATTATGCACAAAATGTCAAGTCAGAGATATTGAAGACGAGTACCATTTTATCATGATATGCCCAGCCTTCAATGCACTGAGAAAAGAACTAATCAAAGCCTACTATTATAAAAGACCAAGTATGTTTAAATTTGTTGACTTAATGGGTACTTCAAACAAAACACAAGTAAGGAACCTGAGCAAGTTCATATGTAGAGCCTTAATGCAGCCCCACATAGCTAACTAACCCTGGATATTCAAATATTAACTAATTAATTTCCCTTCATCTTATTGTTGGGTAAATAAACCCATTCGTCTGTACAAGTTCTTTTTACATTCACCTTATTTATCATCTGTATGTTAGCCTAGCACAACTTAAATATTATTGTTGCATATTTTGTAAATTGTAAAACAAAAATCAATTTTTGTATAATTACTTTTTGTTTTGTTAATTATCTATGTTGTACAGTTAAGTATATTTCAAATAATACATGTACATGTATAGTCTGAACGCATGTTCCAATTTTACTTATCTTGAACAAAGTTGTTAAAATGTTAACAAACTAAGTTTTCTTCATCTCATAGTAATTTTTTTTTTCCATATCAATTTGTCTTGTATAACGTTTTAATAATTGCACTATGTTTTTGGTTTTCATCCTCCAATAGTTTTATGAAAGTTAATAACAAAATTATTGTACTCATCATCCGTATATGTTAATCTAGCAAAACACGAATACTATATTATGTTTATTTTTTTCTTATTAATATTTGTAAAACAAATCTTTATTGTATATAACCTAATAACTAAAGTCATGTATGTATGTATATAATCTTTACGCGATCAATATGAGATTTAAATATTCTTATTTGTACTCACGTTGACACTATGCTATGTATACCTATCTTGTAAATGACAAAAAAACTGTAAAGTTTACGTCAATAAAACATTCTGTCTGTCTGTCTGTCATATTCGAATAAGTAAGCCTGCTTTTTATAAAGTTGAAAATACGATCCCCTCTTTAAAACTAACAAAAACCATCTGAACGTCCCGTCATTTGAAAGGTGTGATATATAATAACGCCTTCTCAATCAAACTTTCTTATGTTTATGCTTTTTCGTAAAGAACTATAATTTTCTATACTTACTAGTTGTCGAAATGTCTTGGCAATACACCATGCCAGACAGCAGAGATAATACAATCAAGAAACGATGATACCACATTGTGTATACGTTGTTTTTTTTAAATATGCAATTTGTTGTGAAATTAACACTCAAAATGACCATCGTCATTCGACATCCTTCTCGTGATATTTACTTTAAACCTTATCGCATATTAGATCATACTTAAACAATGACACTAAATGTCGCTGGACTTACAACAACAGCCTAGATCGTGTTTATTTACAACACATTACACGGACACAATATTCCGCGTTAATCGTAATATTATGTAGTCCAATTGCTAGTTTTGACAAACGCAAATCACGCTTACTTGATTAAAAAAATAAAACACGATTTGTTTTGTTTTTAAATTATATATCAAAATATTTCATGATCGCCGATTTATTATGCCCTAAAACGTTGAGCATTTGTATTGTTCTAGTATGTCGCGTTGTACTAACGTTTTGACATTATTTTCATATTGGGGAGCGTTAATCGACATTCCATCTTGATTGAAGTAAGAATTAGTTCATTGACAAGCATGAATCTTACAATATATAACTTATGTGCTATCGAATAATAACAATGACCAGTTGACAATACTCAAATACTTTGAAGATATTAATTTGTTTTATTAAATTGAAATAGTCTGGTGTGAATGACTTGTCACATAAACACTCTGTCGATAGCCATCTCTGATCTATTTAAGGTATACAGGTGTGGACAATGGAATAATTAGCATTGTTTGATTAACTCCATCACAAGCAAGTTTGTCAATTATTCGTAATTATTTTAAAAACCAAGATGTGGTGATAGCGGGATATTTTTATCATGGACGATTAACAATAATAACTATTATGTGCAAGAAAATATTAAACAATCTAAAATACAACTTTTAATAATTCATTGACATAATTCCATTGTTAAATGGAAGAAAAAAACATTTCAAACTGAATTAATCAAAATGAATATTTACGGTAGTACAATTCACACGTTTTATATAAATAAGGTTTGTTAGAAGCATTATAAATCTAACATACTGTATAATGAAACATTAAAGGGGCCGTCACACAGATTTTAGCATGTATTGAAGCTTGTCATTAAATGCCTTTAATGCTTTATATTGATAAATTTAAACATTTGAACTAAAAATCTCCAGTAAAAAAAAACAAGAATACAATTTAAAAAAAGGAAAAAAAGTAACCCTCAACAGGGCTCGAACCACTGACCCCTGGATTCCTGGAATCCGGGAGTAAAAAGTTAACCGCCTAGACCACTCGACCATCCACGCTCATGTTTGCAAACGAAGTATTTGTTAGCTATATAAACAATCCTCGTAGTTTCCCAAAATATCGTTTCGCGTCGATACGACGCTTTATCTGCTGGACGATTTAAGCAATTAACATAGGAACAGTCTGCGTACAGAACCGCCATCTAAGGCGCAAACTCGTTAGAACACTTCAAATATCTATGAAGTATATTCTAGTATGAATCATGAAAAACTATATTAAAATGGAACGACATAATAATAACATATAACTGAACATTTAATGATACAGAAAAACAAACAAATAGTACTGTCAGTTAAGCAAAATCTGGTTAACTGCTTTGCATTTAGATTAAAATAAAAAATATAATTTCAATGGATCATGTTTGGTCATTAACGATTGCAACCACACAGGCTTGTGTTTTCAAAACTTGTCGCTTTACAACAAAATGTTGACAATTATGTGTATTTCAATCTGCGTGTATTCGCCATGCTCATCCTTAACGGGGTGTGAAAATGTCATTGGCGATCCTGTTTGTTGATACATAAACAACGGATGTCAGTGGTAAAAAACAATGACTGACTGAAACGGTTGTATTGTGTCAAAATATTATGTGCTTCATTGAACAGAACTATCTTGGTTTAAACGACATATGTCATAAACACTGTAGATTGCAATCGATGATCTGTTCAACGCATACAGGTGTAGACACCAGAATAATTTCAACTCAACATTATTTATTATTGGGCGGCTAATATTGTAAAGATTGATTTAAAAAAATACGGCTGCTTACGTGCTTTATGACAAATGCGTTTACAATCAACATATATTATTCAATTAAAGTGCCAAGTATTGTGTAAACAATTATTGCAATTCAGGACAAATACCTTATTCCTATCTACAACTGCCAAATTTACTAAAGCTATCATAAATATCCGTGTAGCTAAAAAATAATAGAGTGTTGTTTCAGAATTTATTTGTATGGCTCGCTGGTTTTTCGACATGCATAGTCTGTTGTAAGATTCTCATACTAGTATTACCAAACAAAGTACCTCCCATACTGCTTAATGTTTTAATTTTAGCACAAGCTAACCTACGTACTTTTCACTGCGGGATTCACGTGTTAGTTTATATGAAGCGC
Organism: Dreissena rostriformis; assembly: GCA_007657795.1. NCBI lineage: Eukaryota > Metazoa > Mollusca > Bivalvia > Myida > Dreissenidae > Dreissena > Dreissena rostriformis. The sequence goes on along the minus strand of VMBQ01000510.1, from coordinate 178,935 downwards.
GGACAATGGAGTCGGCGTTTTAATCACGGTAAGCGTGATATATTTTTTTCCATTATATTTCATAAGAATTCAGGGTGATAGTAGCCTATCTTAAGTTTCCATACATATTGTCTGCTTACTCGTTGATTATTTTTTAATGTGGCATACTGTTTGTGATAGTTTTCAAGTTTTGATTATATTTAGAACTCATTTATACATAAACATTATACACATCTCAAAAATATATAATGACAAAAATATTACAATGGTTATACAATGCATATTTAAGTATTTTCCTTTTACAATTTGCATTCTCACAATTGTACTCGGTTTTTATTTTATATTCATTTATAAATAAATATGTTGGACGTTATACAATGTATTGTAATATTAATACTCTAGTGTTTATTAGGGGTGTGTATGGGGTGTTAAGCGCAGAGATGGTACGCAGCAGCTCCTTCTGGTGGACGGACACACTGCTTCTCATCTGACACTCAACTGTCATGTTTTGTTCAGGAACCTTGACCCAACAACATCCTGGTAACCGCTTCTGCTGGTGGCCGAAATGAAGTAAACTGGCTGGCACGTAACGTACGACCAGACAGTTCTTAGAAAAGAGATGGGCTCCGCCAAGATTGACCAAAGTCATTGAAAGGAAATAATTTGGACAATACATCATAATACTCGCCTGCCAGTCTACAGGGTGAATGTGACAAGTTAGCTACAAAGGAAACAACTTAAGTATGATGGGGCGTAAGAACAATCCACGAGTGCAGCAAAATCCATAAGGTGACGCACGATCTGAAGCGTTATCGCTGGGACATCATCGGATTAGCCGAGGTCAGGTTGCTTGGTTTCGAGAAACATCAACAGACGAAGGGCACAAGAAAGGATTCAGTGGGTGAGGATTCTTAACATCGCCAATGGGTTGCTTTCATCATAAGTCAATTGGGTAATTAGTTTCACCCCAGTCTCCAGCACGCGAATGTTCATACGTATCGCAATGAGACCTCACAACATCGCCACCAACCAGGACTACGCACCAACATCAGACCACGAAGACGCAGAGATTGGACAGTTTTATGAAGAGTTAGAGCGCAACATAGCCAATATTTCGAAGAAAGACATCATAATAGTTCAAGGCGACTGGAACACAAAGGTAGCACCAGACGCCGATCAAGACTGGTCAGGGAAAATATGTAGATATGGCATAGGAGAGACCAACGACAAACGGTTATGCCTTCTTTATTTCGCCAGAACCTCGCCTACCTCGGGCTATCACACTTCACCCACACAAACCGTCCAGAGCATCAACCTGGCATGCTCCGAGCGGGCAAGTGCACAACCAGATCGATTTCAAACTTACGTCGCAAAGGTTTAAGGCCAGCATCAACAGGGCGAACACATATCCAGGCGCAACCATTAGCAGTGACCATTACTTATTGCTCACCACCATCAAGCTTAAGTTAAAGAACAAAAGCATCACCAATACCCCTCGCATTAGATTTTACTTGGAGAAATTGAAAGATCCAGAGGCGTTTCGAGCTCCGACAGTTTGCAACAGCGACATCGACACCATCACTAACAAGACCTAGAACGTCCTGCAGTTATCGGACAATGAAGTTCTTGGGAAAAGAAGACGAAGAACGAGCCATAAGTACACCTGCCAGAATGCTAAGACAGAATACCAGAACGCGAACATGAAGGTGAGGGAAAAGGTGAATGAGGCCAAGGTGGAGTGATTTCTTTAAGGAAAAATCGAACAACATTGACAAAGAGATGAACACTGGCAGCAGTAAGAAGGCCAACACAATCCGCAAGACTCTCAAAAAGACTAGTCAGCCCAATGCCAGTGTTATAGCAGACGCTTACGGAAACCTCCTTACCGAGACTGTCGCATTCCTTAACAGGTGGCATAAGTAATGCAGTAACCTCTATAAGTACGCCCTCTGACAAGACCCCAGTCTCATTCAGAACGATTCAAGGCCAGAAGCGGACGACGAAAGTCCGTCCATACTAAAGGCAGAGGTGAAAGAGGCAGTGCGCAGGCTTAAGGCAGGGAAATCGCCAAGAGGGCTAACGTCCCTTCTGAGATGATTTAGCACGTATGAGATGCCACAACTGCAGCAATGACGGCACTATGCCAGAAGTAAAAGAAAGGCCGAAGAACTGCTGGCGGAAGAACAGACTGGTTTCCGAGCTCGGTGGATCACAGTGGAACAGATCTTCAACTGCAGAGTAATTATTTAAAAACAACTGCAACACCATTCTTAGCTCTTCCACAAATATATCAAACATTAGAAAGCTTTCGACTTCTGTGGCATGATAGCCTATGGCAGTTTCTAAAATTAATAAAGGGTTTGTGCAGGTCAACAAAAAACTCTAAGAAAAGGCCAGCAGCGCAGTACTTCTCAATGGTCAGATAGGTGACACATTCAGGACATCAGTAGGCGTTCGTCAGGGGCATCTGCTCTCCCCCGTCGTGTTTTGCCTGATCCTTGAGAATAAAATAGGCAAAAAGCCCACCAGACCACCGCACCTCCGTATCCTTCGGCGACAGACTCATCTTTTAACTTGAGAGTCGCTGATGACATTTACATTATGTGTAAGTGTCGTCGGTTAACTCTAAGACGTCACCAACAGACTCTCTGGCAGATTGCAAACAATAAGTTAATTAGTTTTGAAAGAAATCAACTTAATTATTTTAAAAGATAACACATGTATTGTATATAAATTGATATATAATGGATATTTAACAAATAATTATATAAACCGTACAACTTTAATAATTTACAGATATATTAATAATTACTTACAAATTAAAAAAGTGAATAATTATAACATAAAATTGAACACTATGTTCAAAATATATTCATTTCATAACAAAATATTATTAATTATTGGATAAGATAATGTTAACATCAGCACAAAGGTTACTGATGGAATATTTATACGATGATATAGTAAAGAATGAGATCAATCAGCCCCGTAATTCAGTTTTCAAGGTCAAGGAAATAATCGGAGGTGACACCAATGTCACCAAGCTGTGCATTGTGCAAACTTGACAAATTTAAACTCTACTAGTTGACTGGTCCCTCCCATTTGTAGCGAAGGTTTTCATAAACAACAGTTATTTGGCGATATCATCATATATCTCACTGCCAATGTCAGTATCTTAAACAACTTAGTGCATTTTCAATGTGTAGACTTTGATGGATGACGATGTTTGATCATCACTTATTTCTTTACTTCTCACTGTTTCCTTTGATTTCTTTGTTTATTTCTGTTCTTTCTTGCTCATATTCCAGTAGCTGGTAGTACACTACGTCCTCTGATATTGAAATACCTCCTAACATATTGTTGGTTTCTATTGTATTGTATTCGTTAGGTTTTGTCTACAAACACTCCACCGCATCTCCTACATAGACCAACGAGTACGTCCGGAACATGACAGCAACACAAAACCCTTCCTGGCGACCGTCATACGGCGAAAGATGGTTTGTTTTGGCCACGTCACAAGCCAAGACTCTCTATGCAAGACTGTGCTATAGGAAACGCTAGAGGGAGGTAGCCGCTTAGGCCGTCAGAAGAAATGCTGAATTTATCATGTCAAGAGTAGACGTCCCTCCCCGTGGATAAGCTACCTACAGCAGCCCACAACAGACCTGATTGGCGGAGTATCTGATCTCTGTGTCGTCGTCCCTCATTTCCCCCTAACGACCAGATCGGTTAATGGAATGATGCTGATCATGAACACATTTTTTAAAATAGGTTATAATCAGTTGACAAAACATTTATATTTTTACAAGAAATATAGAAAGACGTTTTTTTGGGGGGAGGAACGTTGCTTCACTTTTAAATAAAGATAATCATCTATGCCTGTCGAATTTGTCGGTGAAATAAAAATTAACCAATACATGTATAGAGCCTTTCTTACTGAGTTTCATGTCGGTGTCGACATAATACGGTCGTGAAAGTAATTTGAAACACACCTTCAAAAAAATGAAAAGTGGGTTAAAATAGATCAAATATAACACATATATCTTGTACAGCTATATTCATTTTTGCGTGCAAATATCATTTCGACATATAAACGTTATTTAATACGTAAATCATACCATTTCTTATTCTAATTTAAAAACACCAATTTTGAAAATGCAAATGTTAACAAGGACAAAAGTTACAAATATAAACCATCGGGTATTATTATTACATTACATTTTTAAAGGTGAAATGTGTTTAGTAATAGATGAATGTTGAATAAAACAGAGTTATATTGTGAAAATGCAAATTGTAAAAAAGGAAACACGTTACATCGTCAACCCCTTGAATATTGTTGTTATGATAAACGTGTCAAAGGTGTATATTGTTTATTGATAAATGAGTTTTAAACAAAATCAGAGTTGATACGTGAAAACTATCACAATAAGTATGACACATTTAAACACATTAAAAGAGTAAGCAGATAATATGAGAAAATATGTATGGACACTAAGGTATCGGTAAAGTATACGCGTTATATGACTTCGCTTTTGATGGTTTCTTTTGCCCTGATTAAAGTTTCTTATGAAGAATAATGAAGAAAATTGTTACGATAACCAAACGCCATTATCCTTGCTTCAAAACAAAACCACGTGATTCCCGCAGTGGAGACATGCGTACGTTCAGCTAGTGCTTTACGCAAAACATTTAACAGTATGGGAGGTAGTTTTGTTTGTTAACACTTGTATGAGAACCTTAAAAAGACTTTGTGTGTTGCTAAACATATGAACATATGCTTTACGACTCCGTTCTTTACAACCTATTATATGTTGGTTACTCGGATATAAATGCCATTAAAACCACGTTACGAAATACTGACATTGGTCGAGAGCAATAGAGATATAATTTTCATTAATTAGGGATAATGTGGACAAAATAATTGGCAATCTATTTTAGTAATACATGTAAATTGCTGACGACTTTATAGTGATGCACGTAAATCGAATTGTTTGTTTAATGATGTTTCAACATTAGCCGCACAATTATACAGAATTGTTAAGTTAAGTTTAAAAATCACATCTTAGCTCGTAAGTAAATAATTATTGATATGTCGCACGTGAACTAGTAGTTATTAATGTTAAAAGATCAAAAAAGTTGTAATTATTCAATTGTTTACACCTGTATGCCTCTTACAGATCAAAGATTGCTATCTGCAGAGTCTTTATGATACAAGTCATTCATACCAAAATATTTATGTTCAATAAAGCACATACATATTTTGAAACACTTAAGCCGTGTCAGTCAGTAATTGTACTGACATACGTCGTTAATGTACAAAGACATATTTCATAACCCGTTAAGGATGAGCATGGCGAATAAACTCTGATTGAGATACACTTAATTGTCAACATTTTGTTTAAAAGCGACACGTTTTGGTACACAAGTCTTGTGTGGTTGCAACCGTTAATGAAAAAAAAATCCATTGAAATTATAAATTAGACTATTTAAATTCCAACAGTTTACCAGATTGTGCGTAACTGACAATACATTTATTTCGTTGGCATTTCATTTTCAGCTATATATCCTTGTCATGCTAGCATAATATGTGATATGCTATAATTATGTAGTATATTTGATACACTAATGAACAAAATAAATTCAATATAACCATGATAAAATAAAGTGTTTAGTGACTTAAAGTCCAGTTAATATGCGTCGATGTATTTTCTGTTAGATATTGTTTTCCTGATTCCTATATATCATATATATATGAAGTGTTCTAAAAGCGTTTGCGCCGATAGATGATGATTATGACATAGACATTGAATTTGGGGCCTAACACCGAGCCTTGGGGCACACTATATGTCATATGCACTGGCTTTGACAGCTCTCCGTCTATACAGACAGTCTGAAAACGGTCACTCAGATATGCCTTCATCCAAGCCAGTGGCTGCCCTGTAATTCCGAAATGGGTTTCGAGCCGTACCAGCAGTGTCTCGTGGTCGATGGTATCGAAGGCTGCAGAGAGATCGAGCATCACCAAAACTGTTACTTGGTGTTGGTCTAAGGATTGTAAAATGTCGTTGTGAACTTTAATCAAGGCGGTCTCTGTTGAATGCCATTTTCTGTATGCAGATTGGTTTGGCTCATGGAGATTGTTTGAATCCATGTGATGTTCTAAGCGTGAGTCTACTACCTTCTCCAGAATTTTAGACACATATGGTAAATTCGATACTGGCCTGTAGTTCTTGAGTGTATCAGGATCTAAAGTTTCCTTTTTCAATAGAGGTCTGATGCGCGCACTTTTGTATGATGTTGGCACTTTACCGGTGTTAAGAGAAGCATTAACAATTTTTGTGATGATGGGAACCAACTCCACTGAACATTCTTTTACCAGCCACGTTGGAATGGGATCCAGTTCGCACGATTTATTTGCTGACTTTGAGATAAGCTTTGATATCTCTTGTTCTGATGCTGGTGTCAGTTCATTAAATTGCTCTTTTGAATCTTCCATATCAAAAGTATTGAAGTCATTTGTAGTTTGGGAAGATATATTTTTTCTAATACACTCCACTTTATCCACGAAAAAATCACTAAAATCTTGAGCAAGCTCCCTTGGTGAATAATTGGATGGTAATATAACTTCATGTTTCTTTCCGAGCAGATGTTTGGTGACTTTGAAAAGGCTTTTCGGATCTCTGCCACACGACTCAATTTTATCTGTGTAGTAATGTTCCCGAGCTTTTTTCAGTAACTTGTTGACAATAGTACACTGACTTCTGTAAATCTGGTGGTCGATTGTTAGCCTTGATACACGCCACTTTCGTTCTAGCTTGCGTTTTATATGTTTTTCTTTATGCAGTTGTTCATTGTACCAAGGGCAGGTTGGCCGTAAAATTATTGATTTGGTACGTAGTGGAGCATGTTTATCTATCAATAAGGATAATTCCGATTCATAGCTGTCCGCCAATTCATCTACGCTTGTCAAACATGATTCAGAATTCAATATTGCAGATGATCTTAAGTCATTTTTGAACAAATCAACGTCAATGCTGCGGAATTTGCGAAAAGAAACCGTTTTTCTAACAGGCACTGGTTTTGATGCTCTAACGTTCATTGTCACAGCAAAGTGGTCCATTGACAATTTCCCAGCCGAATTGGAGAACCCGGGATCGATGACATCGATGTTAGATATGGTGTCGTCGTTGTCTCTTGTTATGACAACATCTAGAATGTGACCGGCCACGTGTGTTGGTTTATTTACATGTTGTTTAAGTCCACAAGCATCAAGAATGCTAAGAAATTTGATAGTTTCACGGTTGCTTGGAACGTCAAGATGGAAGTTAAGATCTCCGACAAGTATAATGTTTTTGTCAATTGTCACATATTTTGACAAGAATGTTGGCCATTCTTCCTCCAGAAAGGCAGTGGTACTTAGGCTGTTTCCTTTTGACGGCGGTGGTCTGTAGATAATTGCCAGGCGGGTTGTACAGCCGCGTACACTCACACTACAGTCCATGTATTCAAATTGAGAGAATTCCTTCTCTTTGCTAGTGGCTACTACTTTAAGTTGTAGTGCAGACTTATAAATGACCGCTACTCCTCCGCCACGTCTTCTACCACAACGAGGAACGTGCTTTATTTCGTATCCACTAGGTACAAGTTCGCTAACACAAACCTCATCGACACTGCTGCCAAGCCATGTTTCAGTTAATGCAACCAGGTCATAATCATTCGTCAAAACAAAGTCACAGATGGAAAGAGTTTTGTTTTTAACAGACCTGCATTTAATTGAGCACAATTTGAGACTTTTATAACCCTGAACATCTGAGAATGTACTCGTATTTTGTCTAATTTGCACTATATTTCTGACAGCAGTTTTTGTTATAGTTTTTGGGGTGACATGTGTACTTATGATGGTTTCAATGTCCTGATTCACACATTTTAGGTTATTGAAATGGACGCCTCGATTGGTATCCCATACTCTTTTATTGTGATTTCTGTCCTTGTATTGATTTTTACCACCTCTTTTACCTCTATACAGTGATAATATTCCTAATTGCTTCAAATTAGAGTATACAATAGGATTAAGCTTAGCAGTCACTGATTGTCCAATACTGATCAAAGTCGAGTTGCTGTATGTAATCCGTTTTAACAAGTGTTCACTCATACTGTGTGCCCGAGGGCAACTGGATTGCTAATTCACTTAGAGTCCAGTACAATATTTTTTTAAATGTGTGTTTTAAAATCGAATTTTCTCAAAAAGCGCATGATATTTCCGCAGTTTTGTTTTGGAATTCCGCTCATAATAACATAACATCCACTTTAGACAATTTTCAGAATTTTAAGTCCAGTAGAAATATGTAGAATTGTTCAATATGTACGAGCACTGAAAACATGCAGCCTTCACACCGGCGTACTACAAGTATATCAATCAGACATGTCAATATTGATGAAATGTTTAAGATTCAATTCGATACACGACTCAAGTGGTTCACAACGCATGTCTACAAAACTACCCTATTGATAATGTGCATGCTTTCAGTGTTCCTTTATGTACATTGCATTGCTAACGATATTACTACTTCAGCTGATTTCCAGCGTCCGATACGTGTCTCCAGCGACAAGTGTGTTATTTTTATGAAAAACTATTTTTGTATCGAGCGTTTATAAAATGAAGCAATCATCAAAAAACATACATTTTAAAAGATGATTTACTTGTTGGAAATACAATACCGTATTGACCTTTGATATGCCATCTAATCGTGCAATATAGGTATATTGTAAGCATACAAACATTGCATCTGTTTACCGGTGAATCATTATTTACGACAAAGTACGTTGAACAATGCAATGTTATAATATTGAATAATTGTTTTTTGTTTTGTTTTGTATATGGTAAAATAAAACTTGTAATAATGATACGCCTTCATGTTTTTCGGAACTTTTTACAAATATTGAAAATATGGAAACTGAACAATTTGTTATGTGTGGAGATTTTAATCTTGTATTGGATGTAAATCTGGATTATTCTAATTAAAAATCATTCAATAATAATAGAAAGGCAAGAGAAACATTGATATCCATAACTAGCAAAAACAATTTTATTGATACATTTAGATTTTTAAATGACGATATAAAACGATACACATGGAGACGTTTGACACCATTGCAACAAGCTAGGTTAGATTTTTTGTTCTAATTTCAAATAATATGTCCTAAAAAATGAGACAATCAGATATTGACATACCTACAAATCAGATCACTCAATTATAAATTTGGAATTATTTTTGATCATGTAGAACATGGAAAGGGACTATGGAAATTCAATAACTCACTTATAAAATATATTGATTACTTAAACTGTATTAACAACTTAATAGACACTATTAAAAGCAGCAATGATATACAATATGTAGTCCATGATCAATTAATTTTGGAAACACTACTTATGGAAATTCGAGGGAAAACAATATCATACTCAGCGTTTAAAACAAAGCTGAACAAAAAAACATAAAGCAGAATTAACCAGTAAAATAGAAAAACTTGAAAAAAATCTAAACGAGAATGGTACTCACAAATTACAAGAATTACAAAATAAACGTAATATGTACGAGCACTGTAAAACAGGTTTCATTAAAGGTCGATTCATAGGCGAAAATACAAGATTGCTTTATGATATAATGAAATATGCTGAAGATAATAAAATACCTGGATTATTAATGACCATGAATGTGAAAAAGCGTTCGATACATTGTCATTCAAGTTTATAGAAACTACATTTAAGTTTTTTTTAATTTTGGTCCAACGTTCCAAAAATGGATATCCATGTTTTTACATAATACTATGGCTTCTATACAAATAAATAGATTCATGTCCGTAACCTTCACTATAGAGAGAGGTTGCCGTCAAGGGGACCCAATCAGTGCATACATTTGTATGATATGCGCCGAAATACTTGCCATTAAAATCAGAGAAAGCAAGCAAATAAAAGGGATTACAATAAAAGATATAGAATACAAAATATCACAATTCGCTGACGACACATCTTTATTACTTGATGGATCAGAATCATCTCTTAATAGTACATTAAATTTGCTTCCGGACTTTTCAACATACTCTGGCTTGAAAATCAACTTTGATTAAACAAACTTTATATGGATAGGCTCAATGAAGTACAGTACTTGGGCAAAAAAAAAAAAAAAACTTACCTGGGGAGCAACATCTTTTAAAGTTCTTGGGAAAGTTTATGACATAGATTTGGATAAAATGGAAATGAATTTTTTTGAAGACAAAATAAATAAAATGAAGAAAGTAATAATTCATTGGAACCGTAGAAATATTACACGTTTAGGAAAAGTTACTATTGTGAAGTCACTGCTTCTCACATTATTCACACATCTATTTGTTAATCTGCCTACTCCAAAAATAGAAATTATGAAACAAAAAAATGCTCTTTTTTATGAATTCATATGGAGAGGCCCAAAAAAGATAAAAAGCACCGTAGCCATTAAGCAATATAACCATGGAGGATTACAAATGATAGATGTTCACTTTTATGAAGAGCATATGAAATTGTCATGGCTAAAAAGATATACCATAGATAATTGAAATTGTTACAAACTTGTCAACTCATTTATTGATATGAAAAAATTGTTAAATACTGGTAAAATGTTTGCCGAGAAAATATGCATGAAGCTAACAAATAAGTTTTTGCTAGATGTTTTACACAGCTATATATTGTATATTGAAAAGTTGCCTATAACAAGCAATGATGACATACTTGATATGCCTATTTTTATAATGGTAATTTTATGATTGATAAAACTTATGTATATGTTAAAAAGTCTGTATGAAAGAGTAATTCGTTTTGTTAGAGATATATTTATTGACAAGGATTGTTTTATCTCGAAAGAATCTTTAGAAAGCGAAATCGGAATCAATGTAAATGTTTTATTGTTCCAAGGATTAATCAGAGTTATAAGTAATTATATTAAAGCAACTGGGAATAAAGTCACCAATGATAGTAACACAAAAGGACCTGTTATTTCAACATATGTAAGGAAAATAATAACAAGTCCAAAGGAAGAAAAATGTACATATACAATACTTATTCACAACAATGCTATTCCTACTTGCGAAACAAAATAAAACTCTGAATTCTCACATATTGATTGGAAAAGTGTACATTCACTTGTTTTTGACATTAGTAAAGAAACCTATATTCAATGGTTCCAATACAGAATAGTACATAGAATCATTGGAACAAAATCACTTTTGTTTAAAATGAATATATCTACTGATAATCTTTGTACATTTTGTAATGAAGAAATTAAAAATATAACACATTTGTTCTGGAACTGTAGATATACTCAAGACATTATTAGATTTGCAATACATTTTATTAATAGAAATAGACAACATTAACTTATCCAGCTCATATGTCAAGACATGATTCTAGGAATTACAAATTCAAAAAGAATTGATTTAAATATTTTATGTCTAGAAATTAAAAGATACATTTTTCATTGCCAGAGAAAAAACAAGATTCCTTCAAAATTTGGATTAGTAAGCAGCCTACATAATTCTCTAAAAATCTATAAAAAGTACAAAAACAAGAGCAGATGATGATTTCAAAGAATGGTCACTAGTCAGCATGTTTACTGATAATGTTATCATGGAACCTGATCGTCAAGTAATTTGAACCGTTTCAGCACCAAGAACCTATGTTTGTATTTCATGTGCAATTCAATTTTGTTTGTACAAACCCTATACAAGGTGCAATGTTTTATATTGTTTAGATCAATTACATATTTATGACTTTATACCTTCAATACACAGTATGTTACTTTATTAATATGTAATTTCATATAATTTGCATGTAAACTATGGGTTGTGTGTGTAAGTAAACAAAATGTATATATGACTGCATATTAAATGTTTAAATGTTCTAAAGTGAATAAAATGTTGCACACTAAAAAAAACACACAAAAAAAACAACTTGTAATAATAAATTACCATACTGTCACATTTGAATATCGTTTCACATTTTCTTACACATAATAGTATTTATTGTTAATCACCCATGCATCAAAATATCGCACTATCGCCATATCTTGGTTCTTAAAGTAATTTATTAATGAGAGAAAGACTTCATTGATATGGAGTTTATCTTAACAACTCTTATTATTTGATTGCCAAAGCTTGAATATATCAAACAGATTGGAGATGGCTATCTACAGAGGGTTTATGACACAAGTCATTCACATAAGAATGGTTCAATTACATAAAACAATCAACTATCTTTAATCAGTTCGAGTATTGTTAACTGCTCAACGTTATTATTCGATAGCACGTAAGTTACGTATTTAAAGAAACATTAGTGCAAATGAACTAACTTTAATAAAGAAGGAATGAAATGTACGCTTCGGGTAATGAAAATAATGTCAATTCTATTTATCAATTGACACAATGGAATAAAACACCTGCGTTTAATGAACTATTTTGATTTGTATTTAACAACACGTTATTTCACATAACGACAGAGAAAAAAAATCAAATAAGAGTTCATGTCGTTTGTCAAAACAAACAGTTCACTATTCACGCTGAAAAGTACGTTCATGTTATGTAATCATAACTGTATCCAATGACGATGCTCATTTTGAGTATTAATTTCTGAACAAATTGAAAAAAAAACATGATGTCATATCCTATATGGAATAAACGATTCTTGATTTGGTTATATCTACTGTGCGGTACGGTGTATGGCCAAAACAGTAAGTATTGAGAATTATAATTATGTAATAAACAAATTAAGTTAAGAAAATAACATCAAGAAGGCGAAATTACATATCACACATTTACGCATCACGACTCGATGTACGCGAATCAGATGGAGTGTTTTTTGTTTGACATAGGGATTCGTATATGTTATTTTATAATGGACATGCTTATTTATTTGAAGGTGTTATGATAACGATTTAATGCCTAAACATTTATCGCTACACAGGCCAATTCAGACTTAAAACATCTTGTTTGATAAAAACTTTACATTAAAATATTTGAATACAGATTTAATTTAAATAATGTTTTGAAGAAGCAAATAATAATTTTTCATGTATAGATCAAATATAATTTATGTTTGATCAACGTCATTTCTCCCTGAATATATAGAGGATATTTGTTGGATTCGGTTGAATATCGAATTTATTTCACGAGGGATCATAGAAAATAATATGTTCACGAGTGGCGCAGCCACGAGTGAAAATATATTGTTTCTATGATCACGAGTGAATTAAAATCGATATTCCAACGAATCCAACAATTTTTCTTTTTATTTTATGCTTTTTTTCACCATTTATTTACATTGTAAAGAGTTGAACTGGAGTATTTCGCTGGAATAATGACGTCATTTCGTCGAAAAAATGACGTCATTTCGTAAAAAATACCAGTTTTAAATACCATTTTTAAATACCATTTTTATTTCACTGATATTTCTCTATAAACCACCGAAAAGCATATAATAAAAACACATAATCTTGCACATAACAAATTAATTTACCTTCATGGGAAATATATCGTTTAACATTTTAACAAACTCCAATAGGAATCTAAATCAAGACTATAAAGATATCCTTAATTCATGATCATTTTCCTACACTGAAGTCACATTATATCGATAGCGCACATGTATATTTATTTCATTCCTTTTACTACTGCAACTGATTTCACCGAGTGTCCCGGGGGATTATTTTGAAATAACTTAAACTTAATATCATCATTCTCGTCTATAAACACAGTCTGTTTTTTAGTTCAAAAGGCACAATTATGGCGCGAATAAGCACCGATACGCGAAATAGAAGTGTCCGGTACGTATATGCGTTCTATGCAATCGGTTGCTCACGGATATGCTGCAACATGCATATGCTGCATTGCAAAGATTAAACTGGCTGTATAGAACTTCAAGAGAACATTTTAGTTACACTTTCACACTTATTATTGACGAAAGTGTGATGTTTAACATTTAAGATTTTATATTAAGAATGTGGAATACTCCTTCCCGAATAATGTTTCTTTTTATTAACAATATTTGAGTTTCGATATATTTTTAGATAATCATATAACGACGTTTTGTTCAGCTGTCAAATCACGCATTTTTAAAGGATTGACGATATTATAATTTAATTGTTTAGTACATAAAATTAACATTTTTTTAAGATTGTACGGATGCGATGCACGTTTGCCAACTAAGTTCAATGTCGCAAAAAAAAAACAGTGAGTCTGTGCAGTTTGTCGTGGATTCAATTCTGATCCAAAAGCATGTATATTAAATAAGTAATTTGACAAATACATTTGAATGATATCCCATAAGTGCTTATGTCAAATTGCAAAAAAATAATCCTCCGCTATTTTAAATTCTAAATTCTAGGTGCTTTTCAATAAACAAACCGGCATTTAGTAAAGTACATAAGTTACTAGCAAAGTTGTTTTACCTAGTGCACTTAAACTAAGTCACTGAAATGCTGATCCAACAACGCTTACAATAATTAGTGTGGGTATGTATCACAAATGTGTACAAGTTTTTACAAGTTTTTGTTCTTGCCTGTCAAGCTCAATTTCTTGCTTTATATGAGACTGCATTTTTGGCACATGTCTTACTCATTTATTATTGATTTCCTAAACATCGCTTGTATTAAAAAATATCGCCGGCATTCCCGAGAATTGCTTGTATTCCAAGATAACTGTAAACATGTTGGACATGCGAATTTGACACTGCTTTGTATTTCAGACTGTAATCAACCCACCATTATCGACGGAACAGTCGCTACTCCTGACGGCACACTAACAGGTGCCACCGCCACATTCACATGTACCACGAATTTCGTCATCTCGGGCGCTGCTATTAGCACGTGTACAGCCTCGGGATGGGATCCTAAACCTCCAACATGCAGTAAGGGATTTATAATGGCATTCGTGTAATTATTAGTTGCAATAATGTAACTCTGAACTCCGTTAACACTACGTTTCGAGTTACAAGTCGAGAGGATACAAGCAATGGAGCAAAATCAAAATCAATAAAATAACATTTTCTCCGGCAATTAGAGTAAGGGTCACCCAAGAAAACAATTTGTATTCATTCCCAGACGAAAAAAATAAACAGTTATCGAGATAAAACATACTTTTATCGAAAATAAGATTTCCCAATAAAAACTCGGTCAAATTTCGGCCATGACAGTTACCGCGTGATCTCGCGAGATTTAAAAAAGAAATGTAGGAGGAGCTATGCCATATAAGGTAATCCTACTACGCATTTACGTAGGCCGCCATGTTGAATTTATTGAAAAATACTACGATTTCCATATATGGGTTTCTGGCCTTTTTTCTGATTGGCTGCCAAAAACTTATGCAAATAAGGTCAAACCGGAAATTCCCACGCTTTGTTGAAGATGGCGGACAATCTAGGCGAAATAACTCTGATCCTTTTTTTGGTTTTGGAAAAAGTGGAAATAACGCTTTAATTGGTATGTTTCATTAGAAATTTTTACTCGTATGAACTGGAAATTCTTTTTTGTCCTCAAATAGTTCAAGTTTAATGCTCTACACTGTAAGATAAGTCTTAAAATCATGCCGGTGTGATTCACTCCAGCACTTGCTCCATTGAAAAGACCTTTTCGTTTCATAACTGTCGCCGGACGTAGGACGAAGACAGTTATGTTTATCACAACTAG
>VMBQ01000510.1:0-161023 GCA_007657795.1 Dreissena rostriformis | reverse complement strand
ATTTCTTTTCATGTTTATATATGTTTTTTTTTTTAGGGGGATTAGAAATTGTGTCTATGTGTTAAAACAGAACATTAATTAACTAGAGCTCGCACGGTAGAGGCCGACGCGTATCCCCACGCCGCATAGATGTTATATGTAAAGGCAATTTTGGATGGACAAGGCCTATGATGGTGGGGCCCCACGGTTTGTTATAGGGCCATGCATAGTTGAGATTGACCGTATTGTCATAAGAGAAGTTCAGTAAGAATAAGAATAGAATCGGTGTAAAAATGAAGAAATTATAGTAAAAGGCAATTTGGGGAAGGAAAAAAAAATGGGTTACGAAATATTGGGGTACGAACAATTTATGCCAAACATAAAATTAGGGTGCAAAAATTAAATTTGAGCACGAACAAATATTTGGGTACAAAAACAAAATCGGGTACGAAAATAATTGGGAATTTGGGTACGAAAAAATAATTCGGTACGAAAAAATAATTGAGTACGAAAAAAAAATTAGGTACGAACAAAAGTTCGGGTACGAAAACAAATTTGGGTAAGAAAAAAAATTGGGTACGAACAATTTTGGGTACGAACAAAAAATGGGGTACGGGGAAGACGTACCCGTGCACCTCTCGTTACATTTGAAAGAGGACGGGAACCAAGCTGCCTTTACCTTTATCAATGACCCTGGGATGGGTAATGTGGACATGGATGGTCGATATAGACCGTGTTGTCATAAGAGATGTTCAGTATTAATTTGAAGTCAATTGCTGAATAAATGAAGAAGTTATGTTTAAAAAAAATTGGGGTGTGCGTTGTCTATGTGGGCGGGGTGCCCCAGGGTTGGTATTTGGGCCATGCATAGTGGAGATTGACCGTATTGTCATAAGAGATATTCAGTATCAATTTGAAGTAAATCGGTGTAGAAATGAAGAAGTTGATGGAAAATAACCTAAAACAATGAGTGAAAATATCTGACCCGGCCCCACCCCAACCCCTATTCTCCTCCTACTCTATTAGCACTAGAACCTTGAAAGTTACACACATGGTAGCTATGAGCATATGTGCGACTGTGCACTATTTGGAATTTTGATCTGACCCCTGTTTTTATCATGTGCGTCTCATGTTGTTAGTAAAATGAGTTTTGTTTTACCCATTTTACCCATTTATTTACCCATAACCTTTAACCCAGGGGTCAGATCAAAATCCGTTACCGTCACCGTCGCACATATGCTCATAGCTACCATGTGTGTAAGTTTCAAGGTTCTAGTGGTAATAGTGTAGGAGGAGATAGAGGCCGATCAAAAAAAAAAGCTGAGATCAATACAATATCCCTACGCTTTTAAAAGCATGAGGAAAACTACCTATTTAGTTGAATATTTACCTAATTAAGAAGCTTTACATAACCTTCTTGTTTTCATTACTTTTTTTTACTAATTGATTTAAACTGTCTTCTACAATTAACATTTTTTCTCTAAGGTATTTAATCATATTCCCTATGCAACTTTAGCCTCACTTTTTAAACAAATTACTGCCATTAATATTTCTATTGGTAATACAATACATTTAAACTACGTTTTTTGTTTGTTTAGAATCAAATTCACCTACGTCATCCCCTACACAGAATACAACGTTGTCCTCGAAAACCGGTGAGTGCGGTTAGAGACTTTAGTTCATTTTTATTGAAGGAATTAACTAAATATTTATTTGCTATATTTTCATAAAACACAATAATTGAGCATCCTCTCTGGTAGGACTTCTGCCGCTTGTGATTTCTGATATTAAAGAAACGGACAGATCAAAGCGAACTATTTATTGAGATGTGGAAGCGATGTTCAATGCAACGAAAAAATCTTTTAATGTCAATGGGATAAACGAGTTCATATTCGTAAGAAAATAGTAAACCATCGGCATTGACGCTTAAAACCTAACATTGATTGTGACGCCAGAAATCGCAATCGCATTTAAATACACAGTTTACCTCTAACGCTATTTTTTCTTAAACGTAGGTTTTAAAATTCTGTAATTTCTTATAAAAGCACAATACGGTTTAGATTGGAAATTATTTGAAAACACATAGTTTAACTCTACATCAGGCTTTAAAATGCTATCATTTGACTAAAATACTGTGTTATTCTGCTCGGGATATTTTAACGGTTATAGTTACACTTTCGAATAGCTAAGCTGGCCGTATAAATGGAGATCAAACAATTCTTCTGAATTCATGATGTCAGTGTTTTTTTTTTCTTTTTTATATTTAGTCAGTATATTATTGCTTTCATAAACAACGCTTTTATTTTCAGAATTAACACAGGCATTCCGATACTTGCATGTATCCCATGAAATATTCTAGTATATTTGAAAGATTCTAATATTTCAGATTGTAATCAACCGACTATTTACGACGGAACAGTCGCTACACCTGACTGCACACTAGCAGGTGCTACCGCCTTATTCGAATGTCACACTAATTTTGTCATCTCGGGCGCTGCGTTTAGCGCGTGTACAGCCTCGGGATGGGATCCTAAACCTCCAACATGCAGTAAGGGGGTTATAATGTAATTCGTTTAATAATTCACGAAGGCAAATCATTTCTGTTCAAGTTAACAAAATTCTGCAATATACATCATGCAATTGATAGCGCGCGATATATGAATTTTATAATTCCTATAACGTACAGTACAAATAAATTATGTTTGCATATGTCATGTTCATATTTAATACTTGGACGCACAATTATTTAATGTTTGCTGATGAAGTTGATCATTTGGGTAAATCTGATTCATTCAATGTTTGGTTTTACAGAAACTAACACGGTTACAATTATATGCACACCTAGTTACAGTGCAACGATATAATACGAGTTACTTAAATAAAATGAGAATACACATACAAACTTTAATAATATAGAAGAAATTCAGATATAATATGGCTCTTAATATTAGAGTTACATTTTGTTTACAGATTGTCCAACATTAAACGACATTCCCGGTGGGACTGTTGATGCCACTGCAAAGTCAGCGAGTACATCAGTGGGCGGCAAAGCGACCTACACGTGTAACACGGGACATGTCATGATCGGTATCGGGGACCGCACGTCATGGCGCATTGGCGGTGTCGTTGAACGAACATGCCAGTCGGGATCGGGGTGGAACCTGTATCCTCAAATTATGTGTGGTATGAGCGATTACGTACCATCGCGTACTAGAATGTCACTTATATGTACCTTTATTGTTATGTTGTGTCTTTATTCAATCAACGCTTATCATAACGTGCATTTGGACATAATTACTTTCAAAACATATGATAAAATTGAACAAATTATGTTTGATCAATATGTGTCTCCAGTCGTTTAATTTGAGATATGTCTATATTGTCCCAAATACGATTTAAGGCTGCGCCCTTCTTACGCCTCCTGTTGACGGGACAGTTGAGACGAACGAATACCTAGGCGCATTGGGTATAGGCGTTACCCCTCGTTACTTTTGCAATGCCGGATTTGTTTTGAGGGGGGCAAGCTCTAATACGTGTACAGCCAGTGGCTGGAATGCTACAGCACCAACCTGTGGTAGGTGTTGTGTATTGTGTTGAATGTGTAAACGCTTTGTACTTTCTTTTTAAGTAAATTCAGTACAATATGCATTTTACTAATTATATAGTGCACACATCTGTGTTGTACATGTTGTTTATTTCAAACTCTCATCAGGACTTTATGAAAAACACCGTACAAATAAGCTAAATGCTCCATAATTGAACTCACCATTCAACAGGATACCAAGTCTTAATGGATTGCAGGTTTGGGTTGCTTCTAATTGAAACAAGCACATGTATATACAACAAATACACTGGTTCGCACAGTGTCAGGGAAAGAATAGCTGAAATGTATATTATAACATCAAATGTGTTTTTTCATAAATGAGTCATAAAAGCTCAGCAAAAATTAATTTAAATGTATCACTGTCTTAACAAACAATGTGTATTTCATTATATTTATACATGCACTTTCCGGTCATAAACACGACATTTAGAAGGCATAAACTAGAATTGAATGTTATATAATGTTGGGGCACTGTAAAAGTCCATTTACATTGCAAAAATTGTTTTGATTCTAAAATGATCAGGTCGGTACGGAATACCGTTAGGGCCATCGTGGTTACACATTAAAATCCAGAGGGCGAGAATGCGAGAACGCAGGAGTACGATGACGAGAATGCGAGAATACGATGACGAGAGTGCGAGAATACGATGACGAGAATGCGAGAACGCGATGGCGAGAATGCGAGAACGCGAGAGTACGATGACGAGAGTGCGAGAATACGATGATGAGAATGCGAGAATACGATGACGAGAGTGCGAGAACGCGATGGCGAGAATGGGAGAACGCGAAAGTACGATGACTAGAGTGCGAAAATACGATGACGAGAGTGCGAGAATACGATTACGAGAGTGCGAGAATACGATGACGAGAATGCGAGTTTATGGTGACGAGAGTGCGACAATACGATGGCGACAGTACGATATGACTATCGTATTGTCGCCATCGAACTATCTTATTATCGCCATTGTACTTTGTCGTTCTCGTCATCGTATTCTCGCACTCTCGTCATCGTACTCTCGCGTTCTCGCATTCTCGCCCTCTGGATTTTAATGTGTAATCACGATGGCCTTAACTTGCGATATAACGATTTTCATGTCAACATTGTAGTGTCGCAGTCTTAAACGAAACCGTGAAAACGAACGCGTGTTATTGGTTCATTAAATCAAATGAGTTTTACTTCAATGAACCTCACAACGAAAAGTTAACGCCGATGCCGATTCGGGAGTCAGAAATTGTGTTTATGTGTTATTTCATCAAATTTTCATTGATAAGTGGCGAATAACAAACCGTGTACATGTATTACTCACATAAATAAATTGTCCACTGTTCCGCTGAACATTAATAAACTCGTTATTTAATTGAACAATTATTTCTTAATTAAGAAGCTTTAAAAATAGTTTTTAATTAATTAATTAATTAATTATTTGATTTAAATTGTCTTCATAAATTAATACTATTTTTTCTAAGGTATATAATCACATTCCCTTTGCAAGTTTTTAATGTCTTTGTGCGCAAATTACTGCCATTATTATTCCTGTTTGCAATACAATAAATTGTGTTTGTTTAGAATCAACGTCACCTACGTCATCCCCTACACAGGGTTCTACGTTATCCTCGAAAACCACGGTAAAAATCGGTGAGTGCGGCTATAGGGTTAAGTACAACCTATTTTATTTGGTGATGAAAGTCTTGACTTAGATACAAACACGCATATCTTCGATGAAGTTCATTTGTACATTAAATGCAGTAAACCTGTTGATACCTAGCTGTCTGTCAAGCCAAACAATTCCCTTATTTTTTCTTTCAACAGGTTTGCTATGTCTTCTCTTCTTTCGGGTGTGTTTTCACATCTTTTTCATCAACCTGGATACACATACTCTTTCTTTCTAGATAACGTACATTTATTTCAACTTCTAATCTATTTTTGATATATTGTACTCTTAAAATACATGCCTGCTACCTAAAGAAATGTTGCACACTTGCCTTCAATTACTGCGTATGGAGAAGAAACCAAGATATTGAGCTTTCTTCCTAATCCTTTTTTGGAACAACGTGATTCAGTTGTTACGGTCCATTCTATGCACATGTATACCATGTTTGTTCGTGAAATTAAATATTAAAACTCAATGAATCAATCAACGTATTTAGTAGTAATCAAATGAAATTCACAACGAAAAGTTAACGCAGATACCTACTCATTTAGGATAATTTGTTTGGGAATCAGGAGTTATTGTTTATGTGTTGTTACACCAAATCTTTACTGATTAGTGGCGATTAACCAACCGTGTACATGTCTTTCGAACATAGATGAATTGTTGATTGTAAAGCAGAACATCGTTTTAGCAATCACTTAATTAAGAAGCTACACAAACCTCTTCTTCTTCTAATTAATTTATTACCTATTGTATGTTAACTCTCCTCATAAATTAAAAATTTGTTCTCTAAGGTATATAATCAAATTCCCTATGGAATTTTAGCATGTGTTTTTACACAAATTACTGCAATAACTATTCCTGTTGTTTATATAATACATTAGAACTACTTTTTTGTTTGTTTAGAATCCACGTCACCGACGGCATCCACTACACATATTACTACGTTGTCCTCGAAAACCGCGGTGGAAAAAGGTAAGTGCGGCTACGGGCTTAAATTTATTTTTATCATTAATGACAAAGATGAACCGTAATTATTTATTTGTGATATTGTTAAATCGTATCAATTTGTGTTATTTAGATAGTAATGTTATCGCCGTGTTCTTATTCCAGCCGATACAACACACGCAAATGCGCTGTCCAGTGATGGGAATCTTTCTACTGGTGCTATCATTGCCATTTCTGCCGGAAGTGGGGTCGTCTTAACCCTTCTCGTCGTTGCAGTGTCGTTCACGGTGATTCGCTCTCTGCGCAAAAGGTTAACGAACAGACACACACACACTTGCACGCACGCACGCGCATACGCACGCACGCAAACAAGCACGCAAGCATGCAAGCACGCACGGGTATTAAACATTAAACAACAATATATATATATATATAAAATATAGGTTGGTTACAGCAGTAGTCAGTTTAGTCATTGTATACACTTTTCTTCCTGTAAAATTGAAAGATGCAATATCCAATATACCAAAGGTGGATTGTTTACAATTTACTTGCTTCTTTATTTGTTGTTTACACGTTTGCTGCTCAAATACATAAACAATGACAGCAAGCATATACCATATTTTTACAGTCCTGTGTACCTTAACATGGACGCTACAATTTCTGCGTCTTCTCATATCAACGTACACGAAGAACAAGGACCGGATATTCGTCGTTATAACCATGTGTACCAAGGCTTCGAGCCTAGAAACGGAAACGAAAATGACGTACACGAATACGAAACCGTGTTCTGACGGTGACCATGAGGATCTTTTGCTTGGATATAACTAAAAAAAAAAAACAAAAAAAAACGAACAACAAATCAAACAGATGGTTGTTTCAACATCAAGATTCAAACAAGGGTGTCGCTTACAGAAACACCTGACAGCCAAATGCACTTTCACAATGTCAACAACTACAATTTAGTTGACAACGTTACATGAAGTTGAACTAGTTTGGGATGTTGTGTGACAGACCGGATTACATATAGCAGCACACAACGTATTAAAGAGTTGAATCTACGTATGTTATATAAGGGCACACATTTCTAACATGTACGGGATTGCATTAAATAAAAATGAGCCTATTATAAACGTAAACGTTTTATCTGTTGTTTGATTGTTTGATGAATCTTTTTCTTGTTAAGCTCACCTGAGCACAAAACTCCCAAGGTGAGCAATTGTGATCACCCTTATTCCGGCGTCCGTCGAATTGCGGTGTGCGTTGTGTTGAGTGCGACTTCAACTGTTATCTTCTTACTACTCTATATGCTTCTTTTTCAACCAATATTCGTCAGAATATTAAACTTGGAAATACCTAGACGAAGTTGAAATATGGGCCAGGTGCGTTGAAAAAATTGGTCACCAGTTCAAATCTTAAAAAACAAATAATTTACCATTGATAAATAAAGTCATAAATTAAGCGAATGTATTATGCGAGGCAGCTCTTATCAATAATAAATATAGGTTGAATCATTACGTATCATATGTGCGTAATTCTTATTCGAGGTTCGAGTATTTTATGTCCTATTTCGATAAAGGCGGCATGCAGGCGGCCTGTAGCGGTGACAATGCCCATCTGTATGTATGTCTGTCTGTATGTCTATGGGAAATGTTCTGCCTCAGCCTTTACTTTGCCATATTTTGTTTGATTTTGTAATGACTGTGTACACCATTATCAGACTACTATTTTCCTTCTTTAACATATACATTTAAACATGCGATGGATTACTCATACACACACACACAAACGCACTTGCGCACACACGCACGCATTGTATTGTAGTTATCGTAAAATATGTTATAAAACATTCAAAGAGTTGTTGTACTTTTTACGCGTCTTTGTGTGTCTTTGTGCGTCGTTTGTGTCTTTGTCTGAGTATTTTACTCTTTTTTTCAAAATGTCGTAGTAGTAGTAGTAGTAGTAGTAGTAGTACTAGTAGTAGTAGTAGTAGTAGTAGTAGTAGTAGTAGTAGTAGTAGTAGTAGTAGTAGTAGTAGTAGTAGTAGTAGTAGTAGTAGTAGTAGAAGTAGTAGTTGTTGTTGCTGTTGATGTTGCCGTTGCTGCTGATGTTGCTGTTGTTGTTGTTTCAGATACAAATAATGACATTATAGTTATCATTTACGTTCATAGATAAATAAGAGAAGATAATGAGTCAACATTAGTCATATGCTCGCGTGAAGACAAATATTGAAATCATGTGTTCATGTACACGCACGATTGCAAAATAAAGCTTTCAAAAAGCACGTGGGAATCTCATCTGATATATTATATTTTCTTCCTGCAAACAGCGAATGATGACTACATTTTGATCCTATAAGTTATTTAAATCGTTCTTCCGTTCTTCGAAACCATCAAAAGGAACAAATAAAGCGGAAAATAAAGTGGTATTTTGGCGACATGAACTCAGAGAACACACCCTATTTCAAACTGACATCGTTTATTCAAAATATGTAATTGAATATGAAGAAAAACCCGTTCTCTTTTACATCCTGTTCACTGTCGATTCATATCAAAGCATGGGGTGGTGCGGGATATGCGATGCCTTTACTATTGAAAAATATGAAATATACGTACGTGTGCGTTTAAATTATGAAACCAAATACCCGTCAAGTAAACACTGCATGGCAGGTAATTGAGTCCAACTTCAATTTCCAATTTTACCGAAATGTTCAAGTATAAATGCACGTATTTTTTGTCGTTTAAAACCGGTACCCTAGAATTTCTATTTACACCGGTAATCGTCACAGACGTTTTAAAAAAAGTTGACTTGTTTTAACCTTTTAACCTATGTTTATTGTATAACACATGACAGGAGTTAACTAGTTGCAGTATTAGTTTAAGTAGTTGCAGTAAGTAGAAGAAGAAGAAGTAGAAGGTTGTTTTATCTACTTTTCCTTAGTAGTTTATTATGGCCCCGGCAATCTGTACAAATAGAGCCAGCAACCTTAAATAACTACCAGCTTTAAAAAGATGTAACAAGTTAACAAATTAAAAGCCTACCAGATAAATGTTGAAGGTATAAACATGATTTCACATCCTGTTAAAGTTGTGTGCACTACCGTCAAACAGTTTTCGTTGTAAGTTGTTAAGCAAGAGAAAATATAATCAGACTCAAATAATGGTTTTATTTCCTTCAGAAAAACAAAACATGTATTGGGCGAGTCCAGTCTGGCGTCCAATAAGCGGAGGTAACACAATAATCGGTAAAGACGTCAACCTGCTGTAGTGTAAAAATAGAGGTTAAGCTGGGAAAATTAAGTAGCTAATTTCCATTGGAAGAAAACATAAATTGGTTACTTAACACAATATTTGTATATATTAACACACCGTTATCTTCGTCTACCTTAATTGCAACAAACGTGCAATTTAACAAGTATCATGGTTGTTTATATTTTTTCACAGAACATAAAGACTGTATAAAAACACCTTTTGGTTCACATGACAACAAACCAATCAGGATGTTTGTTGAACTAAATATATTTGGGGGTTTACAAATATTGTGGGTGTGTTTTATTAATCCGTCTAATCGCTGTAATTTAACAATCTTTCTTTATTGCACCACTCAACACCTAAGCGGCAATGTCAATTTTCGTCCTGTTGATAATTTAAACATAATTATGCGATGATGGGCGACGTCTAAATAAAAGGCATACGCATAGAACCTACTATCTGATTACCATCTCATTTGGTGAAAATAGAAACGAAACAAGATTCCTTGTATTATGCAATAGGACGAACTTTACCATTTCATTTATCTAAAATGTGGGTTGTGAGCGCTTATACATTTGATTAATGTATCCTACACGACTGTCAAACGTGACATTGTTAAAATTGTTGGTTTACATCCTTATTCATTTCACAATATTTGTTTAGGTGTTAAGTTACTGACATCCTGTATTGTGGAAATCTATTAAACTTAAATATGAGAACCTTTAGACAGTTATCGCTTTACAGCCGAAGTGATTCACGATGAACCGCTATTCACACTATAATTAAACGGAGTACTAATTATACCGCTCACACATCTCTTTCTAACACCATCAATGTAAATTGTGCGTCGTTGTGTGTCTTTGCCGGAGAATTTTATACATTTTGTATTTCAAAAATGTTTGATTTGCAGTAACATGTTATAATGATTTATTTTAAAATATAATATAAAGTATTAATAATGAGAATTACGTGAAGTTACATGTCTTTGAGCGCCTTTGTGTGTCTTTGTGCCTCGTTGTGTGTCTTTGCTTGAATATTTTACTCGTTTTTTTTCCCCAAAAATATTTGATTTGCATTTATATATTGAGAGGATTTATTGTAATATATTATATAAATTTATATTATATAAACTATTAATAATGAGTATTTTTTGTGCGTCTTTGTGTGTCTTTGTGCGTCTTTGTGTATCTTTGTGCGTCTTAGCAGCATTTAGTAGGACCCCATGTGGCATGTAGCTCCTGTCTCCCTATAACAAAGATCAAGGGGTAATATAAGGGTTAAAGGTCAACTTTTGTTATAAAACAGCTTAAAACATGGCTGTCTCAGTCATAACTTTGCCACATATTGAGTGATTTTTAAATAACTGGCCAAAAGGTAAACCATCATGAAACGAACTGTCGCACGCAACAACCGTCTCCATACTTTGAAGGTCAAGGTCTCACATAGAGGTTTAAAGTCAAATTTCGAATTAAACAGCTGGTGTTTGAAATATGCGCAGTTTTGATTGAAAAGTTAAGAATATGGACACATTAGTTTTTCCTTCAGGTCGAACATATTGCTCATTTACTGAGTTGGTACCTGCTATCAGGTCAAGTCTTTAAAACGTTGAGTCCGCAAACTCAGGTGAGCGCTTCACCTTTTTTTGTTATGGAAACGTTAAATCCGCCATCAATAATTGCCAATTCAATTTTTTCGTTAGGGATGCAACGATCTGTTTTTACCAAAATAACGCCATGTGATTAGTCTGATCAAACGTTACTTCACGCATGTGCAATGTAATAATAAGTGTAATGTGCATAATTACACGATACTTAATCTACATTATGGGATCAAGAGGTATCCAGAGTGTTTTCGTATATGGAATATTACTGACAATTCTTCTGAATAAGTTCATCCGTCACACCTGACTTA
Source organism: Dreissena rostriformis (assembly GCA_007657795.1). Classification (NCBI taxonomy): domain Eukaryota; kingdom Metazoa; phylum Mollusca; class Bivalvia; order Myida; family Dreissenidae; genus Dreissena; species Dreissena rostriformis. Next base: position 149,681 of record VMBQ01000510.1, on the reverse strand, counting down.
CGTCTTAACTATAACCTAAAAAGCAGTATTGTTTTGGAAAACCCTTTTGCCGTGATATGTATGCCCATGTGTGTCCCGCTCTTTGAAATCGAGATACCCTCAACCATCAAGCGTGGGTCTCGCTATTTGTTTTACGTGCATGTATGCGGCGTTCTCTCCACGTTCTATGCGTTTTTAATGTGTTTATACTGTGATACATTGGCGTTCGTGTGGCGATCTTCTGCGACGTCACGGTGTCCACAATACCTTCCTGGTGTGTCTATTTCGTCTCAACTGAGACCTTTACATTTGCACATCGACCGACTGCATAACGACCAAGAAGAATATATGGACGGAAAAAAACTTAAGACCTACATGTACTGGGAACTCAGTAGGGTCGCCATAAAACCCCGGGCGTATATGAACAATTCATGTGCGCTTACGTCACTACATCATGTCTGAACTTCGTCCGTCTCACGTTATTCGCGTTTGTGTCCCGTTTCTACTGTGTATATGCCGTTCTTATGACGACCCTACGGCGTGCTCGATTTGACGCCGTAAGATATTCGACAACGGCGTTTACTTTGAACGTGACTATAGAAGTCGCCGATAGGACGCTACCCTTTGCGCTCATGCGTTTCGACGCCGTCTTCGTGCGTTCTAGCGACGATCCCACGTCGTCCTTGGCGATCATACCGCTTTATTGGTCAATTGAAAACGCAGTAGGAACTACAGTCTTGTTAACGGGGTTATAAATCACAAGGGTATTGTACGTGTATTTGTTCTTGAAATGTTACTGTACCAAGAGAGCAATGTGATGATTTATTTTCAGTCATAATAGCATATGAAATATATAATTTTATTATATTTCCGAATGTCAATATGATTTGATTTATATTGTTTTAAATGATTGTTAGTAGTTTATTTTAGAATACATCGATAAGATTTTATAGACTTAATAAAATCCTGCACATCTAACGACATGCCAATAACCCTTTCTTTAACCCTTATTTGAGTCTTTGATTACTTAAAGTTCCTTTTATAGGATCAGAGTACATCACATTTGCAACAACGAATGTTGTATTTTTAATAGGGTTAACCCTTAAAAATGGACGATAGCTCAAACGTAGAGTAATGGTCACCTACTTTGTGATGACATAATTTATTAGTTTACTCAGCTTACAAACCGTTTAACTGCTTGTATTCAAACTAAGACATATTTTATTAGGGTTACTGTTATATTTGTCATTATGGCAGTATCAGAATGATATGTGGAATACATTATGATTGTCTTAATGTCTCATAAAATATCTGCAGCGAGTCTTGCAGGGCGGCACTGAAAGACCCTTGCAAACATAAATTGTGTTCCAGTTAAACCTAAAAAAAAAGTCCATTATCTTAGTTTCTTAGTTTATGAAACATTTTAGGACCTCGTGTGTTAACTTTATAAATAAAGCCATAGTTTGTATGCTTATTTAATTTTGAAAGCACATTATATTTACGATACGAAGGATATTCCACTATGCGATATTATAATAGACGAAATAGCTCTGGAAATTGTTGTAGTATTATAGTGAGAAAAACTGATGTAATCATCCGCTAGACTTTTATTTAAAGCCACACACCTTATTGGGCATAGATCTAGTAAATTTAAGTATAAATAAGAAAAATATTTTATCTATGCCAATATATCTGGTGGTTACAAGGTAGAAATCCGTCTTTGTTGCGCTTTAAAACTAAAAAATAATCGCGTTTGTCGAAATGGAAGTTTACGTCTAGAAATCCTACTTTTGGTTTTAAAAGCTGTTCCGTTTGAAAAAAAAAATACTTGCTAACTAGGGTAAAGATTTAATGAAAATTTTGCACACTTTCCAATTGCATCTATATGTATTGATTAACATGTACTTCATTTCAAGGTGTGTGGCTTTAATGCAAATTGTAAATTGCCTGTACAGTACAAAATAATTATAATATATATATATATATATTCTCTATAGACATTCATATTCGAATTTAACAGCTATTTTAAATATATATATATTAAAAATAGCTGTTAAATTCGAATATGAATGTCTATAGAGTTGCCAATTCTTTCATTATAAATTTTAAATTGATATTGCTTAAAATAGTTTATTTATATGATTGTATGTCATTCACCTGTGTTGACTTGTGTGTGTATTATATGTATGTGCACTCACGGGCTTAAAGCATAATGTACTCTGAAATAAAACCATGTCGAAAATTTATAATCTCCAACTCCACCTATGTTATCCCAGAATGTTCAAGCATATTAAAGTTTCTTTTGATAATCCTTTAGCAAAGCATGCAGAATTTAGTGGAAAGCGTGGTTTTGATAGAAAGCCATCATCGTTTTATGACAAGAATGTTATTCCTTGTAAACCGGATGTTAATATTTTTTTTTTAAAGTGACACTGTTCTAATAACAAATGTCAGTCGCACGTTATGCGTATAAATAAGATTACTTTGTATAAAACGCATTTGATTGTTTATGATATTTTATATCGAAACCGGCTTGAATGAATGGTATCGATGCGATAATTTAATATTTTATTCTCTTCTTTTTAAATCTTCTCTTGTTTGTTATAATACCAAATTATTTATCGTGTATTTTGCAAACAAACTCTTTTCTATGTCGCTATTATGGCATGTAATATAAAAAAATCTTAGACCTGATTTTTTTAGCCCATTTATCTTCGACCCATAGTTTCCTTCGGCAAATCATTATGAGCAGAGGTAAGCGCTCTTACATTGTCCCTCACAGAGTTTGTCAGATTCCAAGGAACCTGTTCATTGCCATTTTCATTTCGGCTAAATATGCGGAGTGGCCGATGCACATTTTCAAGAATAAGGAAGGCAGAGTTGCATTATAACATTGTTGACGCAAATTGCGTGTTATTCTGGACAAGTAAAAGTCAATGTATCTGCTTACTGTCATTTCAACATGAATAATTAAAATAAGAGCATTGTCGCAGTACAATAGTTTCTGTATCTGAGCGGCAAGTGTGTAAATAGTGTACATTTTTTTATATTTAACTACTTACTAAATAAACAATTTGATTTTACTTATACCTACAAGGCAGAGTAAGCATAAGGCTAATGGGATTCCACATAAAGTGGTATTGAGCTTAAGAAGAATGAATAAATTTGCAGTGAATCGAAAAGCGTTAGTGTCATCCAACTGAGGGAAATCGAGTAGGCAAACCATGTTTAGGCTTATTCATGAGTTGATTTTGGGCACTACGTTTGTTTGCTTTTAACGTTCTTTAACATAATGATAATTGGAAGAGTTGAAAGGTTGCTAGATTGATGTAGACTTGTGATAGTTAATGTCATATCTTAAATAAAGTAAAAAACTTAAGTATTAGGTTTTGTGTTAGTGATGTAAAATAGACGTTTTAACGCAAACATATGTTAAACGTTTGCGTTTTAATCAATTGTTACGGTAACCCCGTTCATTTTACGGGAATATTCGTGGATGCAAGCTGCCTGGACTAGTCCAATAAAATTCATTGGTAAAGATTAAACCGGCATTAAAAAAAATGCGAATTAATTTTAATTTCGTCCACTCATGCATTCTGAAGCTGTTTACAACCTGTCATGAAAAAAAGTGCTGTTACCTTATACGTTGTGTATTGCCAATCCCAAAACAAACTTGTTTTTTGCGAATTTATTGACAACGGAAGATAATTAGTATGACATTATCGAAGTCGCCTTTATTGATTTTATATATAATATTATGGGCTGTTATGTTCCCATGTGCATCGATTTTTAATGTCTCTAAATGCTATAATAAAGACACGAAAATACCATTATGAGAACGGAGAAAAATCTCAAGTGACACATACATAGTCTAACTACTGTTTTAATGGTTGTATTATTAATATGTGTTCGAATATAGCCATGCAATATGGCCCCTCACACCATGTATAACGTCTTCTCTGTTACGACAATCTGCAATCTGTACTTTACGATGCTGCGTTCTCAAATCATGATAACAAGCAGAGGCTCGGCGTGCGGTTTCAAGGTCCTAAAGCTTTGCACTGAACGTTCGAAGGCGTTTACCGCAGTTTTGACCATTTTGTATGTTAAGTACAATCAGTTGTATTGTAATGACAACAGGTCTCATGCCTTAAAACTTTTTTGAACTCAAAGCATATCATATTTTTTCATCCGCGAAACATTTCATATTATTGTTGGTGATTTTTTTGCAAATACTTAAATGTTAAAGCGCCAAACAATACCTGAATAATCCCTACAATGTTTTTTCTTATAAATTGTAAGCAAATCATGAATAATATTTCAAAATCAATAAATCTCGTTAAACTGATCGGTTAATATCACAAGAAGAAGGACTCATGAAAACAAATTCAAAGGGTAAACAATATATGTGAGGAAAGAAAGGAATCAGTTAACGCGAAATTCGACAGTTCGACGCCACCTATGAAAGGCTACACATCGCCCTGGCTTATTTAACTTATCAATTATAATGAGGAAAAATGGTAAGCTTATCGAGATAAGGAAGCCGCCAATGTCTGTGTTGAATATACAAATAAAAACACGCGATTCCACATCAAGATGTTTTAATAGGCTGGTGTCACCTCATTAAAACGTTCAATAAAGTTCATTGAGTGGTTAAACTGGTTGGAAGGCGCGTCGAACCTCAAACTGAGCCAGATAAAATGTGAACTTGTAGTTGTTATTTATCATATAATTATCGTCAATGCTTAAGTTGTAATAAGACGCAAACAAGACATGTCTTTGTTGTTGCTCTGTGTTTCGCGGATGTCATCACATACATTGGAAAGTAATTTTGTTAGTGAGCTTTATTTCATTTTGTTGATGGTTGGGACAAAAATAACAAAATAACAACAAGTCAACAGCAAAAGCAATGCATATTAATACATGTTTACATAATGATAACATAACGTAATTTTATGCTTGTTTACAGCAAGCAGTCAATAAATAACAACAACAACAACGTTAAATCAATACTTTAAACACGAAAATGTCAATTACAATTACAATTTTATTGAAAATGATACAAAAATATTTTTCTAAACAGAATAAAACTTCAACAGTACTGGTACGCCATCCTTTTCCAATGCGATACGACATATCAACATATTGAATAAACGAATATCGCATATACGTCGGGCATGAACCAATATTTAACTTATATAGTTTACCATCAAGTTGCAAGATTAATGTTCACTATGTTTCCTATAAATACCACTCTTTTTTTGAATGACGTATAGATCTGCTTAAATTATTTGTTTTGAAATTGTTAATAGCATACATGATTTGAAGCCACATTCACTGTTGTTAACAAATCAAAACGATTTTTAAAGGCAAGTAAAGTTGTTGACAGTATTGTGCAATTTTCATTATTTTGCTTATCACAAATCGTTTAAAAGACGCTTATATGTATAACACTTATACACTAAACGACATCACGACGTCACACCAGGATCATTTACGAATTGCAACGCAACTTGATTTTGAAGTAAGCAAAACGCAACTAACTGCACACTGATTAAAAAACATGATGTAAACGCTTTCCATGAAAATACCTTATATATATATAATGTCAGTATTACTTCTCAACATTTTATACAATCTCATAACATTTTCAAAAATGGATTCAAACGCAAACTTTCGTCCATAATAAATTAAATGTTAACACAACGTTCCTTTCCATAGCATCGTTTCTTTATAATATCCAAATAAAATATCGTTTACTTTGAAACTGTATATTTTACCATTTGAGCCCTCTTATGTAGCCATTCTATTACACAATCAAATTATGCGACTTTCTAGAAAGCAAAGTATCTATTTACGTAAGGATATTCATTCATGACAGACGAAGGGCACACCTACAGTCCCCTTCGGTTAAACTGATAATTGGCGACTGAAAAAAAATCATTTGGTATGCCTATGCATGCACTGCTTGGCCACATCGTTAATTTAAGCATTAAGGTCTTCTATTGAAGAGTCGAAGGATACGTTGTGCTCGTCACTATATTCGGTTTGGTACCCATCGTTCCTTGCCTCCCTTGCGTCATCGGCCTGCAAGGCAAATGACATTTGCATAAATGAATGAATATATTATACGTCCGTGACAAAACTGTTCCTTTAAAATAGAACTCATGGTTTTAAGAGGATTGTAATATGCGATGTAAAGCTGAATGAAAATATTTCCACTGCCCCATGTAAATCAAATAGGTATTGAAACATGGTATATGCGGATGATTTGTCTTTTATGCTATTAAATGAACATAATTACTATAATGATATTTAGTGTTCAAAGATCACATATGAATACAATTCATTTACAATTAATTGTATTAATTCAATATATAGGCTCTCAGAAAATGGGGAAACGTACTGGAACGTTATTTTTCAGGCATCCATATAATCGACTTTAATCAATCAGTTTAAACATAAAAATCATATTTCACAATTTCCCCTTACCCGATATAGACCGGGCGTTCCCCGGAAACGGTCCCCCGATAAGTTCCCAAGAGCGGGCGATACGAAACCCGCCTGTTTTCCAGAGAACAACCGATCCTCTTTACTGGGCTCCTCTACATCCGGCTTATATTTCCGGACCTTATTGAAGATGCCTCTCAACGCCGATCCGGACTTGCTCAATGTGGACATTGACATGATCTTTGACTTAACCGTTGGTTTTGGAGGCGGATGAGGGGCATCCTCCTCATCGAAGGCCTGTGGAGCCTTTGGCTTCTTACTGTATATCTACAACACGTAAGTGGTCCAGAGTGTTTATGTTGGTTGTCTTCTGCGTTCAACAATGAAACAAAAGGTAATTCAAATGCAAAATAAATATAACATGTACTTTGAGTAACACCTTTTTTTAATAACAGCAATAGTTCATTTACGCATGCATTAGTGTGATTTTGAATTTAAAGGAACCTGTTTTCCAAAGTTAACAAAACATTTCAACAAGAAAAAAAACACGAATTTAATCTTTATATCTAAAAATGGAATAGTACCTATTGCAGAGAAAAGTAAATTACATGAAAGGTTCGACATTTACACCGATTAAGACGTCATCTGCCTGGAATCGTTCGTACCAAAGCGCTAAATTAAGTTGTTGCTTCCTTTTAATCATTTTTTAGATAGTTCGTTTTACGCGTCAAAACTCTTATTTAAAAGACTAGTGTTCATAGCATGAAACTGCTTGCATCCTCTTAAAAGTATGTTTCATTTACTATTATCATTAATCACTATCATAAACATCTGTTTCTGCCTCAGCTCTGGGTTTAATGCATGTGCGTAAAGTGTCATCCTTTACTAGCCTTTAAGTTAGCAGTCCACACAGGCTAATAAAGGACGACACCACCCCCTAAACTGGATTTCCGCTAAGAAGAGTCTTCCTTTAAACGAAAGATAGAATAAAAGCGGAAACTGATGTCCCTGATAAGCCTGTGTGCACTTCGCAGGCTAATCTGGGACGACACGTTAAGCACATGCATGAAGCCCGGCTCATACACATATGCATGTCTAACATGCTGTGAAATTAACGTGCTCGTCCATTTCTTACCGAAAATCCCGGCGGTTTAACCATCGTGTCATCAAAACTTGTGTCGTCCTCGTCGTCTTTTTCTTCGTCTTCTTTCTTTTCCAGATCATCAAACTTGATTTCCTACGGACGACAAGAAAAAAAAAGAGAATAATAACATGATATGTTGATCACTTTTTAAGTTGTATATATAAAGAGAGCAACACCATAAGACAGAAGTCAGCGAAATGTTGTTTTGGTTATTTAAGAAAACTGGTGAAAGGTATTTAACTTTAATATACAGTATTAAACAATTACGAAAATGTAACCCCATCATTTACGTTTTGTCCACTATTGTGACAATGCTGAAATTGAACGTTTAATTTCTTAATATATCCGACTGGACAAAAGTCATATTCACTTATTTGGACTATTATTGTAGCTCCATTTAATTGAATACAGCGGAAATTATAGTCAGTCCGCTTTTTAAACAGAGCAAATATTCAAAAAACATTAATCCGGACATGTTTCATGCTTATTGTATTTTATAGCGAAGAAAATTGCAAGCAAGATTGTTGCAAAACATGGACACGGAACGGTATCAAACATGCAAACCTCCTTTTTCCTGTGGTATTTGTAGTAGAGGAAGAAGACTAGGACGAATATGTCCACGAGGACGATAAATAGAAACATGCTGCCGAGTACCAGAACGATGTCCGGGAATATCGCTGAAAGTAAGAGATTGATGTGTGTGAAACGGAAGTGTTTTATGTTTGAAAAAAAAAATGATAAAACTAGCACATACTAATTCTATGATACATAATACGTATACATAATTTTCATAAAGCCAATATATTGTTTGAGGGGGGTTACACATTATATCTTTGAAATAATGTTAAAATAACGAAAAAATCATCAAATCCATCAAACACTCGTGTACAATTAAAATGAATTGTTAGAAATCAAAGGCAAAAAAAATAAATCTTTTATTTATTCCATTTTTGTTTTGCAATTGATCGTTTCAGTAGGTTTACCGGTTAACCTGCTGCAATCCCTACTTAAAATAAAAACAATTACCGAAAAATGACATTTGAATTTGTACTACAGCTAAATCATACCAATATGCATTACATGATTAGTGTAACACTATCCCGAATAACGCTTTTCACAAACACGTTCTTAAAAGTAAAATGTTGCACATGTTACCAAAAAGGCACGTGGGTGCCAGCCCGCTCCATTTGCCCGTGTACTCGCAGGACCGTGTGGAGTCGCCGACCAATGCGTAGTCGTTGTTGCACACGTAGATCACCGTGGCGCCCTCCCAACTTCCGACCGACTTATCGATGTAGCCGTGCTCGATTGGCGGCAACTCTTCGCATTCTGAATCAAACAACATTTTTAAAGATTTTTTTAAACATCGATAAAACAGCCGAAACCATGTGGGTTTATCTATAAAATATCAGCGTACAGGAAAATATATGATTTATATAAGATTTAACCTTGGCAATTATATTCAAATATATTATAGATTAGGTGGAAAAATGCATAATTAAAACAAAATTCTTAATTAACCGGACACTTATATAAAATAAACCAATTGTCACATAACAGTGTGCGCAAAAAGGATAAACCTTTTCACGTAAAGAAGGTCCTTGTGGCAACGAAAGCCAGAGTCAATACAAAAAGATGAAATACATCTTTAACTGGCTTAAATATTAAAATGGCTGTAAACACGTTGTTATTTTACGACTCAAATGTGTTTTTGTTGTATGTGCGCACAGGCGGATCCAAGGGGGGCGGACGCGGCGTACGCCCCCCCCCCTCCTAAAATTGCCAAAGTAAAGTCAAGTCATTTGATGTTTCACACTTAACTACATCTAAATCACCTATTTAAACTCAATTTTCTTCTTTTTCGTACGTAACATTTCCCACTTATCACAGACAATCGCTAAATGTTTTAACTTTAGATCCTCTGTCGCCCGGTTTTTCAAGTCGAACTTTGCGAGCCTGATGTATCCCTCATTTTGCACATTGATTCTATTTTCGCTGCATTTTATTTTATCATTATCTTGATGTAGGTACAACAATTGTTTTCATGCTCTCCCCCTCCATGTTGTATTCGCCACTAGACTGATAACCGTCAGTGCGTTCTTCTTTTTAGTATTTCTTCCGGCTATATCCATTCGTATTACTTTTAAACTATGCACTTGTTTGGCATTATAAGAAGGTACTTTAATGAANCCCCCCCCCAACCAGAAATTCTGGATCCGCCCCTGTGGTCGTAATATGTCCACAACATTTCAATTTAAATAAAACCTCTCAAATGATAAACAAACCAATGGCGCATTTTGGTTCCAAGCCGCTCCACGTGGAGTCATCCTCGCATATTCGGAACTCCTCGCCCACAAGCGTGTATCCCGTCATGCACCAGTACTGCATCCTGTTTCCCGCCACAATTCCGTCCGAGACGTTTGCGTAACCGTTTAGTGGACTCTCCGGGTACGGACAGCCTGTAAGAAGTCGTGTTTAAATGGGCCACCCATTAATATCAACAAATAAAAATTAGTTTATAGCAATAGATGATCCTTCAAATGTAAACCCCGACCCTAGTTAATCATCAAATGTCTTTGTGTCATCTGATTCACGCAAACTGACTGTCAATAACAAATACAATAAGGCACAATGCAGTTGCCAGTATAATCATTGTATTTGTAAGCTTAAGGGAAATACTTTTACCTGGAAAAACTTCTGAAAAACTCATTGAATTCACAAGAAAAAGTAAAATTATATATGGGGAAATATAATAATGGAATATTTAAGTTAACTTTTTATACGCAAATGATGCCGGCCTAAAATGTACATGACACACAATTATTGTTACGGTGTTTTACAGATCATTATTGTGTGTACATGTATAATGTATCATGTTTCATTACCAAATGTACACTCCGGTTCCGACCCGCTCCACTGCCCGTTCGACTGGCACGTGCGGATTGAAGTGCCCGCAAGAGCATATCCGGCGTTGCACGAGTACACTGCGATCTGGCCGGCCGAGGGGATGGTCGGTATGACAACGGTGCCGTACAGGATCGCCGGGAGGGATCCGCACACTGAAAAGCAATGTTAGAATAACGCCGTTATATGTAGGAGCCAATGCTGTAAGTGAAGTAGGGATTGATACGTACTGGCCACACATTTAGTTGAACGCAATTGACAATATTGTACATTATGCTACAATAACACAACTTCTGTTCGAAAGGTACGAACATCATTATACTTAGTTTAAACCTCGATAGATATACAAATATGTTTTATATATGTTTTTAACGAGCAATTTGAATTAATCTCAAATACAATTGGGACCGTCTGACAATCGTGTATGCGTCTGCAAGGTGAAACTAAGAAGCCTATTCTTCACCCGCATGTACACATTGCCTTCCGGTGTTTCTTACCTTTGAGACAGGTGTCGGTTTGCACATCGTACATTTCCCCGCTGGCAGCACACAGACACTTGTTCTGTCCACCCTCGGGTCGGCAGCTGGACTGGTCAGTTGAGCACTGGGAGGTCGAGATACAGGGCTGACTGTACGCGATGCTCACTGGGATGAACATTAATATATTTGAATATCATATTAGAATGAATTGCACATACATATAATTTCCTGTTGTTTGCCGTTTTTAGTATCTTATTTACTGCTTAATAGTGATGAAATATTGAATATTCTCGGGGAATTAATTCCTTATAGAGTCCCTTGATTTGTATCATTTGTGTTGCCTCCCTTGAGTTACATTTTGAGACGTTTGAAATTTAAATATAAAAAAATGCTGTTAAAACTGGAAATCTTGGTACAATCGTTATTGAAGAGTATGATTACCGTCATAACTATAAGTTTTCGGACACACTCGTTTTAAAAGCCAAAATAATTATTTGTTGTAACTCCAAATTGGGACACACTGGATTTCCCCAATATTCAATAACTCAAAATTTCTGACAGTTGCATTTATATCAGAAGCAAATCTATTTGCGTTAGTCCGTTGACACATTACGCATGTTTTTCTAACATGATAACAGTCATAAAACCTGAAAGATATATGTGAGAGTCACTAGACTGTTATATTTGCGTTATTTGGGTAAATGGGCATGTATCACGGTAATAGACAATGGCTTCACTCGAAAGTAAATGAAGCGGTTACACGAACACGGTGCCTATACCACGTGACTTTTAAGATCTGTGTTGGGAGGATAAAGCGCGACCCAGATAACATTTTTAAGGTCGTCTTTTTTTAAAAATATTTTACCATTTTTAATGAGATAAAGTGGAGAGCCCGCTCATTCGTGGGAGTTTCTATAGGTAGCATGATTTTTTTTAAACAAATAAGTATTGTTTCAGTAAATTGCAACCTCGCGTTTGTAATATGAAGTCCCCACACTGATCCGACATTGTTCTATCCGTTCAAACGCGCGGCTGCACTTTACTGGAAAAATACTTATTTGTTAATAAAAATCATGATACCTATAGAAAACTCTCACGAACGAGCGGGCTTTCCACTTTATCCCTTAAAAATGTTATCTGGGTCGCGCTTTATTCTCCCAACACAGAACTTAAAAAGTCACGTGGTATAGGCACTGTGAGGAAGGAAACAAGAAATTCTGCTCAGTGCATTCGCGGCTTTTGGTGTGTATCACTTCAGGTACAACTATTTATCCTCAATTATGTTAATTGTATTGCGCATGCAAATTTAAGCGTTCGTTCAGAAGTGTCAATTCACAATCCAATATTATACAGCAAGTTAAAAATTCTTACCACAGTGTATCTAATTCTAAATTACAAATAATCGTACTATGTGGTGAAAGTACAACATGGGAATATCTTTTGATTAAACAGAGTCAAACACAATTAAATTATTTTCAATTGATGGCAAACATATCTTTTAATAATGAATACTAAACGGTGTGGCATATACAACCTATTATTCAGACAACGTGTTATACCTTTAAGTAATCCCTTTCAACATACCTCCACCGTATATCTATAAGCATACATCTGTATCTACTCCATATTAACGAAAACACATCTGCGTTTTAATTTAATGTTTGCTGGAAGGGTCAGTAGCACCCCCCCCCCCTCCGCTACGTTTTATTTTCCGAAAAAGAGCCATTGAAATCAAACATGACGTCGTAATGTTGATTTCTTAACCCAATTACTACGCATCGGTAAGAAAATAGTGCGCGTACACAACGTCTTAATCGTGACTTATATGAAATCAATACTTAAACGGATAAAATAAAGAAAAATGTGTTTGTTTTCGGGTTATTACCGTTAAATAATTTCCTCAGTAAAGTTAGGAAATTACACAGTTCCTCTGGCACAATTGCTCGTGGAAATATTTATTTCATAATACGGTAATACCCCTAAAACTAACAAACATCGTTTATGTAAAGTGTCGATAATTATATAGATAGCGGTGCTAATGACAAATGATTCTCAATATTAAAAATATCACAATTATGTCAAATGAACAAAGCATGATGGAGTTGGTGTTATGCATAGAGTCTTTATTCGAATACCTATATAGCAGATGGGTAACTTGGACCACTTGCCGTCGACCTGACACTGGATAGCGGCACTTCCGCTCAGCATGAATCCGCTCTTGCATGTGTAAGTGGCATGGGCGCCCACAAGCGTACCGGACGGAACGACCAGTGTGCCGTCCGACACCATCGGCGGGCTGCCACAGTCTGGAAAGAATCCGTCGAAGGTTAAAGTATCCGTCGAAGGTGAAAGTATCCGTCAAAGGTGAAAGTATCCGTCAAAGGTCAAAGTATCCATTAAAGGTGGAAGTATCCGTCAAGGTGGAAGTATCCGTCAAAGGTGAAAGTATCCGTCAAAGGTGAAAGTATACGTCAAAAGTTAAAGTATCCGTCACAGGTGAAAGTATCCGTCAAAGGTATTTTTATCGGGAGGAATGCAAATACATGCAAATGCAAACCGTTTTAACATATTTCCAATTATGGTAAACGTACTAAGATAAGAGCAAGAATAAGGCAACATATCGGTTCATACACGAATCACTGCCTAACATATAAATGGTTTTTCGCTTAATAAGTCGAATACCATTGGAATAAAGTAGTTTTTTTAATAAGTAAATTATTGAAAAATACAAGGGGCCAAGATTGTACTAGATTGTTTACGCGCGTAATGGGGCGTAATCAGTTTTAAACCCAATATCATGATTTGAAATATCTTTGTAGATAAACACAATTTGATGACACATGAAAACATAAAAGCTGTGTGCTTTGGGAAATTCAGAGAACTTAAAAAAGTAATACTGCATAATACAAATTTCAAAATCACCCACACCCCAATGCAGGAACAATTTTGACCCCAGGGGCTTAAATCGAACAAACATAGAAGAAGAGCACTGTACGATGTAACAATCTAAATATTATAAATCATGGACTTGTTGTTTAAGGCGGTCCAAAAAACTCACATTGTCCATTGAACAGGAGAGCTTACCAAATCTCAACAAAAATATTCATTTAAAACCCCGAAACCATCCGTTGTATGTCAGTAAAATAGCAAACACATCTTCTTATAAATATTACAGTCACTAACCCAAACTACAAGTGGGTAATGTGCCCCAGTATCCGGTCGTTAGACACTCCACCGTCGGGTCACCGACAAGTCCGTACCCGGTGTTGCAGGCATAGGTGACGGTATGGTTCACCAACGTGTTGTCGAATTCGACGCGCCCGTTCAGAAGAGGCTTTGGCGTTTTACAGTCTGGAAAAAAACCGTTAAGGTATAGTTAAACTGTTTGATGTAAAGTTGAAAAACAGTATGTTATACTTTTTACTCCATTAGCCAATGGATCAGTCCTTTGGTTAAACATGTATGCGGGTAATCAACAATTGAATGCTTATTTCTAAGTTCATATACTCAATGATTTTCAACGAGTTAAAATAGAGCCCCTACTGGTAATACAAAATAAGTGTACGAAAGGCTGAAACATACACACTCCGGGTAACGTGCAATTGATTTAAGATTCCCTTATTGTGTCGTCCACTTCTCAAACTAAACATAATCAATCAGAATAGAACAAAACAAAATACATCGTTTATTTCACGCAAGTATTTAACACATACAATAAGGACAATATAACAAAGCAAGATTATTTAGTAAATTATAAACTCCGGGTAATATTAACAATAGGGATTTGCAAAAACATAATGAATGGACTATTCAGAGGGGTGGGGGTACCATACTTACCCAATAGTTTACAGGAAGGCTGTGTCTCGCTCCACTGCCCCGTTGCCCCGCACACCCGAGTAGTCACGCCGTCCAGACCGTACCCGCTGGCCGCGTCGCACGAGTAGATCACGGAGGACCCGTATTCGGTGTTGGGCGAGTAGGACACGGTTCCGGATTTAACCGTCGGTACGAAGCCGCAGTCTGGGGGTTATGCGACATATATGTTTGAATGTTAGTTTTTAAGAATTTTAATTTTGTTTTCATTTGTCTGTAAGCACGGGCAGTTTAATACGACATTACAAAACGAAACATAGTTTTATTTTACTGACCGATCAACAACGAAAGTGTATGTCGATTGTAGCATGATTTTTTATAAATAAATGAATATTTGTGCTTTAAAAATGAGAACATTTTAGCATGCTGCGTTAAAAGTGATCAAATTTGACATTTTTTGAAGAACGTGAACGTTATTTAGCTTTATGCGTACGGTAAAAGTTTTAAAGTGCCATTATTACCGAGTATTTTGCACGAGGGAGGGACACCCATCCAGTAACCATCGTTACCGCACGTGCGATTGGCAAACCCCATGATTTGGTAACCCTGGTTACACACATACTGAGCCACGGCTCCCGCTGTTGTTCCTTCCACGATAAGCACAAGTCCATTTGCAATAGCAGTCAGATTACCACAGTCTGCAATATAATATACAACTAATTATCGTCTGTCGAAGAAAGAAGATATTGTTTAAGAACTTCAACTTGCTTAATTTTAAAATGAAACAAAAGTGTGAATAACTTTTATTGAAAAAAGAAGGTAGTTTACTCAATGTACGAAAGCAACCAAAGCCTCTACCATTGATCGTGCACACGGGTAATGTGCCGCTCCATGCTCCGGTCGCGTGGCACGTGCGTACCGCGCTGCCGCTCGATAGCGTGTACCCGACGTCACACGTGTACCTGGCCTCCGCCTCGAACAGGAAGCCTGCAGAGTTGTCAATTGACCCGTGCTGGGGTCCCACTAGTAAGCCGCAGCCTGGAAGTAGCCGGTATATGCATAGGAACCTTCTTCATATTCCCTCTCAAGACTTTTAAAACATATGAGCCTCTCTCTGGGAAAACGGGGTTAAATAAATGTGCATTTCTCACAGGCTAATCAGGGACGACACTTTCCGCTGTAATATAATTTTTAATTAAAGGAAATCTCTTCTTAACGAAAATCAAGTTTATTGCAGAAAGTGTCGTCCCTGATAAGCCTGTGCGGACTACACAGGTTAATCTGGGACAACACTTTAAGCACATGCATTAAGCCCCGTTTTCCCGTAGCTTTTGCCCATGTTTTCTTTGTAATGGTGTGTGATGCTCTGAAGCTGGTTCTTAAAAGTAAGAGTACAGCCTTTTATATAACGTGAAATGGAGGAACGCCTTTTAATTAAAAGTCATGTTCCGTGTCAATATTGAAGCATTTCAAATTAAAAGTCAACATTATGTTATATACTGTACTTTTATATACATCGAAACGCAACACAAGTTTGGCTTGACTATTTCAAAGGTTGATATAATGACCTTGACATTAGAATGCTAACGTGTGTCAGAAAATACTGAAACGACACTAAATTAAATAAACTAAAATTGTTTATCTATTATATTCCTATGCAAATGTTCGGGGTTCCCAAATGGAATGATCATATTATATTAATGTCCGACAAACGTAATGCCCGGACAGCAATTTTCTGTAAGAATGGACTCAACCTAACCTTTCCTAAGTGCAACCGCGAATAATAATAAGAGTTAAAAACCCGATTTCTTAATATTCTAAATGCTCCATTTACAACAATGTGTTGATTCATAGACGGTATAAATGTCAAATAAAAACATATACAATAAAATAATTAAAAAAAAAGTTCAACTATAGACGGTGCCCGACATTTTTCCCACTCACGTATCGTTGTATAACAATTACAACCCAATTAACGATTACAATGTTATCATAAAAGGTCAAACCGATATTTAAACAAATATGTTTGTATAATTGAATGACTCTCCTACACGGTCTAATACATCTAAAAAAGGTCTATATGTATTCACAAAATATCCCCACTGATACTATCAGGCGTTGTTAATATCTTTTAACAATATCAAATACATGGTCACCAAATGTTTACACTCAGTGTTACAATTGTCTAATTTAATAGTTGAGTTGTTGACTATAAGTACGTATTTCGTAGATCAACACTTCAATTGTGCCTCTCCGACTGTATAATTAATCTTTCAACACTGAAACAATAGGATCGTTTACAAACCCATCCTGGTGAGGCGTAAAACAGTATTCAAAAAGCCCCGAAACTATCTTAACCATCTTTACAAATCCTGCACACGCCGGTGAGGTGTTAAACAGTAATAAACCAAAAAGCACAAAACTATCTAAACCAATATCTTAATCAACACTTCAATAGCATGACGAGCTCATTTACAATCTAGACTTAAACGATGCCTACTGATCCTACCAAAGGTCGACGCGGCAATATATCATACAACACTAAATAGGCTAGGGAGCTCTTTTATAAAATTATAATCTAGACTAAAACAATGCCTACTGATCCTATCACAGGTCGGCGCGGCGTTGGACCACGTCTTGTCCGCCTGACAGGAGCGCTGTGGGAGGCCGTTGATGACGAAGCCCGGGTTGCACGTGTACGACGCGTCCTCCTGGTACGTGGTGCCCGAGGGAGCGGTTACTGCGCCGTTAGTAGGATTTGGCGGGAGTCCACAGTCTGGCAAAAGACAAAAAATATGAGCGTCGTTTCGGGAAAACTGGTCTTAATGCATGTGCGTAAATGTCGTCCCAGATTAGCGTGTGCAGTTCGCACAGGCTAATCATTGACGACACCTTCCGCTTTTATGGAATTATTCGTTTAAAGGTAGTTTTTTATAAACGAAAATCCAGTCTAGGCGGAGAGTGTCGTCCCTGATTAGCCCTAGCGAACTACACAGGCTAATCTTGGATGACACTTTACGCACATGCATTTAACCCAGTTTTCCCAGAGTGGGGTCATATAGATTCACCTTATATTAGTATGCATGACAAAGTTTTAATTTGACCACCAAAACATTGACCAGTTGGGACTTTTCAATCAAATATTTAGCGGGCCATTTAACGATTTACATCTCAGTGCTTATTGGTAGCACTTACCTACATTCATACGACAGGTATAGGTCGTGACTAAATATGTACATGGGGGGGGGGCGCATGCATTTCTAGGCTAAAGTCTATAATTTTGACCACGTTCATGTGGAATGGCACGTACATGACAAATGTCGGTATTACAAAACGCAATAACAATTTGCGTTCATAGTTTCAGTGCCAAAGACGTGATTATCTTCAAATAGTGTATTGCAATTTAAAGATTTTAAATGATTGATAGAACAATAACACTATTTTGCCCATTGTTCAAATCGTGATTTATTTTAGATTATATCATATTAATCAACACGCACACAAGTGTTAATTGACGTCGAATTCATGACAGACTGGTCATGATATTAAAGCAGCAGTTATATAAGCAACACAAGTTTGGCCTCATTATTTTGCAAAAACAATATGTTTCAATCAAATACACAACTAGGACAGACCTTTTTTTAAGAGACGTGTTCAGATATTGGGGCAGTTATTTAATGTGTCAGTTAATGCCTAAATTGCTTAATTTTAACGACGGAACTTTACAGCACAATACCAAATATATTATTTAAGAAAACACACACGAAAAAAACGGGACTATACACAGTGTTCTTTGGGATCCATCTAACACACTTCGATTAAACAGGAAAAAATCTTGTTATTGTCAAATATTCAAAAATAAAAATTAATTATAGAAATGTATTTTTAAAAGCGTCCCATAACAGATACACATTTTCAATGGGTATACACATAACTTAACAAATGACTGTCAAATGTCTGTATTTAGTTTTTCAATTATTTGTAAATCCTGGTTGTTTCGCATATGCAGCACATTGGTACACACTGCATGTATGAGTTGTATGTAAACGTAGTTTTCTTCGATTAAACACGTTTACAATCATAGCCCGCTATACAATACGAAACATTATGGAAAAAACATCGATACTATTTTTTTTAAAGACAGGGCATCCTTAATAGCGGCAAATAGAGAGACCAGTGATTGCAGAAATGTAAATTACATGCATGGTCTACGTCTTAAAGCCTTCGCATTCTATGGAAACATATTTCTTATATCAAACAAACACGTTGTTCATCAAAGGCATTTGATGGGACGTGTTCAAATAAGCTTTTTGAGTATAAGCTTTAGACTCCATGGTGCCAAAAGTTACGTTTGAAGCATAACTTTACAAAAAGTGTTGATTGGATACCGATTTGATAGGGCAAGCAAAGTAAGTTGACAACGAGAGAAACTACCTAAAGCGTCTTCTTATATTAACTGTAGGCGGTGCATGTAAATTGTCATCGATTCATACGAACGCTTCCTTTTATAGAGTAGCCGCCACCTGACAGAGATGCAACAGTTACTAAAGTGCACAAGCCACACCGAGATATCTCCCTGAAATATGGTAAACAATAAATACCGTTTATTTGGCAGACAGGCGGTGCTGAGCTCCAGGTTCCGGCGGCATTGCATATCGGCGACGGAAGCCCGACGAGCGTGTAGCCGGTCTTACACGTAAAGGATGCCTTGGCGTTGTACNTCGTGTTTTGAGAAAACTGGGCATAATGCTTGTGAGTAAATTGTCATCCCAGATTAGCCTGTGCAGTCCGCACAGGCTAATAAGGGGCGACAATTTCCCGCTTTTATGGAAATTTTCGTTTAAATGATGTCTCTTCTTAGCGAAAATCCAGTTAATGCGGAAAGTGTCGTCCCTGATTAGCCTGTGCGGACTGCACAGGCTAATATGGGATGACACTTTACGCACATGCATTTTGACCAGTTTTCTCAGAACGCGACACAAATGTTTATTTAATGGCATGTTTAAGTATAGTATACATCTGAAATATATATTTGTAACAACGTCTATGTTATACAACAATTTGATCGTTGCAGACAAACGCGTTCTTCTTATGCAAAATTCCAAAAAGGAACGTAGAAGAATGTTTTTGTATCTTTCTTAAACAATTGTATTGCTTAACACATACATTGATTTCCACAGTAGATTTCTTTTAAGTCATTTAAGTTAAGTCGTTTCAGCGTCAGAATAAATCCTAAGTATGCAAACAGTTTAAGTATGTGACCATGCAATACAATTATCAATAGTCTATACTGGTTTTAAAAAGTATTCCTATTTCCAACCTTTGATTTCGCACACAGGTTTTGGGTTATCCCAGTTTCCCGCGCTCGTGCATGTGCTCGAGAGGGCCCCTATGAGCGTATATCCGGTGTTGCACGTGAAATAGCTCGTGCTTCCATACGTTGTGCCGGTCCCTTGGTCAATTGTTCCGCTGGCTGGGGCAGTTATAGCCCTACAATCTGAAGCGTGTTTATTTCTATAATATAAAGTTTTTAAAGTGTTTGTTCATACAGAATGCTACATATGTGTTGAAAAACGATACATATATGTATCGTGGCGTTGAACATAAACTAAGATTCTTGAATATTTGATAAACAAATAATCAATTTTCAATACTCAAACTATCATACGAGCAAACTATAATACTGGCATACAAGTAACACCGTCACGTGAGCATTTGTTGACACATTTAGGACTGGAACTATCTTACGCACACTAGGCCTGATAAGTTGCAGCGGCATTATGGTGTCACAATTACTGCACGAAAATTCCGTAAGTGTTTATACGTATGACGATTAGGGTAAGATGATACCTTTAATAACACACGTCGGGCTGGAGCCATCCCACGCTCCGTTTGCCTGACACGTTCTAGTTGAAATACCCGTCAGGATGTAGCCCACAGTGCACGAGTACTCAGCCTTGCTTAGGTAGTCCTTGCTTGGGATAAACTGCACTGTTCCGTTAATAGGGGCCGGCAAATCCGGGCAAGCTACCATAAAGAAGCAAAGTGAACATGATGTCAAATATACTTTACGTTTTCCTTTATACGTAAAACTGTGTAGAGTGGCTGAGCAAACGGTCAACGAAACTATAAAATATGTATATGAGTAATTTTCAAACTCCAACTAATCCACAGGAAACAAATATTTGTGTAATGTTCACATGAACTTGTTCTACAAAGAAACTCGTAAATCGACGAAACAATTATGGTTGCTTTAGTTTGAATCACAATTCATACACCAATTTAGTTTGTCTACATTTTTTTGTACATTAATTTTTGGTTTCATGTTTATTATCCAAAAACGTGTTAACTGAGTTTCGAATAAAAGCTATGTTCTATCTGCGTGATGTGGAGGAGTTGAATCCATCTTACAGTTTATTGCACATGTAGGTTTCGTCCCGCTCCACGTGGCGTCCGCTTGACACGTGACAGATGAAAGTCCGTTTCTCGTGTAACCGGTGTTACACGTGAAAGTCGCAACGGCCTGGTACAGAGTGGTCCCGGAGTAGTCCACGATGCCGTTGTCAACCAGTCCTAGGCTCTTACAATCTGCGTAAGATGAAAGCAAAACTATTCGTATATATGCAAATATTCGAATACAACTGGTGATGATGGTCATCGGTATTTAAAAATTGTATCATGCCATTACCCAATTTACGTGCTACCCTAAATGTCAGGTAAATGTGATTTTTTTTAATAGATTAAATGGAATGTAGTGAAATAAAAACAATCATTAGGGGATGTATATACGTATTAATATCTTAATATCATTCAGCGTCATTGTGTTTATTGTCATATATAAATCCATATGTAAAGGAATTTATAAGAAGTTTATTCGATCAATGATCAATTTTACATGATCTTACTTAGTGCAACATAATTTGAATTGTTCTTTTAAATAGACACTTGAAATTATATGTAAATCCTCAATGTAAAAGAAACACGAACATATTTGTTTTTGTATGAGTAAATGCAAAGTTTCATGTTCTTGTAAGTACTGAAAATTAATATCAAATGGGCTTTTTCGATTTGCTTTATGCGAGGTTTCCGTCCTTAGATACCTGCGTTACTGTCTTACTGTTGTACCCCCATTCATACTACCCGTGAGACAGTGTTGTCGAATCTGCTTGTTGGAATTATACGGGATCGCGCCATAGAAATATTCGTTCGATTACAACAATCACGACGGGTACTCACACTGAATACACACAAATAACATCATATGTGCCTCCATGTACGAACCTTTCTTGCTGCACATCGCCTCGCCTGTCTTTTCATATCCCGCCAAACATTGACACGTGCCTCCCGTGCAATGCGAGTTCAGGATGTTCGAGCACACTGCCGGTCGGACGCTGCAGTCATCTCCCAGCACAGCTATTAAATACCACAGTAAATACTTACAATGTAAAAAGTAAATAATTCTCACATGATACTGAGAATTTCATATAGCTCAAGAATACAGAAAGCGGTGTACAAATAGTCGTAAACAACGAAGAAAGAAGTCCCGGACCACTGTACAACATATATAGGTATAATTTGTTCTTCTATATCGCTGTATCGGTTTATATTATATGTTTTATTTGTCTGTATAAAACTCCACGCAAATCTTTACCTGGCCTGCAGTTGATACCAGTATACCCGGAGGTGCAGCTGCACGTGTACTTGTTGATTTCATTGGAGCAGACGCCACTATTCAGGCATGGGTTGGATGAACACTCGTCGATGTCTGACAAGATAAAATGTGCATCTGTTACTTTAAGGCAATTTAAAACAAATTTATAAATTCAGAATGCTAATATGAAACGAGACATATATGTAAGATTCTAACCGCCGGACATGTTTTAATTTATAACAATATACTTAGTAAAAAAGAATTTGCCTTCATATTATTTGAAAACAAAATGAATTGGTTTGTTTTATCATTATTCTTTAAAAAAAGTTGTGTACAATACGTCGATATAAACGAAGAGCGTGACGGTAACTTTAATTTTATAGCTATTTATTACATCAACACTTACCCGTTTCGCAGTTTCTTCCGGTGTAGCCCGCTACGCACGTGCACGTGTAGTTGTTGATACTATGCGCGCACGTGGCTCCGTTCTGACACGGGTTAGGAGAACATTCATTAATGTCTGAAACACGGAAAACGGTCATGAGAACGGTATTTAAACGATATAATGAGACTAAAGTAACAACGGTTGATGCCGTTAAAGGAACATGACCAATCTGTTGGAGACAGGTTTATAGTGGCTAGGTTCGATGAAACTTAGTGTCGCTTCATTGTCGTGTGCAAAAATGAAATAGAGAAAAGGCATAAGAAAGATAATCGTATAACCTTTAAGTCGGTAAATCAAATCCGCATTGTAACGGGTTTGAAAAAGAAACAGGAATTTACTATAACCTCAGTTTGTTTCTCGAACAAATTCATTTTGTTTTCATACACACATCATGCTAAAGTCTCATAATGGGAAAAATGCCAAAGAGCGAATTTCTGCGTGAGATAAAACAATTACAATAAATTGCCTTTCTGCTCAAAGAAACTAATATATGTGTATGCAACACAATACACGTGGCATAATGATTCTCGTAAGGAGTGATCTGATAAGCAGATATATAAATAGCTGTTGTTTTGATTCCAGATCTGCATCAAAAGCGTTTTATGGGATATAATTTTCCATATAATTATTTAAAATTGAACTTGAACGCTTGTGCAAGATATAGTTTCAAACTGTTTATGCTGCAGTGTGTGAATGTCAGAGTTTATTTACAGGTCATCGCCGAGTCTTCACGACTACCTTATGTGCGGACCTGCCCCTGTGACCTTTCAGGGGAAAATATTTAATTGTAAGCCAAAGTAGGTCAAATTTACCCCGGCTGCCCGGGTATTCGCCAAAGAAATAATTTTGATCCAAATAGAACAGTGCACGATTGTCAGAGAGACCTTAATGTGCTCTGGTATACAATAAAAAGACAAATCATGTCTGGTTGCCCTTAAAAGGACAAAGTTACTCCGCCAAGGTTTATGCTGCAGTGCTATGTTTGAACCTATATATACGTATATAAATATCAATTACAGACACCAATAGTGTATCATAGTAAATAAGTCAAAATACATATCATTGACTGGACTTTTAATAATAAAAATGCATGAATGTATAATCTGGATACTGCCAACAGTTGAGTGAGTGAACTAGAGTTTCGTAACTGCCATCGACGGTTTGCTATAAAGTAAAACACATTATTACACGTGTACGTAGACACAAACATTCACATACCCGTCTCACAGTTGATACCCGTGTACCCAGCCACGCACTGACACACGTAGGCATTCACCAGGTCCACACACGTTGCCCCATTCTGGCACTGTTTCGTCAAACACTCGTTGATGTCTGAAGTAATAAGTCAGAATTGCAAGTCGCTTTATTTAACAATTTTAAAACAAGGAAAAAATCTAAAAATGAATATACATTTCGTTAACAAGACATGTACTATTATTTGTCTGTCAATCCGTCCGTCCGTTACACAAAGGGAACAAATGTTTACGTCATTGAGTCGACGTGCATGAATAAGTCAAGCCGGTTAAAAGACAAGATCACATTTGAAGGCTACATATTTGAGCCCCAATTGTCGTGTCCGCTTTTTATCCACGAAACTTTGAATTTAAGTCAAATATTCGGGTGTATCAGACGATGTGCAGAAGGCGTGGGTGTTTCACGCTCAAGGCCAATGCAACACAAACATGTTGAGCCTCCATTTTCGTGTCATGTTTGTGTTTGCTCCCAATCATTTATAGCTTAAACGGCAACCGCATATAACCTCAAATGTTTTGCTAATAATAAGGATATGAAAAACGCAAAAAGCCAGGCGTTCCTGCTCAAGGTTAAGGGCAAACTTAAAGGTTGAATGTTTTAGCGTGTAAATGTACAATATATATCATGCGTCATTTGAAGGATTTATGTTATGTTTATTTTTATTAATGAGTATCACAGTGAAGCAATATGCATTATGCATGAAACATCAAAGATCCATCACGGTCAAGTTCACAACTTGAAGTAAACAAATGTATTTTAAAATATAAACGCGTTGATACATATGGCTTAAAACACAAGTCTACTTTAGTCTTGGGCTCTTTCAATACATATGCATAAACGACTATCAAACTGTTCCCAAACTATAGAAAGCTTGACAACAGCATAAAATGTCTGTCAATCATGGGATGAAGCAACCATCGCAACTCATGGCCATTCGCCCAAAATTACTTAAAAAGTACACCGTATAGACCATCGTTAGTGCACATATCAATGTATTTCAACAGGCTAGGGGCGGTTGCAATTTGGCATTCCGATTAGTTCCGATGCTCGGGTTCGACTTTGGTCGGATCTTTAAACATTATCTTATTGCCTTCATGTAACTCAAAAGGCATTCACATAGTCTTCTATAGGGGGGGGGGGACAAAAATAACTATGCTTAGCTTAGGCTCGTTTACCCCAAACTTTTCCTGATTCACCTATGCCATTCAACACACCGAACATCATAAATAAGTGGATTATTCGTGTTTGTTGCGTTCACATACCTGTTGCGCACGTTACGCCAGTATAGCCTGGAGCACAGCTGCACAAGAACGAGTTGACCAAGTCGTTACATGTCCCATTGTGTTGACACGGCAGGCTGACACACTCGTTGATATCTGCAAGATTTATACAAGATAACAACATACACGAGCATATGACGAAAATGATGATTACGATTACCATGATACAACATACTAATATATATGATATACAGTCGAGTATGGTGATAATGATGATAGTATTCAATACGTAAAGGTTAATCAGGTATGTCAGTGATGTCAACGCAACAAGATACGTACTTCCACTGCATGTCTTTCCTTCATAACCCAGTGGACACGTGCAGCTGTAATCATGGACCTTGTCAACACATGTTCCACGTGCGCAGGGGTCTGGAGAGCAGTTGTCGATATCTGATAAGAAATACATATATATAAATAAATATATGGGGTAAATCATAGTTTAAGCCAAAAGTGAAAAGCAACATGATGCATCATTAATTAATTTGAGTCACAACGAAACTATTGAAGATGTAACCATTTATTTGACGTTTATAAGACATACATGTCCCGTTATTGGTAATAGTGACCGACTGGGCAATATGTTTTTTCGATTTTACATAATGATACTGATTACCGACTGCGCAAGCACAATTTTCGAATATCTGCCACACTTACTTGTTCCACAAGTAGATCCGGTATAGCCTGCTATACAGGTACACGTGAACTTGTTAACCAGATTCGCGCATGCGCCGCCATTCAAACATGGATTGGAGTCACACTCATTAATTTCTAAACCAATGTAAATATGTGTTCTTTAATAAATATATGTGAAAAAACAATTATGAAATAAACAGGAATTTATCAAAATACATACACACTTTAGGTGCGTTTGGATAATGTTCATTATACTTCAATTTTTGAAATCGACTTTAACGTCTATGCTTCTAACACGTGAGAACACATTTTGTCCGCCTGCTTTGAGAAAACAAAACCTAACAACATCCACAGATAGATACATGAATATTTTGGTATTATACCGAATAATAGTAAATATGATCAATGCAAACACGCACCTGTTTGACAAAACCCTCCCGTGTATCCATCCAGACACTGACACGTGTACCCATTATGTACGTCAACACACGTGGCACCGTTTGTGCAGCCATTGTTGGCACATTCGTCAACACCTGGTTATATAGCATGTATGGCTTCAAATAATTGCGAGAACACTGACTTGAAAGCATCAATATTTGAACATGCTATTAACACGAACGTGTACATTTCCATACAGCAATAAAGGCAATTTGAAGGCTTTACAATACAATAAAATTACATTCGATTTACATCTATAAAACAATGTCAATCAAATCTCACTAAAACGTTAATTGATATTCTTTATTGTTGGTGATTAAAGTTCACGAATACAAGGCAAATACCTCAGAACTTATGATCACTTGTTTTTTAAAGTCAACATGCATTCTTACATTTCTGCAAACACCATTGAAAGGGCAAAATCATGACATGTCGATCGTGGTTGTATATTATTTGGGTTCAATGTAGTAAATTTATTTAATGTCATCACAAATCAGAGGACATTAACGCAAACAGCTGTCTATCTGAAGTGGACTGCAATGCAATTCATGTTTAAATGGTCTAGATGAATATTCTATTTACGAATATTTCGATATGAACATCAGATGAAGATATAACATCCGACAGCAGACTCCAAACACCTATTGTGCGCTGTGTACTAAAAATAGTATTTCTTCAAATAGTGTGGCATGTAATTCCCTTTTTCAAGAACACATTTGTAGGCACGAGTCATGGCCATGGAGTTTGTTCAAAGTCAAACATGTAAAAACAGCAAAGGTTTAAAATATACTACAAATATTAAACTTCCGTTGGGTAGTGTCGGTCTCTACAATAATGAAACCGTTGAAAATAATAACATCTGGAATGATCACAACATTGCCTGTTTTTCAACAGTATATGTTTTTATTACATCATCTTATGTCACATCATACCCGTTTGGCAAAGCGTTCCAGTCCACCCTGGTGCGCATGTGCAGCTGAAGCTATTGATTTTGTCGATACAGGTTCCATTGTTTGCGCATGTGATTGAGGCACAGTCATTTATATCTGAAACAAACATTATTATGCCAATACATAATTTTGTAATGCTAATATTATAATTTTATAGCCATTAACCCAAACAAGCGATTCAACGAATGAGTTAGGGTAAAACATGACGTTTACTTAAAAAAAAATGCAATATACGATATGCATAGTGATTTGATGTTCAAAGCTATACATGCCTGCAAATACGAAACAATGTTCGTCTAAGAGCTCTCCTGGTAAAGTAACGAACATCGTTATAGGAATTTGGCTTAATCAAGTTGCTGCAGTCTTGATAAGCACTAACTTACTAACTTACTTGTCTCACAATGAGTGTTACTGTACCCGGACACACAATTGCACGCGTAGCTGTTCACCTGATCGACGCATGAACCGCCATTGTTGCAGACAACTCCTTGGCAGTCGTTTATATCTAGTAATTTAAATGTACACAGTAGGATTTGTTGCTACATAAATAATACAATTATAAGTTCTGATATATATATTAAAATGTAATGTTATTATAAATTATTCTAGAATATGATACATGATATATGATATATTAACCTTTACACATTAATTTCGAACGGCGACTCGGTCATATTCGGTTAACATATTTTTTGCTGCATATGTAATTCAAAAATAAGTTTTGATATAGATATTTACATATAATGGCATAATATATTATTCTAGAATATGATATATTAACCATTACGTCTTAATTTTCAAACGGCGACTCGGTCACATTAGGTTAACATAAAAACCATGCTTAGTATATTTTGTAATTGAAATACACACTACTTACTTGTTTCACACAAATTTCCAGTGAACCCAGTAACGCATCTACATTTGTAAGCGTTAATAAGGTTATCACAAGTTGCCCCGTTTTCACAGGTAACTGCCGCACACTCATTAATATCTGAAATAAGCAATAACCAATGACAGCTTTTTTAACATGGCTTCATATGGCCCATTACTTAAAAACAAAACTCTAAACGTTGGAGGTTAACACTGTGTCAAACATAATCTATATCTAATGGAAAAGATTGCAATCATTTGGAGAAACAAACAATAATGCGATTTATGTGTTATTGCACTGATTTTAATGGTACTTAACCCAATATTTTTAATGAAAAATACATTGAAGCACGTGACAGATCCACTTCAAATAACAAATTTCATATATGCAAACATTGCGCATAACGACCACAAACCTTAAATGATTTTGTTTGCATGAAACTTTCGAATACCCATCTTGGAAACATTTCAAATAAGGTAAGATTTATTCTGCACAAAAGTAATGTCACAAAGTAACCTATCTATAGTTTACATGCTATGGTGATAGTGACTATTGAGACGATTTAATATTTTAAGTGTCAACTAAATTACAAGATAATAAGTAATTTTATTACATTGTTAAAATGTTTTTTTGCTGTTTTCGATATAATACTAATTAAAGTATTTCATCTGGTTTTTCATAAGTCCAAGGTTACTCTATATCATTCGAGCTTATAATAATTGTCCAAAACATGTTTTAAATTTTGAATGTTATTCTTATCATTCGCCTTTTTATTTGGTATTAGTTCTTATGCCGATGCGTCCATGTTGTCAATTTGAACACGCAGATAAG
Organism: Dreissena rostriformis; assembly: GCA_007657795.1. Classification (NCBI taxonomy): domain Eukaryota; kingdom Metazoa; phylum Mollusca; class Bivalvia; order Myida; family Dreissenidae; genus Dreissena; species Dreissena rostriformis. Next base: position 120,559 of record VMBQ01000510.1, on the reverse strand, counting down.
TTCATTTTGTTACGTTATTGTGCACTAATTTTATAAACAATATCTATGTATAAACGAACATAATTATAGGGAACAACTTTTATATATGCGGTTTTCTGTCATGATATCACGTGAGGATAAGACAAGAGCATGCTTAGATATTCTGTTTGAGACTGACGTCGATGACGACGTTGGTGACGTCATGCGCGTTTTTCTGTTTACATAACCAAAATGCCTTTGAAGACTATCCATCAGAAACTCATATGAATAGTGTATAACATATAAATGAAGCTGCTTGCATCGTAGTTGTATTATATTATTCAAATCAGACCAGTTGAACAGATGTCATGTGTATTTAAACCCATGCTTAATATCGGTACGGCCAGTCCCCCATGTTCAAGGGTATCCTTACCTGTCTGGCACTGGGCTCCAGTATACCCGGGCACACACACGCAATTGTAGCCGTTGACGGCGTCCACACACGTGCCTCCATTGACGCATGGGGTGGAAAGACATTCATTGATATCTAATATGAATATTAATGCATACAATGACTTGAGCGTACACAAACATGTCCTTATAGGTTTGTATTACAAATTTAAGTTATATTATATCAATTTGTATAACATGTTACAATAAATTATAGAGCAAACATATATGACGAAAGAAAAACACAATTTCAAAACAATATCATTATAAACGTCTTCGAGCGAAAAAACAAAATCCTAATTAATAAAAGCAACGATCCTATGCTATTAGACTGATAATGGCATATTGTAAACTTTTCTCAAATGAACTGAATGGTTCGTAACAAATATGGAAAACCGGCTATACTGAATGCATTTCTTTGCATGATATAATACGAACCGGATTTGAGAAGATTCTTACTTATTTAAATGCCATTAAATGTTACAGTTATAAACTTCGATGATTAAATAATACACCATGATACTATGAAACAGGCGTGTGTATTATATTGCAATCAAAGTTTCATGTAACTTAATAGGTACATTTAAAGACTATTATTAAAACAATTACCTATCGAATAATTATAATCTAGATTGTTGACAGCCAAATATTTAAACCACATTGTTTAACGAGTTGAAACATAAAAGATATAAAACGTCTTTGTGCTTGCTAGATGTGTGGACTAATTGTTAAAATAATCAAAAACAACCATCAGTATATCGTTCTTAACTGATACAGTTTAACGGTTGAACCTTTTTGTGTCTGTTTTGAATATCACTTAACTGTATAAACGATGCAAAGAAGACAAAACATGACTTTATGTACTACTGTATATTATATGTACAAATATAGAAAGAACAAATGAAACAAAGCAAACATGATTTTTTTTTTCAAAATATAAAGTCAATAACTGTGAAATGATCGTCAAAAAATAATGATCTTTATGTTGAGACAACGGGCGAGAACAAATACCTCAAAGATTGTTTTACCAAACCGTGATCCTGATTTGTTTTTTGCTGTTCTCATCATATGAATTAGAAAACAAGATAACAAGTGAACTGCATTAGAAATTGTCAATACTAAAACAGAAGTTCTTGCAATATACAGATAATAAAATTGATTGCATATTCCCAACATCGTTTCCAATACTTTTGGAAACGATGTTGGGAATATGCAGTCAATTTTATTTTCATGCAGTTCATTAATTACAAAAAAAACGAGAGTGTGAAATGTCGAAATACAGCGTGCATAATATAAATAGTAGCATCAATGTGCCAAAAACCTTATGAAACAATATTTTATAGTCACAACTTTATTACAGACCAAATTCTGGTAATAAAGCGAATTATCAAAAAGATTACATGATTTATTTATTTATTTTAAAACTTAAAACAAGCAAATTGGACAAATGACAACATTTTCATGACCTGTATCGCAGTTCGTTCCCGCGTAGCCTGGTGCACATGTACATTGGTAGGTGTCCAGGCCGTGTGTACATGTAGCACCGAACTTACAAGGCAAGCTGGCGCATTCGTTAATGTCTGAAACATATGGTTTGCCACCTATATTTGTATATGATTGAAATATACACTGCATTGTTATACAAATCAGTTCTATCTTGAGTTCTTGAGTTCTATGTCAAAAGGAACCAACTGTAAGCTCTGCTGAATGACACAATATTTTCGATACACAGAATGTATATTTGCGAATAATGTGTTATTTGTTGTTGTTTTTTTTGTTTCGACCAAGATATGTTATACATATATACATAAAGAAGGTAATCCATCGAACATGTTGATACTGTAATATATTAAAAGAAAGAAAATATAAAAGGAGTGGTTGATTACAAAACATGCCCTGGTCATAAATACTGTCGAAATATTATACCAATTTCACAGTTCGTTCCGGTCCAACCCACTGTACACTGGCACGTGTATTTCGCCAAGCCGTTAACACATGTTGCACCGTTTAAACACGGACCAGGAACGCATTCGTTGATATCTGTAAGGTAGCCATTATTTCGTGCATTGATTATGAAAGTGTTTTAAGTTGCATGGCTTCATATTTTCAGATATTTCATAAACCAAACGTTGACCAAAAAATGCCATGACATTCTATTTAAGAGCTTTTAACTTAAAAAATAATATTTCTTTGTTCGAGTTCAAAGGAACATTTATCAAACGAGTTATCATTAATCACCTTTACTGTTGTTGTACTCGATGAATTGATAAATTCATCTAGTAATATATGTCGTCTTGATTGCATAAATTGTTTAGACCGTTGTCCCAAATAGTTCCTGTCATAGAGGATGTTATTTACCTGTGCAATTCTTTGTTGTCCCATCGTCTTGGTAACCGGTATTACACTTGCAGGATCCACCAATACAATTCCCATTTACGATGTTGGCACACAAATCAGTTTTGACAGAGCAGTCGTCACTTAATTTGCCTAAAACATTAAAAAACACGTTTGCCTGAATGCATCTGTCCTGAAAAGTTTCAATTTTGCAAACCACAACTAGTTTAATTAAAAACAAACTAATATAAGGTGATATACATCAATACCATTAATTCAAATAAAATACATATTGTGTTGCCAATTTCGGAAAGACGTATTTGACACTGACCTTTTTGGAATTAAACATGTAACATATCGGTTGAGATTAAGTGTAACCGATAACACGCATTAATGCAATTCGTGTAATCATTTATGACCGTGCATCACGTTTTAAAAGAAAGAATAACCTGCAAGGCAATTCGGGGCAGAATTGGACCACCCAGAGCTCAGTACGCACGTTCTGGTATTCACGCCGATTAATATAAAACCGGGGTTGCATGCGTATGTAGCAACACCACCGGTTATTGTTGCGGTAGTTGACACTGTTCCGCCCGTTGGACTCGTCAATGCGCCACAACCTTATATGCAACAAAACACACAGCATTAAAATACTTATTGAAATATGTTTTCCTCTATTTCCGAATGTGTTAATAAACAGTTTTATTTTCGGTAAATGCTAATGATATTTAGCATTAAGTTATACGAGTATTTAGCATCAAGTTATTTAAGAACATGACACGTATGTATATTCATTTGTACTTACTATAATCACATCTAGTTTTGGCAGTATTCGCAATGAAGCCTCGTGCAGTTGGGCAGACGCAGACAAGGGTATTTGCAGAATCACATACTGAGTTTGGGAATGCATCACATGCGGTCGGGTCTGTGCAGTCTATACGAAGAAATAAACATAGTACTAGACCTGCGATTTCAGAGAGTTAACCTTCAAAAGGAACCCATATCCATCATTGAATTTGGTCACTAGGCTGCATTTTTCTACTTCAATTTTAGTGATTATATTCACCAACCTCCAAGACAAGATAACAAAATAATCTAAATTGCAAACGCCGCCCATTTTATCTTTATACGAGTTGTTTCAAAGTTTAATCTTTTGATGTTAAGTCAATACGCGTCTGTTAAAAAAGATCTTGCTGCATGTACACACTAAATTGTTAACCCTGCTGATATTTTCATCACGTTTTAGTTACACATTTTCGTGAAACGTATTAATTATCTGTTCAAAGTATAATTTACAAAATTAGGATGAGAACACCAAACACATGCATTCTCAATATTCCATTTGATAGAATATTTTGATATTAAATTTGTATATCACAAAATGTTTAATCAACGAAATCTCACGATTGACAAAAATATTAATTATATTGTATTTGAACCATTGTTAATCATGTGCGCTGACATTTGCAATTTCTATGATATAAAATTTGTTTCACACAAATCAATAATCATGGCAACAACAATCGGAAGTATTCAAACAATAAAAATAAGTGAAGGAACGAATTTATGAATTTGATAATATCAAAATAAAAAATTAACGAAGTTTATTAGTTAATTCAAGTCTCATCCAATACATGTGTTATACAACATATATAATAAAAATATTCAAAGCATAAAATATAACAACTTGTACCGGCCAATCTAAATCAGATTTAAAGGAGACTATTATACACAAATAACCAGTAAAATTAGTCTTTCTACTTACATATCATAAAAGGCAGATTACCATTGTTAACCTGAAATTAAGAACTGCTCTAAAAAGGAAAGAACCTAAGAAACTGAGTTTTGTTAAACCCTGGCACTATCGCGCACATAAAAAAATGTTAAAAAAGCAAATATATCACCCATAATCAGACTACGAATGAACTGGTTAACAATGAAAGTAAACTGATAAATAAATAAATGACGGACGAAAGAACGGGTGGACAAACTGATACAAATATCAATAAACAAGCACACAAACAAACAATAATATACACATAATATTTCAGAAAGTAATATAACTTACCCGTGGAAAAGATTTGCCCATGGATCAAAGTTGCATGAAACGTCCATGTTAAAATCAAAGTAAAAACGTTGGTTTTAGTCAATATCATTTCAACACAAATGTACAAACATATTATAAAATAGTGTAGTTTAAAAACTATTCGTAAACCTGATTATAATATAATCGACGTTAGATTTGAACACAATTGTTCCACTAATTTGCTTTGTTTGACTGTTTATATTCATGCCAATTCGATGTAAACGGTCGATAAGTTGTCAAACGGACATAGTTTAAAGGGGGATCATAAACAGTATTCAGCCTGTAGTTGTGGCTAATAGGAATATCTTAAACAGTTTCCATTCTGTAGTTTTAGTATTAAGGGAGTTCTTAAATAATTAACAGTCCATATGTTTTGGTACAACGTGTATTTTTTAAATACATGTCTAACTGGATTGCTGAAAAAAAAAACGGAATAATATACATACTGCACACGATAACATACATTTTGAAAATGGTAACTTGTTATTGACTTTTAAATGCCGTTGCTGTAATATTGTCAATACATAGTTGCAAAGGAATTTGTGTCTGTCTTAGAACAAGAATTAGTACCGAACTGATGGTCTCCCAAGTACACATGTAACTATTTGGGGTTACCTTGCCCAGAAATACAGGCTTAACCCGTTTTAGGAGAGAATCATAGTAATATAGAAAAAGAAAATTGAAGATGGAGTAAACGAGTAAAAAAATGAATATGCCACTTGTCAGCAGAATAGGAAAACTAGTCTTGTTTGTATTGGGTAGATATGTTCCCCATTCATTGCAATAACTGTTAAAGATTATTACTTATACGATATGAATATGTTGGCAGTCCGAAATAGGATGTGTTGTTGATCTTTCAATTAACAATGATCTGGAGCCCTGACGGTTATTATATTGTAAAGAGGTTTACAGAGAAATCGTTGATTTTGTAACAATAAAGCATTTGGCGCATGGACGAGCACAACACACAATTTCTAATCAAAGGACAAAGCATGCATACACATCATCAGATTAGAACGATATAACGTTGTATGTGTTTGACTTGAATATATAAGGCAAAGCTAAGTATTTCTCCCTGGCTCGATATGAACTATATTTGAAATACCCAATGCCGATCTAGGTGTTAGGAACTGACCGGATATTCGATAGCCAATCCTTTTGTCGCAAATTCCCAATACATAGCTGGGCCTTTATCCATGGCTCGATATCAGATATATTTTGAAACGCAAAAGACAGGCTGGGTATTCGATGACGTGTTAATATTCGGTAACAGTTTTTAAAGCTATTAACGAAACGCATTACTCATCCCTGGCTCTAGTTTCAAAACCCAACACAATGCTTGGTGTTGGGGGATGGATTGATATGCTATCACATGTTATTTGCGAATACCCTATACCAAGCTGGCGATTGTCAAAAACATGTACTAGAAATTGTTCAATATATAATTTTGTTATTTGTTAGCAGCAATAAGGCAGTCCGTCGACAAGCTCTGGCCAATATGCTGAAGGTCCATTGCACCATTAGAGGTCAAATCGTCACTGTCCGACATCTACCGAGTATCTTGAAGCTTTGAATACCATTGCACGGGAAATGCAATAGAATACACAATAAAGGAATAAGACAATACGATGTTCGCCAGTATATTATAAATAACATCTCGAGAAACCGATTATATCACAGTGGATCACAGTAATAATACAAGATTTGAATATCAATTATAACTACACAAATAAATTATCAAACACTATGCATACAGGTCAATCATTTAAACGTGAGGATTATTATCCGTAAATCTTAAATGACTAGTCTTAAGTTTGATGATTAAATAATATTAAACAAAGAATAAAACTCAGTCAATACTCTGGCAAATTAACAAGTATTGGGAATTTATCAACATCATCTACAAAAGACAATACTGTTTTGATAAGGTCAATATTTAACAAAGCTTACCTTAATTAATTAAACAAATTGGTAATTTAAACAGCTGGCTTTTTAATTTAACACTATCATAGATTAAACTGTGAGGATCCGAACATGTTCAAGTGTACTCATAATCAGAGATAATATACCGCCATGTTTTCGTTGCTTTTTATTTTTTGTTTCGTGCGATTCACCTTTGCTCAGATTGGAGTAACAGGTAAGTGAACCACATAGTGTTAGGAAAGAAATTACAATAGTCTACGATGATTCCGTGTTTAAAGAGAATACATGTACATTGGAAACCAGTCGTGTTTGTATCACCTTAAAATTATAATATAATGTACAAATACTTATTAACTGTAGTGGCGAAGTTAGGTAAAGCATTTTCATTACACGAATCTTATATTAAATTGTTTTGGATACGCAAAACGCTCACACAGATTCTATATACTTGATCGAACGGGGTGATGAAAGTACATGTCAGAGAACTCCCAAGCTGCAACATAATATTTTATATAAAACTATGTGTTTTGTTTCAGTTTTATTCAAACACATGTTCATTTTAAATAATTAAATACATGTTCCTTATAAATCAATATTATTTTGGGGAAAATGAATTTCGTGGCTTGCCGCCATATACAAACGTTGACCTACTTATCATGACTTTTTTTCTAATGCGTATACATACTAAATGATAATACATGTATGAATATTCACAGTGTGACCCCAGGTAATACATTTGTGTTACAAAAGCAGTAACATTCCTTTATTTTGGATTAACATTTACTATCACACAATATTTGTTATACATATGATGTTATTATTCATACATATACTTACTGTCACTGACGTTTAAGTGTGCACGGCCGGTGGAACAGAATGCGGCATACTACCAAACGCCATTTGTGACCAGTTTAATACGCTGACATGCGTATGCTCGGCTGCTCAGAAATACTATGCCAAAGCTGATAAAAGTGGATGTGATTACAGTAAGCGACCTTTCTGTTAATTAAATGAGACAACTAAAATGGCGTTTACACGAAACGATCAACCGGGTCACGTGTATCCTAGGGTAGTATTTAACTAGTCGATGTTTATATATGGCCTTATTTAGGTGCGAAAGATACAAATATTTCACTAAACACATACGTTTGCCTTTAATTTATACCATATTCGCATCGATGTCTGAAAATAAAACTTTTTGATGCAATAAATATTAAATATCCACTTATAGCATGCTGGATTAAGCATGACCACCTATATATAACATTTGGTTGTAGACTGTGGTGCTCTCACAAACCCCACAAATGGAGTAGTTTCCACCACTGGTACCTTGCAGACTTCCATAGCTACGTACACATGCAGTGCGGGGTTCAAACTGACTGGAGTGAGCACCAGAACGTGTGTCCTTGGATCAGGGTGGTCTGACCAGGCACCGACATGCGTGGCAGGTAAACAACGTACAAAACTATTGTTGGCAATAGTATTCAATTTACATTGAAACAATTATTGTTCGTAAATATATCTTAAATAAGACCAAAATTTGTTTAAACATTCTAACCCATACATATTGTAGGTTTGTTCGAAAATGCTATGAGATAAGGATCATTCACTGTTCTTCACTAATGCCTACAGCGTTTTCCTAATAATTTGAAGAACCGGGACCAAGCTTATACATAAGATATTTAAAAGCACAAGTGTCGAAAGCTACCAACATTTAAACTTGTTTTGCGACTACAACTTATTTCATCACATTTATGTTTTTTGTACATATTCGACACATTTATGTGGATTTTGTCATCTGTCTATTCCCGAAAATATTTATTATCCTGCATTTGCATGGTTTGTTTCCATTTCTAATGTCCTGCTTCCGAAAAGAGAGAATTAAATATAAAGTAATCGTAACGCTGCACATGTCAGTGTTACGTGTAAGTACAAACGTATGTTTTGTAGTTGTAGGCGATTTTCTGGGCGCATGATATGAACCAGTTAATGGTCACCAATTTTTTTTTGTAATGCCCGTTACTTTGACTCCAGCTCTAATAAATATTTTAAGGCAAGTGATTTTGTGTATTTATTGTCTTATATGTCAAAGACGAATTGTCACTTGCCTTGAATAAACGACTAGCGGCGAGTGAGACAAATTTCCGTCCCGGCAATGTTTCTGAACTGTCAGTTTTCCTTCCTTTACCCTTGAAGCCATATTTCGAGTACCAACACAATGTGGTTAAACTATTTGAATTTTATTGTCAATGTTTTCAACACCATTTTTTGACATCGAATTATAGTATTAAAGTATGCAAATGTATGTCTTCGAAAACTAAAAGAATGTGTTAATATTGTTTTATATCCGTTTGCTAGGAAAAGTAGGAGATTCCTGCGCCACAGTTACCAACCTCTGTGTAAATCTGATCAACGCACCATGTACAGGAGGCGTCTGCACTTGTCTCATTGGGTACACGCAGAGCAATGATAATGAATGCACGGGTGAGTTTGTGTTTACATTCATTGTTTTGAATTTGTATTTGCCCCATTTGTGTTTTTATAAAAGCAGCATGTATTTATCTGGATTGAGACATTACGATTTACTCTTCAGAAATAAACGAATGTGGTTCTTCTCCATGCATGAACGGAGGCACATGCGCAAACGAGATAGCAAAGTTCACGTGCAGGTGTCCCACTGGCTTTAATGGAACAAGATGTGAAACAAGTAAGATAACGCATGTATTTGGATTGCTATAAGGTATTCCTTAAATTATCAGTATCCGACGACTGACTTGGCTGAAACGAATAGTTTTATGCTGGCGAATCAGTTTCTAGTCGAGTTAATTTCTTTGGAGACGGTCTGAATGTTGATGAAATCGTCATTGGTTCCAACTATTGCCTTTGCACTGATTGATTTTTCACTCGATACTTGACAGTCAAATGATGATTTTTTTAACGCGCAATTACATATATATATATTTATATGTTATCTAAAAATCACGTTCGTATCATAACAAAAATGTTTTTAACGTATCGTAGATCCAAACGACTGCATTTCTGGGCCGTGTCAGAATGGAGGCGCATGCGCGGATGGACTTGCCGCCTACACGTGCACCTGTTTGGCCGGTTACGCGGGGACTACGTGCGCTACAAGTGAGCGAACTGTGTAATTGTTCTACAACAAAAACACATTGCCGCAACACTTTTTTTTTTGACTCAAGTTTGATACTTTAAGTAAATTTATGTTATGTATGTATTTACTTAAAACATTAAGGAGGAGCGATATGCATAAGCCAAACGAGTAATGGTCTTATGAAATTCAGTAGATTGTATTGTGTCTGATTTCTCCGGAACAAACTTTACGTCAACTCTTTTTTTTTCACAAATCCCAAATATTCTAAAACAAAGTTTTGCGCTTGCAGATATCAACGAATGTTCTTCCACTCCGTGTCAAAACGGGGCTGTTTGTAACGATGGTGTCAATGGATACACGTGTACGTGTGCTGCTGGATTTACCGGTATCTTATGTGAGACAAGTAAGCATTTTGATTGATTTATAATATGAAGGATTTGCAATATCAGTGCTAGTATATGAAGTAAATGCCAGAGGAATCGATCTTACCAAACAATGCGTGTTTATATAAGGACCTTAAGTAAAGCTTTTTCAAACTGTTTTAAAATTTACAGTTGACTTGACATTATATAATTGTTATAGTGATGTATTTTTTAGCAAACACTTATTGATGTCATGAAAAACTGATGTATATATAGCGGCTAAGTAAACTCTATGATTACGAATGAATTGGGCAAACACGCAGTCTGCGATATTTCCAAACCGCTTCTATATTATATAATTATTTATTGTATGGTTCTAGCGTAAAAGCCATATTTCTGGTCGTAACTGCTCATATTTTTTCCGTTCGTGTTCGAAATAGATGCCGCAACGTCCCGATACACATCATATCTATTTATAGTAAATGATAACAATGGTGTATAAGTACACGAATTATTAAAACACATAACACTATGGCGATATTCAAAGAAAATAAACACAAAATAATAATGCCTTAAGACTGTTGTTCTTTTATTGTCAGACATAAATGAGTGTCTATCATCCCCATGCAAGAACGGTGCTACCTGCAACGACGCCGTTAACCGGTACACGTGCACTTGTGCAGTTGGCTTCACGGGGACACATTGTGACACAAGTAAGTGAAAACAATCATTTTGTATTTATATTATAACTATCAAGAAATACTTGGTCTGTCACTTTGCATGTTTGAGACATCGTTTGATAGAAAATTATCATACATATTGAACGTTTTGAAAATATTCAATTTAATACATACAATAATCAAAGAAAATATGTCCTGGTGAAATCAATTTTATATTATTATAATAGTGGTAATTGATGCTTTAAATGCAGCATGATTGATGTACGGTATACTCGAAGGACAATTGTAAAAGATACGTAACGTTTCCTTTGTTTTACTTTAAGACATTGACGACTGTGCATCTAACCCGTGCCGAAACGGAGGAATCTGTACGGACGGAATTGCCAAATATACTTGCACGTGCGCGTCGGGTTACACAGGAATCAACTGTGAAACGAGTGAGTTTTTTTTATACCACATTTATATAGCGCCCTTTTCATAATCGAGATGTGCGTTCAAAGTTTACATTGATTCCCTGATCACTGGGTCAACAGTCGTCCGTTAACTTGGCGCAGTATGCAGCCACAGCACGGCTTATTTCCCTCACAGGTAACCATTAATACACCTGGGTGGAGAAGAGCAGATGTGGGATAAATTTCTTGCTCAAGGAAATTCCAGTGGTCAGAGCGGGATTCGAACCCGGGACCTCTCGATCCCTAAGCTAGCGTCCTACCATTAGACCACTGCTCACACAAGTTATCATCATGACTATCATTGTGAACTCTGTATGACCTTTTATTAAAATATTTTTACGCTTTTTCTCATTAAGAGCCTTTGTTTGCTGCCTTATATGAATTCAATTATAATTCAAATAGTTGAATAGTTGGGACTTTTATGTATTTACCTTTGCTTGAATATGCTAAAGTTTTGTAAACATTTTTCCTGAAATGTGGTAGTTATTTAACGAGCCATCAGGGCGAGATTAAATAATTCTCATATCCAGGTTAAAGAGTTCGAAAAGTAATGTGTTCTATGTTTCCCATCCACACCGCTGTATCGTACGATGCCAATCTAAGATGCTCAGCTCCGCCGTGTGATGTGTTGCATACGTGTCATTCGTGTAGTATTTTTGTATTTTCCGAATTAAGTTCTGTAGAGTGTTGAATCTAACCGTGCAATACATTTCATGAAAGTGAGCTTAAATGAATACTACTATTCAATATCCTGGATGATGTTTNATATATTTATATATATATATATATATATAATTATGTTACAGTACAGATAAAATGAAAACAATATGCACTAGGGTTTAAGTTCAAGTACTTTTATATAATATCAAGGGAGACAACAGTTGTTCATACGTAAATAATGTGAGACAAAAATGCACAGCCATTATGATACAGGTAATTGCATTTATAACTATTGTTTTAAGGTTGTATTAAATGTGTTTTGTACGTCGATTGAACGTTTAGAGTTATCATTCATAATTGTAACCGTGACATAAATGGTGTTTTAACTATGTAATTAAATAAGATATGTAGAGCTAATATAGATCACATAGCTTAAAATGAAGTGTATATGAAAACTTATTACACGTTTAGTACATGGATTGACATATTATGTAGGGCTTCTGTGTTATTCTCTTCAGATATCAACGAATGTGAATCCATCCCGTGCAAAAATGGTGCATCTTGCCTGGACAAAGTGGCCGGGTACACGTGTACATGTGTGGCGGGCTATACAGGCACCTTGTGTGAGACAGGTAATCGCATACGTGTGTATGTCCCAATGGCGCAGTTAGGAAAAAATGGATGAAACACACATGCATCTGTAAGCAACTAGTGATTACAGAACACAATATATTGAACGTCTAATTAACGGAAAGAACAATGGTCCTTTATAATGATCTCGATTGGCAATTTAAAGTCCAGAATTTTGCGATATGGTACTCCTGTTATAATGCAATGGCCGTTCGGACCTACACAGACCTAAACACATTTCCAAGCAGTTTTGTGTGCGCATTATCAAATGTAAATATATCTTTGTTAATCCATGCAAACTAAATAACAATTATTTAAACGACACGCATACATATATTGTTAATTTCAGATATCAACGAATGTACCTCGAACCCCTGTCAAAATGGTGCCACATGCAACGACCTTGTGAACCTCTATACATGCGTCTGTGCGCCAGGCTACTCGGGGCCGACTTGTGTTTCAGGTTAAACAAATTTCAAACGTTTTTCATAAAAAAAATTACATTTTCTCTACATATAAACCACTTAAATTCTTAAAGATCTCCTAAGACACACGCATTATTTCAAATTTACGTATTGATTCAAATGTGATTGTTTATTTATATAAATATTTTGTTTTATTAAATGTATTATTTACAACATGTTTTTATATGAATCGTTCTGATCTTCTTATCGAGACAAATAAATAAAAGTAGTTCCACACCGGGGCACATCATAGCAGAGTTAAAATTGTCATTGAAAATATGTTAATAAAATCTTATTAGAATCGAAACATAAGTCCTTATTTTCGGTCATTAAACAACTCGTTCTTATTAGCGGCTATTAACGCGAATATATGCGATCTTATGTTAGACAATTGTAAATTATTTTCGTTTCGGTATCAGTTCTGGACTAGTACTACATAAGTCAGATTCATGTTGGCCATAATTTCGGATTGGCCGTTATTGAACAAGTTATAATGTGATTTTCATTACAGTATATTAGTGGTCATGCTATCTCGTGGGCAATTTCTTATAGAATTGCTGAGTTTAACAAATACTAGCAAATAATTACGAAAGAGGTTAATGAAAACAACACAAGGGAGCGTGTAACATTGTTACTAACTTATGTAAAATAAAAACACCTTCAAGAAATCCATGTTTTCTCTGTCAGCTGTAACTTGTTTAAATGTTATCATCTGCATTTTAGTTTGTGCCTTTCACAAAAATTGTTTCTTTTTGTAACTCCAAAAAACTAGGGCGGTTAGTTCAATGACTATGACTTCAATTTAGAATGGCGTTTGATGTAATACAACCATAACACTAAATTGTTTCTTCTCGTAAATAATACATGATTTAAACTTAATTACAGACATTAATGAATGTGCGTCCAATCCCTGCCAGAATTTCGGCACGTGCCATGATCGTGTTAACAGCTTCAACTGTACATGCGTCAATGGATACAACGGGCACATCTGTCAGAACAGTGAGTATGTTTTACTTAATACCCTGTGTATTTTCTACTTTCCTAGTGCTTATACGGAAATATCTGTTTAAAACAGCGAAAAATCACATGCTGAGTGAAAATAATCAATTGTTTACTTTCTCACTGTCATTACATTTGTCTGGTAATTGAATTTATATTGCAAATCAAACGGATTGTAAACCTGGTCTCAATGCTGTGATTATGTTTACGCAATTACGGTATAATTTCCTCAGAGTTATATATGTAATTCTTTCAAAATGTAAACAATCGATGCAAAAGCATAAGATATAGGTAAAATGTTCGTTTTTGGTCAAGATTATCATTTTCACATGTGATCATAGACAATATATATTTTTACGAGTAACAGCAAACTTTTCTGCTAGCTCGGGAATTGAAATCGATAAGATGCCAAAAGAAACCTAGTCTTTACAAGTTAAGAGTTAATTCTGAATATTGAATGTACAATTTATGTGTTTTGTAGTCTTATTTATATAACACACTTTGCTTTGCATTGATGTCATATTATTTTTTGGAAATGTCATTTACATTTAAACATAAGTAACTTATTTCTGGTGCTGACTCCAAAAAAGAAAGGATCATTGTTTTTCATTATTTATTTTCAAGTTTTAAGATATCAAGTTTGTTAATTTTCAAATTTTGTTTGGGTCAAATTTCCAAAAAAAGTTGAGGCCTATACTTCTTATCGTCAGCAATGAATATACACTGATGATACAAATTTGTTAATCCATTAACGATTTTTTTTCTAAAGGACTATTTTAAGCTATGCTGTATGCAAAATATTTCATGATCGAAATAAAGTTTGACTTAAAACACAATCAGAACGGTTGCATTTGCGTGCTCAGGATATGGACAAAAGTGTTATGATTTATGCAGGTACACAATATGTGTTTCCCATTTACCAATGTACATTGCAGATATCGATGAATGTGCAGCAGCTACATGTTTAAACGGTGGAACATGCAACGATGGCATCAACAAATTTACGTGCAGCTGCAAACCTGGATATACTGGAACACTTTGTGAAACAAGTATGTTCGATAGCCCCTTTACGCTATCTCTTAGTTGTTTCCCTGTTCCGTGATTAAAGCGACATTGTGCCTTATTCAGCAATCCGTGTATATATTCGACACCAAGATTTAATTTAATATACCACGAAGCGTATAAAAAAGGTATTTAAAAAAATGAAATTTAACTCTGCTATTAGAAAAAGGTGTGCAAGAACAAGATGAATGTGATATTGATCATATGAACATGTGTCTTGTCTGTGCCTCACTGCCTGATAACGATTAACAATAAAATAAGGGTATTCGAACATCCATTGAAATATGGTAGAATTCTTACAAAATAAAACATATGTTATCAAAATGTGTAACATTTGACATTGTGTGATATTTACCTTGACACTAGAGACCAGAGACTTACCTGTGACACACATTCAGATAAAGGGAAACAACTTATTAACGTAACTACAGAATCCATTGATGCATAGTGAAGTAATGGCTAAATTATAAATAATGCATCAAATGTGTGATTTTTTACCAAAATGTGTGACCTTGACCTTGTCTCAGTGTTATGGGTCCTGCAATTGACTCAGCCCCAGACGATTGAGAACAACTGTGGCAAGTTCCATTTCTGTGGTGCATATGTTATTAGAGATACAGCTCAGAAGAAAACGTAAAAAAGATACCACGGTATTGTACACAATCCTGACACATTTAGGTCTAGTTCCAATATTGCAAATAGTGCAAGGGCAGCAAACTTATACAACAGTTCATGTTTTTTTCAGATATCAATGAGTGTTCCACAGCTATATGTCAGAACGGAGGTTCATGTGTGGACCAGGTGAATTCGTATATATGCAATTGTATGTCGGGTTACACAGGAACCCACTGCGAAACGAGTAAGTACGCACCTTTTATAATTGTATGTATATGTGTAAATTGACCATCGAACAACTATCAAAACTGAAAAGTTGTTTCTTTGCCGTTTAACAACAGTTATAACATAATGAGTTTGATGTATACAAGAGCTAATCAAATATGCATTTGTGAAAAGTAAATTGAATTATAATCCGGTTAATTGTTTTGCTTAAAATCACCACCGAAACCTGGCTGTTTCCAAATTGCAAAGAAAATTATTTTTTCCCAAAAAGCAAACAAAATTGACAATTTATAATTAACTTGATTGTACACAGAAACTTAGGACGCACTTAATTAACTATACGATTGCAGTTTATCATTTAATTTTACTGATAAACAAATGGAATAATGTCATATTATACTATTAGTTAATAATTGCATTTTTCCCAGTGTCCTGAATTATAGTCCAAATCCCCAAGAAGTAAACAAAATACAAACACAGACGAGCGTTATTTCTTTCTTTTTCTCTGTTTTGTTTAAGAATGATAATTGTTGCTGATTGTGTTTATAGAATGTTTAACATGAATGTACTGGCAGAACATCAATGTACAAAATAGCAAATCTGTTTTTCATTTCTTTTATTTTAAAAACAATTGGAATTAACCACGATTGCTTTCTCCTTACAAGCCCTGCCTTACACAGCTTCAACACATACTGATACGAAATATACACTACCTTACTCACTATGTTTTTGCATGGACTTAGGATAATGTGTTGCATTTACGTTTTCAAGACTTTGACCCCAGCTCAAATCATGTGTATGCGTTATGTCGTATTTTACGTGTCGTCCTGTTTTGTATAGGCACTTGTCTTAAATTAAAGACCAGAGTGGGTTGATTAGAATTTATCGCCTGATAGTGTTTCTGGAAAATCGTTAGTTCTATATATTGAAATTCTGTATAGTATTTATATTTAATAATGCGTAAACAAAAAAAGCATTAAGAAAGAGCAAACATGTTTATCTTTATTGACATAGCTTGTAATATTTCCATTAAGATATCAATGAGTGTACCGGTCACAAGTGCGAGAATGGAGCCACGTGCTTGGACGGTATAGCTAGATACACATGCGAATGTGCACCCGGCTACAACGGAACATTGTGTCAAAACAGTGAGTAAAACGAAAACGTGTTTGTTTGTTTTTGGAAATGTTGTCATTATTTGTCATGACAGTGTTTGAGTTAAATGACGGTCTTAGAGACACGTAAACACTCTGACACTTTGTTAGCTCGGCCGTGCATTTTTCCGATAGTGAATGTACTGTGTTTCTGCTGTCAGACATTGACGAATGTAATATTTGAGTCTAAAGTCTGGTAGGAATTGCCGTAGAAATGCTTTAATAACCAGTTGACACAGTTTGTATATGTCCGAACCAGGGCAAGTATTCACTAACCAATTTTTGGACTTTAAGAATAAAGAATAGTTGGAGACTCATTAACAATACCTGCAAGTTTGGACAACCTTATTATGGTGCTAATCGCATTTTCACAAAACTATAGATGTTAACTGCCATGCTGGACTTCACTTTTAAGTAGTTTAAGAACATCACAGTGTTTATAATATTCTATAGTTTCAGACTAAAGAATAGAAATTGGTTGGTAAATACGGTCCCAGGAACTGAACCCGCGAATCAAGGATTGTCAAGCTGGCAATCTACCTACCGAGCTTGCGGGCCCGGCTAGTCTTTCTCGAAATCGCCTTCAAATTGTTGAACTAAACGTTAAATAAATTTAAAATTATGTCAATCGTTGGGACAATATTCATGTGTATTGAGTTAACTGTAAATTGTGTACAATGGTCATTTATCGAAAGTTCTGAATGTATAGTCTTGATCATTATTGTTGACACGCATGAGATATATAAGTATAGAGATAACTTTGTGTTTTCAGACATCAATGAGTGCGTGGGCCACACCATCTGTCAGAATGGAGCCACGTGCGTGGATATCGTGAACGGGTTTACTTGCACTTGCGTTAACGGTTTCACTGGAATATTCTGCCAATCAAGTAAGTATTGCAAGGAATCACACAACGCTTATATGCCATACTCGAATGACAAATCTGGTATCAATAATATTGGCCAGCGTAGAGTCAAGTTTAAAACATTTTTTTAAGTACATAACATAACTTTACAACTAGCACCCCATCCGCATCACTAAAAGTCTTTCTGAAAATTCTCGTACAAATAAAACACGTTCATCCCTATTTAGCACACCAGTATTTAAAGTTCATCAACAACCCAAGGTCAAAAATACCAATTATAGTCTCAAGATGTTATAACTTTAATTGATCACTCCAAGCAAAAGTAAATAAATAGTAAGAACTTCTAGGTATCTGATATTATAAAAGTCAGCAATGTTTTTTGGTTGAGTACAATTCTTATTATACAATTATTATTGCGTTAAACAATATATATTTTAGACATCAATGACTGTTCTCCAAATCCATGTTTAAACGGTGGAGCATGCACAGATCTGGTATACGCGTACAAGTGTACTTGCCTTAACGGGTACACTGGAAGCACTTGTGCAACAGGTTAGTAATGCGGATGTATATAATCAAACAACGTGGGGACATGTTTTATCATACCAACAATTTTTAATCATATTCATATAATTTTAATCATAGGCTATGATTTGACGATTTATATTCATCTACATTTGTCTAAAATGTGTATGGTGTGTTTGATTTCTTTAAACAGTATTTTTACTTCAATCTTACAGTAAACAAAGTACTTAAACACGGCCCTAAAAATCTTTTCAATATACGTTAGTGTTCTAATAGTATGTGTGCATAAACCGTACCTTGACACACGTTACACAATTGCAGATTGCAAAGTCAGTCATTACAAAGTGTGAAACTTACAAACTTACAATAATGAAAGTACCGGGTTAGCACTCACCTGCCATCTGTAAACGTGAGAAAACGAATAATGAATATTCCTATGTTTGGTATTGTAAACAAATGTATGTTAGCGAGCGGAGAGAGGGGTACACATTATTGTTTACAGTGTCAGTATATTCTTAATGCGTAAAATGTATTGGTCAGTAATAACACTCGAACATCGTGCTTTTCAGATATAAATGACTGCAGTCCGGATCCTTGCGTATACGGCACCTGCACAGACAAAGTTTTCGATTACACGTGCACATGTTCTTCTGGATACTCGGGCAAAAACTGCAGCACTGGTATGTCAAGGTTTTCACATACAAATATGCTGAATGCAATTTACTGCGATTACATTTATTGTTGTGATATTTGTGATAGTTTACTTCTTGCAAAATAGTATATGTTATGTCTTTTTGTTTTTCTAATGTTAATATTCCAAACAATGTAATTAAATAGATTCCATGTATTACAAGCATTTAATACTTGTTATAGAAATATACACATATAATTTACTAACTCCATTTGTGATCTACTCATACCAACAGGCAAATTATATTATTTTGTGTTGTGTATGCATTACATAATATGAAAGTCATTGTTTTAACTATAATTCATAGTTGGCANTTTAAAGACATTATTTTTAAACAAGCGTTTATTGATTTATGAGGATAATAATAACAATCAGAAATCAAATATATCGAAGCAAATAAATTCGAAAGAAATCTGGATTTATGCAATACATTTTAGACGGGTTATATTAACGAAAATTATGTTGCCGAAAGTTATCGCGTTTTGTAGTAACCAGTCTGTGGAATATGACTTGTTCCCCTTTACGGCTTAAGGCCGGGAAACAGGCAAACAGGAAGAAAAACAAAAAATCGCATTTTGGCGGTCAAAAACATATAATACAAAAACCTAGAGTACGATTCGCTACTAAATAATCACTGCCATGACGTATTATTTCATGAGGAATGCATCTACGTGTCATATAGCGTTTGTCGAAGTGTCTATGTTGCTCCAGCGGTCTATGATTTTTCCATCGCGAAAATAGGTGACGGAAGGAATTATTTGACTTGATAGCCTATAAGGTAAGGTCTCTTTGTATTTCAGAAAAGTGATACAAATTAACGGTCAACGCCCTTCGGGCTTTTGCCCGTATTAAGACAAATCGGGAGAAAGTCGACCCGGTCACATCAACACGTTACAAATATGCTGCTCTGGATTGCATTTTATCAATTAATAGATTGACGGAACTTAAATTGAATCTCTTTAAATGCTTTTAATTTTGAACTTTGATGCTGCTTTAAGTATATATGTTCCATATGAATGGTTTATGAATTGCTCTGGGCCTAGTTTGCGGTTTGGGGCTCCTTAAAACCGGTTTTGACCTCAAAACCTTTACATTTACCGTTCATAATCCCAGTTTAAGTCATTTTTGTGTTATGTATGTGTTTGCCATGTCTAGTAAATGTGTTGTGTTTCATAATATTAACCAAGTTAAGAATCACACTATATAATGAGATTTGTCTCCTCTAGCATCTTTGTATGAGTTATGATCTGAACCTGACAGTATAGTCATAGTTACAAGATCATTGATTGAACATGATTCTTCGGGAGAATTGGTAATGTATGATGCTCATCTTTTTTTCAATTCCAGATATAAACGAGTGTCTGAGTCATCAGTGTCAGAACTCCGCCACGTGCGTTGATAAAGTGAACACGTATACGTGCACGTGTAAAGCAGGCTATTCCGGAAATCTCTGTGAAATAGGTATTTTAACTGCTTATATTATTGTTATTATTAGAATTATCCGTATTATTATTATTATTATTATTATTGTTATTGTAACTGTTGTTGTTGTTGTATTATTATAACTATTTTAATTATTTTTATTATATAATTATAATAATAATAATAATTATTGTTATTATTTTTATTGTTGTTGTTGTTGTTGCCGTCGTCGTCGTCGTCATCATCAGCATCATAATCTCTATTATTATTATTGACTTTAAATTAATTGGTTTTTCGCAGATGTCAATGATTGCTCGCCAAACCCGTGCCAGAACGGCGGAACGTGCACAGATAGAGTCAATGGATTTACTTGCGCATGCGCAGACGGATATACAGGAACCACTTGTAGTCCTGGTACGCAATTTTACTTTTATTACAATTTCACTGCTTTTTAGTGTTCCCTACCGGTTCGACATGATTAAACTTGAGAGCTTGGAACTTCGACAGTGTATCAACACTGTTATTCGGACAGTTCTGTTCAATCATTAAGTTACTTTTTATAACAAGAGGGTAATCTATAATCATATTTGTATAGCTACCCTTAACAACGACTGCTCTACACGTCCTGGTGTTTGCTCCAACATCTTGAAAGCCGAATGTGATGGCTCGAAATGTTCGTGTATAAATGGATACTACCAGACAGGATCAATTACCTGCAGCAAGAAAGGTAGCCATTGCATAAAACAGTGAAACTCAAGAACTTAAGCATGTTGTCAATAATGTTGTTAATAATTGTTCACAATATATCTTTGTTTGACTCGAATTGCATGTGAACAATTTTTTTGCACATCTCTGTGATTATTCTCAATACAAATTTAGTGACATACTATTCACAATAGAATATGAACAAGTAAAAAAGACAAATGCCATTCCAGCGCTTGGTAAACGTTCCTAAGCTAAGAAATCAATTAAAGCTACTCGTCATGTAGTTTATTATTAAGTATCATTTTATATGAACATTGAGTTATATCACCGGCATCATTGTACATAGCCTGCTAAGGAACTTACTTCAGTCTCATCAACTTGATATAATACAGATTGCTATACAATCGTGCCCGCTATTTACGGAACCGTCAACCATGCCGAGGGAACACTGTACGAGGCTAAGGCATACTTCTCGTGCGAGACAGGCTACAATCGCGTTGGCTTTCCCTTTGTGACCTGTCTTGCAAATCAGACATGGAATGGTCAAACACCAATATGTGTTATTAAAGGTATTATGGCGAAGTACGAGTGACAAGTTCACACTCTTTGAATACGAACAGGATTCCCCTATTTACGTCATTTTAACAAAGGGACCGGAAGGGACCATGCAAATATATGTTAACATATCACATTTATAGAATATTCCTTATAAATAGACGTCAGTTTGTTACTATTTATAGAAGCGATATGTAATATATACTTGTTTTTGCTCCACTTCCGCGTGTGAAATAGCAAACCTAGATAAGTTCAATATATCGTGTATGTTCTCTTGTAGACTGCTTTCGCGTGTGACATAGCAAACCTAGAGTAGTTCAATATATCGTGTATATTCTCTTGTAGACTTCTTCCACGTGTGACATGGCAAACCTAGTGTAGTTCAATATATCGTGCTTATTCTCTTCCACGTGTGAAATAGCAAACCTAGAGTAGTTCAAAATATCGTGTATATTCTCTTGTAGACTGCTTCAAGGTGTGACATAGAAAACCTAGAGTAGTTCAATATATTGTGCTTATTCTCTTCAACGTTTGACATAGCAAACCTAGAGTAGTTCAATATATCGTGTATATTCTGTTGTAGACTGCTTCCGCGTATGAAATAGCAAACCTAGAGTAGTTCAATATATTGTGTATATTCTCTTGTAGACTGCTTACACGTGTGACATAGTAAACCTAGAGTAGTTCAATATATCGTGCTTATTCTCTTCCACGTGTGACATAGCAAACCTAGAGTAATTCAATATATCGTGAAGTAGTAAACCTAGAGTAGTTCAATGCATCGTGTTTATTCTCTTGTAGACTGTAACACCTTGTCTAAGCCACTGAATGGTTCGGTTACCTTTGTA
This sequence comes from Dreissena rostriformis, assembly GCA_007657795.1. Lineage (NCBI taxonomy): Eukaryota > Metazoa > Mollusca > Bivalvia > Myida > Dreissenidae > Dreissena > Dreissena rostriformis. The sequence continues at coordinate 97,779 of VMBQ01000510.1, read as the reverse complement.
CCTAACACCGAGTACCTCAGCCAAGCCGAGTTCGAATGCGATATTGGTTACTCCCTCAGTGGTAACAAAACTAGGACGTGCACAGACACTGGCAGGGCCACTGGCGTATGGGCAGGCACCAGTCCTACATGCGTTATTAAAGGTAATAATTATATTGTGTTGTTGTATGGCAAGACGTGTCATACATTCACATACGATATCTGCGTTTTTTAAGTATCCAATATATTAATATTTCTGATAGATACATGCTTCTTGTGCATTTTTTGTACAATTGAGTATTGACATAATTTAAATGAGCATCTGTCATTAAAAACAATGTTTTAAAAACACAGTCGTTTTTGCATTAAGATTTGCATGCTAATGTAAACAATATGCATACTACTAAACAATTAGTAAGAATAAACTAAAGTTCAAGCATAAGAACTGAGTCTAATGTTGGCATCATTGACAAATACATGTAAATACTATGTATGTTGCTATATGAGTATAACCTTAAGTTCGAAAATATTAATAAAAATGAATCTCACTTAACATTCACAGATTGTGGCGCCTTGACTGCCCCTGGCAACGGAACAGTTGATACCCAGACCGGCACAAAATATCAAAGTGTCGCTCTGTTCTACTGCAACACCGGCTATGATCTAATTGGAGTTTCCTCCACCAAGTGCGTCGCGGATGGCGTCTGGGATTCTGTGAAACCCAGGTGTCAGATAAAAGGTATCCAACTTCATGCGTACTTTCCATATTAATCCAACGAACAGTTATTTACAATATTGTACAGACATTGGCCACACACATGACCACTTCACAAAATAATATATAAACACAAGACAATCTGCTCCCTTAATGTTTAGTTTAATTGTTAATTGTTAATTCAGAACTATCGACCTTATTCACAAAATCAAGTTCCACTGTTATGAACTTGTGTAAAATGAACAATCGCATCATAAAAATATGTTGAGGTCACTTTAATTTGAATGACAATACAAAACCTCATGGATTTGTGTCAGTTTATTTGTACCTCAGGCATTTTAGCGGACAAACTAGTGTTAACTAAGTTCCTCATCACACATATAGCAAACAAATAGTTTTTTTTTAGTTTTGCTGACAAATTTGAGAGATTCAAGCAAAGTTTGCACAGTATTATGATAGGTAATGATATGAAATATATATTTCAACCAGATTGCTTATCCTTGGTCGCACCGGCAAACGGAAACGTCAACCTGCCACACGGTACGACATTCAACGCTACTGCTGCGTACACATGTCACACCGGTTACACACTGAACGGAATCGCTTCACGGATATGTCAGTCCACCGGACTGTGGAGTAACTCCCCTCCAACCTGTGAAATTAACAGTAAGAGCCAACATAGCTTTGTTTTTGATAAATTAACCTGTTTCCTAATTCATTGCCGTTCAAAATCGCGCCTTCTTTATTTCTGACGTAATGGCGACTTTTCTTTAAACAAAAACACTGTGTATACTTATATACTAACAGTTATTACATTTTGCTTCCAGCTTGTACAGTTCTTTCAAATCCTACTAACGGGAAGGTCGATCTATCTAATGGAACCAAATACCAATCAACTGCAGTATACACATGTAACTCTGGATTCTTGCTGAGTGGAACTACTAGCAGAACATGCCTGGCTGACAGAACATGGGCCAGCACTGAGCCGATTTGCAACAGAATAAGTAAGGTCTTTGAGAACATTTTCACGTTCGTATTTGCACAATAATAAGCCATCAATACTAAAGAATTCTTGCATAATTTATACTGAACTCTAAACAAGTGTGATGTATATAGCGCCACAAAAACTTGAATAACTCCTATATGTGACGTTGTCATTAATCAAAGGTTGTCCGACGCTGACAGCGCCTACAAATGGTGCCGTAGACCTCTCTGATGGACTGTTGTATGAAGATATTGCCACGTTTACCTGCCAAACTGGATACGCTATGGTTGGAACCTCCTCGCGACAGTGTCTCGCAACTAAATTATGGAGTGGAGAATCGCCCACCTGTCAAATAAGAAGTACGATAATAATCATTTCATTTGATGGTGTCTATTTTATTATAAACCTAAGTAATAACATGTTGAAGTTTCAACTAATTATAAGCTGTTGTACTACTTAATAGTTTCATTACGCTGGCTGATATTCATTTTTATGGCTTTAATGAAATTTATTTGAATTTAAGTTTGGTTATCACAATGATATACCTTTTGAGAAAAAATGTTTGCATTTTTCATAGCTTGCGTTTCACTGACCAATCCCGAGAATGGAATTGTCCTAACAGTCGATGGAACTGAATACCTGAAAACAGCGCAGTACTCATGTGACCAGGGTTACAAGATCAGTGGTGTCAGCACAAGAACATGTTCAGCCTTAGGAACATGGACTGCGTCTGCGCCTACTTGCATCATTTTGGGTAAGAATCTAATTCACATTTTCCCTTTAAATCAAATAAACAAGTTCACTATTTACTGAAGGTATATTTTGAGTGTGTATTAAGCAGTAAGTAGATACGATTTAAAGTTTAGAATCCCACCACTTGACATATCGTTACATTTACTACTGAGTGTAAGATATCAAGTTTTGAAAGCTGTCTTTTAACAAATACAAACGTATTTTTAGACTGCGGCCCTGTAGCCAACATTACACACGGAACGGTGACCTATTCCCCTGCTAACAGCAAACAATATGGATCAACCGTGTACTACACTTGTCGCGATGGTTACGAAATAAAGAATGCGTCCTTCTCCTCCAGGGTCTGCTTGCCGAGTGGATTGTGGAGTGGTACACAACCATCGTGCACAATACTCAGTATGTCCGAAAATGTGTATATTTATGATTTAAAAATATGTATATATTGTGTTGTTATATGTGTGTACTCATGGGCTTAAAGCCGAAAGTATGTTGAAATAAACTATCAAACTGCTATCAAACTATTTAACATATTTATCATTATGGTTACTATTGGACTGACTGTTAATTGCCGAACATCATGATGCATGCATAACTTCGAGACGATTATATTTAATGTGTATTTCCGTCAGTTGTTCGAAGGAAGACACGCACAATCTTAAGATTGTGATTGCCATTAAAAATATAATTGGAGTACTATCATATCGCTGTTGTGTTAGATTTTGCAGAGTCAAGTTAACATAATAATGACAAGCGGCTGTAAGTTAGTGTCAATTTAACGATGTTTTGGCGATGTGAATGTCATTTTCTTTTAGTGACGCTTCCTTATGTTTAGAGTGTAGTATAATCAAGTGTACGTCTATTTAAGTGATGTACGTAGCTTTTCACTATACTAATTACGGTTTAACTGTTGGTGTTATGCTTGGCTATTAATACATTTCACACGTGTTTAAAGGTTGCGACGAAGCACCGAATGTACCCAATGGTTACTCGTGGCTTCCGTCTGGCAGTCAGGTGGGCGACTATGCCATGTACGCGTGTGACCGTGGCTACGGACTTATTGGAAACCCTTCGGTCGTCTGCGAGCCTTCGGGGTTTTGGGGAGCGGTACCAGAATGCAGGCTTGGTAAACATATCATGTCGTCTTTCGAATATTCCACATTAGTTCAATACCTATACTTTGGATAGGATTTTATATGCAATGTATACATTTACATAAAATTAGCTTTATATTGTATCAAAATACTATATACCATGTGTGTTGAGTCAACGTGATATAGCATAATAAGCAGTCATCCAATGCAACACGCGATTATTGCTTTGGATGTACTGTCGACAATACAAATGGCATTGATATGTTTGTTAAATTATAATCCATACATACTTGGTTAAAACATATTCTTTAAACTTCAACAAGAAAGAAAATCGATAGCGATGAATGAAATAATAATTGCACATTCAGTTTTCGGTAACCGTAGGTCTTCTTTTTAATTCACTAGATTGCGGCAATGCACCGCTTATTGCCAACGGTGTGGTGACCGTCCCGGACGGATCGTTGGTAGGGAAGAATGCAACGTACTCGTGCAACAACGGTTACGAAGTATCGGGTGATGCCACAATTTTGTGCACCACTTCTGGAGTATGGGCAGAAAGTCCGAGATGCGTTCTTAGTACGTGTACGCCAATAAAGATCTCATAGACTATAATATCTAGAACGTGTAGGTACACATGCATATAAGAGACTCACATAAGTTTATAATCTAGTTCTAATTGCAATGCCCCAAAATGACGACAATTATATAGCTTAACTGCGGTTTACCTTTATGTACACTATACAACCCACTCTTTTTCAAAACCTAGGTTGAGAGCGTCTTCAAATTTCTGCAATTGCATACATTTCCCAACTTAATTTTAAATGTATAGTTTGTAGGTTGGGTTATATATCCCGTTCATTGATTGTATGTGTGCCGAAAATCGGACAAGTGTATGTTACTATAAGTGTCGTTTCAAGAAGTGGATTCATGTATTAACACTTGCAATTTCAATAAAACCAATTTCATGCAACTCGGTAAAAACATCATAATAATACAATAGCAGTCTTCTTTTAAAGATGCGCCAACCTTTAGCTTTTATGTCAAGAACTACAATTATACAACCATATTTCATAATGCAGTAAACGACAGAAATACGCCCCCTCTCGTTAATAGATTCCTATGTATACCGTGTAAAGCGCATGCGCAGAAAAACAGATGTTGGCGTGTGACATCTTTAGAAATTAGTTGTCAACTTGTTAACGTGGGTTCACACAGAACATCAGAAAAGTTAAGTTCAGAATCACTGTTCCTTCGTTTTTCACTAGCTTATAATTTGGTTATTATTGATAAGATAATTTAATTGACTTACAATTGAATCTGCCCAAATACCAATTTTCTTAAGAGTTCGCGCATAAGTATGCACAATACTGATTACTATTTGTTTGTTTCCAACCATTCATTTGATACGGGCACATTGTGATAAATTCAAAATAATAAACATACAAACTCACGGGTGTTTGTTGAAATCATCAAACAAATTGTGTACAATCATTACCACAATTTCAGTTCAAATCGTCTACAACACTCTATGTGCGGTAACTGCCCAGTGCAAAACTAAGGGTGCAATCTGCCGGGACGACACGATGGGTCAGGATAGATGTCTGTGCGCCTTGACTGGACAATATTTTGACTCTCTCCAAGACAAATGTCTAAGCAGTAAGAACTAAAATTGTCATTTCATCTTAGAAGCGTCGTTATATTACTATTATTGTTTAATGGTTGAAAAAAAGAACGTGGAAGCGTTAATTAAAGATATTAAAATTTACTAAAATTGCATACACGAATTTATACATCTCATTATTTAAAGGCTATGACAATAGGCCTGTTTTAATTTAGTCTATTTAAACAATTATTTGAAGTGTTAACCGTAATCTTACCAGTTTTTTTATGGAAAGAGCGGTTATATCGATTTAGGTTGTTTTTTTTATATTTTAGACTGTGGTGTCATTCCCGCCGTTTTAAATGGGGTATACACGCTTTTAAACACAACACACACGACGTATGGATCGCTTGCAAATGTGACATGTGCTGCTGGATATGAATCGAACGTTAGCCAGGTTATGTGCCAGGCAAATTCGACGTGGGCAACAGCCAAATGCATTCCTAAAGGTAAATTGTATTCGATCGAGCTCAGTGTCATTTTTATAATGGGCTTCAGTTAATATGATGGCGTTTTACGTTTAGTATTATGCTTATCACATGTACAATGCTTTAGATAAAATGGCTAATGGTTGAAAAAAAAAATCTGGGAGAATTAATAAAAAATATTAAATTTCACTAAAATTGCATTCATGAAGTTAGCAATCTTTTATTATTTAAATGCAATGACAATAGGCCTGTTTAAAGTCAGTCGTTTTTAACAATTATTTAAATGGTTAACCGCCATATAACAAACTTTTTATGGAAAGAGCGGTTTTATCGATTTAGATTATTTTGTCTGTTTTAGACTGTGGTGTAATTCCCGCCGTTTTGAATGGGGTATATACGCTTCTAAACACAACACACACCACTTTCGGATCGCTTGCACATGTAATATGTGATGCTGGATATAAATCGAACGTTAGCCAGGTTATGTGCCAGGCAAATGCGACGTGGGCAACTGCCAAATGCATTTCTAAAGGTAAATTGTTTTGTTTTGGTTCAAGCTCATTGTCATTTTAAAATGGGTTTCACAAAATATGTCGGCTTTTGACGTTTAGAATTATGCTTTGCACATGCTCAATGCGTTTAAAAGTAATGGTAAATGGTTGACAACAAAAACATAGGAGCATTAACTAAAATGACAGGTTCATGCTTGATCGTTAATGTTTAGTTTGGGTCTGTTTTCTATTGTAGACTGTGGTTCCACGCCAGATATACTGAATGGAGCATACACGCTTTTAAACACGAGAAACACCACGTACGCATCGCTGGCAAATGTGATATGTGATACTGGATATGAATCAAACGTTAGGCAGATTATGTGCCAGGCGAATGCGACGTGGACAACTGCAAACTGCGTTCTAAAAGGTACTATTTATTATTTTGACCACATTTATCATTCTAAACTATGGTTTCGTGTATCTTTGTGCATAATGCTTTGGAGCAATTTCAATGAGTTTATACGTGACTGCTTATTTGCAAAACGGCATTNGTAAATAGATCCCTATGTATACCGTGTAAAGCGCATGCGCAGAAAAACAGATGTTGGCGTGTGACATCTTTAGAAATTAGTTGTCAACTTGCTAACGTGGGTTCACACAGAACATCAGAAAAGATAAGTTCAGAATCACTGTTCCTTCGTTTTTCACTAGCTTATAATTTGGTTATTATTGATAAGATTGAATTAAAATTGAATCTGCCCCAATACCAATTTTCTTAAGAGTTCGCGCATAATTATGCACAATACTGATAACTATTTGTTTGTTTCCAACCATTCATTTGATACGGGCACATTGTGATAAGTTCAAAATAATATACATACAAACTAACGGGTGTTTGTTGAAATCATCAAACAAATTGTGTACAATTATTATCACAATTTCAGTTCAAAACGTCTACAACACCCTATGTGCGGTAACTGCCCAGTGCAAAACTAAGGGTGCAACCTGCCGGGACGACACGATGGGTCAGGATAGATGTCTGTGCGCCTTGACTGGACAATATTTTGACTCTCTCCAAGACAAATGTCTAAGCAGTAAGTACTAAAATTGCCATTTCATCTTAGAAGCGTCGTTATATTAGTACTTATAATTGTTGATCGTTCAAAACAAACAATTCCAATTAAGTTGTATAACTCCTCTTATGATACGAATTGTTCATAGTTTTTGTACATCAACATTCCGAAACATAAATTGGAGAGAAGCATTGATTTAAACCCGATAGACCTTATATTGCCATCCGTTTTTTCAGTATGTGAACCACTTCCCAATCCCACTAACGGAATCGCCACCAACCCTTCTGTACTTGCCGAAGGTCACAAGGCAACGTACACTTGTTTCATCGGCTACGCCCTTAATGGACCTGGAACACGATACTGCCTATCCACGGGCCAATGGGACTCCACTGCACCTTTGTGCATCACAGGTTTGTCCAAGTAAATGCGAATTTAAGAACGGTGAATATTTTACTACATGACTATTATTTTATATATTACTCATTTCACAATGACATGAATACCGGTGCTGTTTCCTGTTATTGAAATCAATATTCTAAATGAAACCAAATATAGAATTGTAGAACGCTTAACTTGTTTGACTTTTCTTTTATTCAAACTAATTGCAAACAAAATTAACATTAAGAATGTATATACTAAACCGAGGTTAAGTGAAAGTATTTAGTTAAACAAAAATGGGCAAACGGATGTATACAATTTTTAGATCTTTATGTTTGTTCCATAAATAAAATAAACGTCGCATATATCATTTGATAAGCTTTAACACTGTTAATTTATAACACAAGCGATGTAAACTTATTTGAAAATTAAAGAGTCTGTTAACCGTGGTCAATATTTCCATCATTTGCGTGAACACCAGTAAACCACCGGCATATATTTTTGTGATACAGGATGCCCCGCCCCTTTGGCACCATCTCACGGGTCAGTGAATGCTAGCGATGGTCTGGCCGCAGGAGACATCATTAAGTACACGTGTGACGAAGGGTACGCCTTGTTAGGCGTACAAGAACGCATTTGTGGCTGGGACTCAAAATGGAGTGCAGGCACGCCGTCTTGCGTCATTGGTAGGAATAATTTATGCACGTATTAATATTGCATTAACTTTGAAATATAAACCAAGTCAAACTAAAGCTGCATCATCAGCAGGAGAGAAATATTTCAATAGCTTGTGGCCCTTTACTTATTGAAGGAAATCAATCGCAAAACATTATAACGCATATCACTTGTAAAAGACATTTCATTTACACATATAAATAACAAACATACACAGATTTAAACACACAATTGACATTTGATTTACGAAATTCATGCATACAACCTATGTTTTGTAATGCGTTGTACTCATGTGTCTGAGACATGCTCCATTTGCAATCAGAATGCCCACTTCTTGACAACATACCCAATGGATACGTGGACATGTCGCTAGGCAACTGGGTGGGCTCCAAGGCGACGTACATCTGTACGAACAACCACGCCCTTGTTGGAATATCAACGAGAACCTGCGAGAGTACAGGCGTGTGGAGTAATGTGGTGCCCACGTGTGTTTTTGGTAGGTAGACAAAGATATTATAAATGTTGTATGACATTATATATATAAAGCGATGTGTTTTGTTTAAAAACAAACACACGTTAACATATACTTATTACCTATTTAAAGTGATAGTTAACACATGTAAGAATGAATCGTTGCCTAAATTGTTATTTAATTTCTTTGCCAGAACCACTTTGACAAATTCATAGAAAGAAACCATAACAACGATCCAGTGAGCTTTTATCTTGTATACTTATATCAAATCAAATCCGGATATTTGTATATTGAACGCAGTGGAAGTTAAATGTAATAATGCATAGAAGTCATTGTAATATGGATGATGGCAAACCAAAGGACCTTTACATTTGATTTCATTTTACGAACAGTGTTATTAAGGTTTCTGGGCGAACTTTGGAGTTTTTATGCTCGTCCAGTTTAACATGGTAACATATATTCTTTAATGCTTTGATGCTTTTATACGCACTTTGTTTTCTGTTTATTTTTAGCAATATTTCCTGACGTGATTTTGGTGTTTGGAACCTTATTCGTTGTTTTGGTGTTGGTGGACATATTCGTCATTAGCGTTTGCCTATACTACAGATACTGCAAGACCAAGGTCTGTTAATTATTTAAGTTGTTTTATTTTCTGATGAATTCGTCGTATTATGTTTCTATGTTTAAAATTTATTTATATCAGCAGCTTTATAACTAGCCATTATTATCTGAATAACTGTGTATTGCGTGCATTACATAAAAGCTTTGCCATTTAACCAAATACAGCCGAAGCCACCTCCAGTTGAACCGAAGAAGGTGGTACCCGATGTGCTTGACGATTATGAAGACCCAAAAGAACTCGATTCATTTAAAATGGGACCATCGTTTCAACGGAGTCGTGCGACCGTCCCTGAACAACCCAATCCGGTAAGTCCTTGCAGATTTTAATTGTTTGTTAAATCATGAAATAACCTCGTTTTGTTTCATTGATAGTGGGATTGTTGCATTCACTTAATGGGTATTTTGGTCGTTTTCTCAGGTTCTCGAGAAGAAAGATACTCCTTTTCGTACCGCAGTTTCAACCAACAAAATCCTTCTCCCTGTCATAAACGCCTCAAAGGCCAAAGGCAGCGACAATCTAGGATCTGAAAGGAATAACGTTTCCAAGGGACGAAAGAACAATGCTCTAAATCCTAACGATTTATCCAACCGAGAGGTTGGGCCAATGCCTTCCAAAGTTCGCCTTCCACCCCTGAGCAAAATATTGGGAAAGGTCGGCAAAGACTTTAATGCAATGTCGTTTGACGATTCTGGACACGAAAAATCGGTACATGATGCTTTATTGATAACTTATACAAGCTTACCATTATTAAAGTGCGTAGATGTCTAATTTGCTTGTTTCGTTTGTGCGAAGTCGAAGGAAAACTATAAATATTACCTTTTTTCAATTTTTAATAGATTTTAGTAAAACCGTTTTGCGGTGGTACTTGTAATGTCCATCATCGACAAATGGTGTCTTTAAATAGTCTTATATTGCATACTTTAGGGTAACGAAGGACGAGACGGTGGTTACAACACAGCAAACAGCGATGATAACCACACCCACTCGTTCGAATCATCAGAAGATGAGTTTGGTGACCCGAACGGCAACAGCCCTCTTGATCCCTCCCCCGTCGAGACGCGCAGGAATGTGATGGAAGCTGCAGCGGATACGTTCCGAGGTCGAGCTGCAATTCCGCCCATAACGGACTCGCCGCATATCGAGAGGGAGCGGGCGGCGTTCAAGCCCGAGACGAGGAGGCAACTGAGAGGCACCGTGGAGACTTACAATCCTCCAAATATGTTCCAATAATACTTGGGAAATGAAGAATTTATAAAGATACATTATTTTTATTATTGCAGTGTCGTATGATGTGTTGTTTCTTTACTTTATCTGCATAGTTTTCGTAATCATGTTCTTTACGTAGAATAAGCACACACTATTTGTTCGTCGACTGATTAAGATCAATATTTTTTTATTTTGAATCTATTACGATTTTATTTATAATTCTCGATTAAATTAGACATTATCTCGTGTATTCTTTGTCGCGTTCTCACTTCTCTATGAGACGAAATAGAAGAACTACAATTGTTTTCGAATTCAGCATTGTGTTCCCTTGTTTGAGATTGTTGTCTATACAAAAATTGGAAATGTATATGCACACGAGGAACCATTCGCGACAAATTGATGAATGAATATGTATCAATATCATGGATTTTTGTTTGTTTGGATTTGTTGTGTTTTTATTGCAAAAAAAGCAACACATAACCTGTTATGAAAAAGTAAAAGAACGATATTAATAAAACCACGATTATTATATTATAATTTTGAAATAAAATTCATTTGAAATATTTCAACTTGTATTGGAACTGACCTTTAACATATTATTTAACAAAACCGCTCTTTACATTCGTTATATTTCAACTAGTACCCAAATCTGTACGAATGATGTAGATTTGGTGCAGTGTTTTTACTGTTCGATTTGTTAAATGACAAAGTTCTCACAAACAGATATTTACTTTGTTTCATGTCTGTCCTGTAATAAATTGTTTGTCAATGGTGTTGTTGTTTATTCTGAACCTCCAAACACATTGTATTGATAACTATGTTTAACGCCTCTAATAGCAGTCGCAATTTTTAAGAAATGTACATGTACTGACATGCGTGCGTTGGTGCGTACATTTAAAATATCCTATATTACATGGACAGTTCATCATCATGAAGCGAGCTCATTTACAATAGTATAAGAAGGGTGCATGCTTGGACAAGGTCAGTTGCGAATAATACATTTCATGTGTGCCAGTCCAAAATGCCTCATTTACAGGGAACAAATCAAATATTAGGATTAAAAAACGAGTCCCAATTGTTTTTATCATAATGTCATATATTATTTTTAAGTAACGTTCGACAAATGATAACCATGTTAGAAACTTTTAATGTGTACAAGACCTGACACAGCGTGTCCGGTTTGCAAAATCGTCATTTATGGCAATTAGAAACAAAGAGTAACTGTAAGAGAACTGTTAAATGATGTATTGCATTTCCTTTTTCATCTTACGATATAGAATTTCAGTAGAATTCTCAACGCCTTTGGCGAACATCTCATTCGAGTCGCAATAAAACGCCAAAGAAAAAGAAAAAATGCCTAGTAGACACGTTAAGATAACCTTTATTGAAGTATGAAAACAAACAAACATTCTAAAGGAAGACGCTTTGAATGGCTTAATGTCGTTCTTTGTGTTAGCCTTTACCACCATCGCGGGCATTTCGTGGGTATACCGAGATGTTAGACCTACACATGGCGCTGAGAGAGGTGCCGAGGCCACAATTAAATGTAAAAGTCACAATATGGAGAGTGTTTTTTTTACTGTGTAAACCATAATTGAAATCAAAGATACGTTTATGTTCCTTCAGGGGGACTGTAGCAGTGCCGTAAAGATGGCGGAGAGGTGGTGGTTGAATTTTATTTACAGTGGGTGTATATCGTTATAACGGGTACAATTGTTGGTAATGTGGCTATTACGGCTACTGGTTTTGAGCTTCTGAGCATCGGCGCGATCAGATTCCCATTGGCAAATCATTCGAAATACACACTATGCGCTATTTATTATGTGCGTGTTCAACATTCGAATCTCAGCTAGTATTGAGCTGGCTTTGAGATCGACATTTTAAAATACCGGTATTTCTAGCTAGGATGACGTTTACATTTAATTTAAAATACATTTAATATCGAGCTGTTGCTAAAATCGAGAAAGCTCTGAGATAAAAAAAATAAACATGCATCACGAATATCGAGCTAGAATAAATATTGTCATAACAGGAATTTATTTCGGGCATCATGCAGGTAGTTGGCACGAAAAGTAGATACGGATTAAAACAATGCATATTCTCACATTTGGCACATGTATTTGGGTAAAGCAGCAACAATATATTTAGAAACATCAAGACACAATAAAAACAATCAAGAAGTATTCGAAATCAAACCTACAAATATCATACATTTAAATGAGAATTATACGACATTTCATGTCCATTGCAAATAGTGCAATTACAAATATTAGTTCTTAATACATATTACATATCGTCACTATAAATAGTTTCAACTTGCCGTCACGAACGGGCCGTAATTCGTTTCGACGGGCCCATATGATCATGTAAGCCCCTGGCTTATTTTATATCTGACAAGAATCCGATCGCGCGACTTCAACATAAAAAAAATGGCGTCACAATCAGTCTTAAACAATGGTGATAAATACAATTGAGCCTCAAATCAACGAAACAATCAAAAATTAAAATAATAAAACCTAGAACACAGTTTAAATAATTAAAACAAAGCTTGTAAACTGAGGATGACATATGCCCTCTTTTTCCACATTTTTCGAAACCTAAACGCAAACTTTAAACTTTAAGTGTGACGGATTTTCAGACGGACAGACGGACGGACAGTCGGACAGTGCGATCACTATATGCCCACCTTTGGGGGCATACAAAATTAAAAGTCATCATACAAAATAATAAACAAAAGCTTACCTCAATGACACATTTAATCCAAACCTTGTGACAATAAAAGTAGGATGTGCACTTCCATATTCTGTTCTTCTCTCTATTAATCTTAATTAAATTTAAACCACCCTGCTGTTGATTTTTGGAAACTGTTGTACTGAATGCCGAACATTCAGACCCAAAACATGATTTACGAAACCGAATCACTTGGTCGGAGAATATTATTTTATTCCTGTCGAATTGTCCAATTATGCATGACCAACACTCAATCGATAATATGTTTTGGATTCGTTTGATGTTTACGTTTTGTTATACTATTTGCCTGTTTAAAAACAAAACAAAAAACATGTCCGAAAGTTTCTCTGGAAAATCAAGAGTTAAGCATGTTTTCGTCATTGAAATTACGTCACGTCATAAATTGTAAACGTCATAAATTGTAAACGTCATAAATTGCGCAAACAGTTAAATGAAAATAAAAGTATGGAAAGCTTCTTTGGTCATAAATTCTAGTGACGAAACAACCTAGCATGTGATTGAAATTAAATGTTAACGATAACATACGAAGGAGCTGGTCCGGAGGTTTATAATCGGCCATAGCCGTATGACGACTCTCGGGCCGTAATGTCGGCAGCGGGCGGAGTATAAACGTACAGCTCAGCTCTGCTGTTTGTCTAAATAGTTTACTCATACCGGGTTTCTAATACTGCTGATTTTCCGCGCGAGCGTTATAGTCCCTCGGAAATCTTCTTATACATGTTTCAATAATAAAATTCAATATTCACTGGGCATTTTTTTTTAAAGAAATTTATATGATAATCATTAATTAAATAAAAAACTTTTCGAAGGATAATATGTTTGAAAACATAATATTTGCAGACGATATGCCCATTTACGACTTAGATATTCATCGTTCGTGACATATTCTTAAATGTATATCTTTTGATAAAATGTAATCGATATTTGTTCCTAAATATTATGTCCAACTAGGGCATATTGTTTTTATTATTATATATGGAATATAAGAAAATATGGTTCAAGTGTTAATTTTTAACAAGGTAGTCAATTAATCAATCAATTCGTCGAGGAAAATGAAGAAAAGGCAACTGGAAACCATATATATATATATACATATATAGTGCTTCTTGCTCACTGTTCAGTTATTCAAAAAGGCATGCTTGCGATTCTTAAATGTTAAATGAATAGAAAAACGTTCATGCAAATCAGTAATACCTTTTGAGTACATTAAACAAAGCATTACGTCGGAAAATAGTCCTGTAAATAATCGAGTATTGCAAACTTGTCAACAGCAAACAATAGGGTTTAGATACATTTAAATTAAACAAAGATGTCAACAGTTAAAAGAACAAATCGACTCCTTAAACAGCAGTTATTTGTTTAAATACTGAAGTATTTAAGTGTATAACTTTAGTTATAACAGTGCGGATCCGAATAATGTCATGATTGTTCATAAACAGGGATATCTGAGAATCATGTTTTCGTTGCTGGTTATTGTGTATTTGGCGAAATTAACCAGCGCTCAGATTGGAGTAACAGGTGTGTAATAAACCTAATAATTATCATGAGTGAAACTAAAACGGGTCTAACTGTTTCAATTTATTTAAATAATATTTTTACATAAGTCGTGTATTACCATCTCAAATTGTTTAATGAACATGTATTTTATAAAGTACATAGTAAAACGAATTTAGTTTACAATTAAATAAACCGTTTTCAATACGTGAAAAATATATACTAAATAGTTAAACAAAAAACAAATAGACCACTGGACTTTTTTTAATAATACAAACGGTTAACACCATGTAATAAAGCATAGTGTTAGAAATCAAACATATTATTTGCGAAAACAAAATTGGGCATTGGTATTTGGTAGCTTGGAGCGATATGAAAACATCGAGCCACTAACCCAACCCATGCGAAAGATGAAAACATCTTATCGGACACGAGGTCCGATAACTTTTAAAATTTGTCGGACCTCACCAGATTTTATCGGACCTCGTTCTTCTTTAACCAAAGAATAGAAAATTCCTTTTGTAGAGTTTATTTTTATTATTATGACGTATTATTATTATGACGTTCACAATATTTATCAAATCTTGACACGGGACAGGCAACGGTCGTGTGGTTCCCCGCTTTCAATTTTCGATCATCACAACGATCGAAACCAGTACAATTCAATACAACTTATCAATGATGTGTCGCCTACGTCACGAAACAAGGTGCAATATTTTACTGGTTTTAAAAATCGCGCTTGGATAACATTTATTTTAAATTTTTACAAATTTCTAGTTTCGTGTTCATTTTTAATCAAAGTTTTACATATTGTTGGTTTTTTGTTGTCGGACACGAGGTCCGACAATTTCGGAAATATTATCGGACCTCGTCAAATTTTATCGGATTTGTCCGAGGTCCGACGCCCTTCGCATGGGTTGACTAACCTGTTATTACATGTATTCCCATTAAATAAAAATGCAGTTATACATTATGAACGTTTGCCCTCATAAAATAACATGTGAGTTTGTAAAACAGTACTATTGCTTTATTATGTATTTCTTTCGAGCTTAGACATTAGTATCAGTGTTAACATGATGCTCTCAATAAATTAACATACTTGTATCACCACTATTCCAGTTTGCACTGCCGGTGGAACTGAATGTGCCTCACTACCAAACTCCATCTGCGATCAGTACAACACACTAAGGTGTGTGTGCTCGGCTGCCCAAAAGTACCAAGCAAAACCTGATAACAGCGGATGTGATTACAGTAAGTGCCTTTTTGTGTAATTGTATGGGTCAAATTCAATACTATTTAAACGAAACGACTGATCATGACATGTTTCTTTTTTATTTTTTGACGAGATTTTATTTAAATGCGCCATTTTCATAAATGACAATATACAGATGGGTGAAAAACATAAATACATCAAACCATATTTATTACGCCTATTTTAGGTTATAAATAAAATTGCACTTAATCGTTTAACTAAAATAAAACATCAGGATTAAATGCATGTTCAATGTAAACATTGTACATAACTTGACTTAATATGAAAAATATTACGTTTTATTCAAATAAAATCTGTACATTTAATGAATATACAATATATACATTATGTATACCGTAATTTCCCTTAATATAATATAAATATAGCAAACCTATACTATTATTGTATGGTATTGTGTGTTTATTTTGTTTTAGAATGTATTGATTTGATAAACCCCTCAAATGGAAATGTGTCCACTACTGGTAGTCTGCAGACCTCAGTTGCTACGTACACATGCAGAACGGGGTTCAAACTGACTGGAGTGAGCACAAGAACGTGTGTTCTTGGTACAGGGTGGTCAGACGTAGAACCGACATGTGTGGCAGGTAAAAAGAGGTCAAACTGTTGTTTGCAAACTTAATTAAATTACTATTCAACAATAATTGGTAATTGTTACTTTAACTTGTTTTTTTTTTTTATATAAGATTAAACTCGCTTAACAATCTAGACTATAAAATATATATTGTAGATTTTTGGGAACATCATTTTTATAATGATATTCTTTACAAGGCTTATTTCTGATCCTTAAAGGTGTGATACAGGATCAGTAAATTTATCGTGGGCGATATTATTACCGTATATCCCATAACGCGGGACCATTATGAATCGGTGAAACGAATTTATCCTACCAAGTACCAAGTTTGTCGTCACCATAAACGTCATACCGTACCGTATCATACATATATGACAACACACAGCTATACTGTATTTAATGACGTCATTATGTTTATTGTCATGCCGTAATTGAATCTTTACTTTGAAATAAATACTTTGCCATCCGGATATGAACCCCTACTGTCATAATATGGATAAATAATGGTTACCTGGTTTGGTAAATGAAAAGGTTTCATAATCTTGGTAAGGCAAACAGGTTTAATTGCGTTGTACAGTTCCGTTTCAAGGTGTTGACCCATGCTGAAATATTGTCTTAAAAATACATACTAAGTTAATACAAGTTTAATATTGGTTTGTTAGGCAAGGTAGGAGATTCCTGTGCCACAGTCACAAACCTCTGCGTGAACCTGATCAACGCTCAATGTACTGGAGGCTTATGCACCTGCCTCAATGGATACACGCAGATTAATGATAATGAATGCAGCGGTGAGTTTGGGTTTTATAATAAAGTAAAGCATGCAATAATTATTTAAAATTTGTGTTTTTGTTCAAACTGTGATACTGTTGATACTGTGTGATATTTCTATGCAGAAATAAACGAATGCGGTTCAGCCCCTTGTATGAATGGAGGCTCATGCACCAACGAGATAGCAAAGTTCACGTGCACCTGCGCTACTGGGTACACTGGCGCAAGATGCGAATCAAGTTAGTGCCTTCATGTGTAGTTGTATTCACCTGTGCTCTGATAACTTACAAGGTGAGGCATCAAATACCCTGTTACGTTTGTAAATTCCACCATGCCGTAACACATTATTTGTAACGAAACTTAAAATGTACTCATTTCATTGTCACAACATATTTCTGCTGAGGACATGTGATCTAAATGGGCTTTTCTCAAAACTATGCGACTTTTTATTCAGAAATTACCTACCGTTTAATGGCGATTACTTTATACGAAATTCACACGTAAATGTCCATCGACATTGATTTCCATAGCCATTCATTTTAAGTATGCGACTATTGAACGCTTAAAACACTTTCTATGGACATTTTAATAAGATAACTTTTGATTTAATAAATGACTTTTAAGAAATTGAAATAAATTAAAAGTATAGTCAAACCATATTAGGTTGAACATGTCAACAAGAATATATGAACATTCAGCCGCGCGAGGCTAACAGCATTGTTTTAGTATGTTGCATGGGTATTCACAAGAGATTATTGACGATCTGTCTCAAGCTTGGATCATTCAAATCCAACAGCTTATCTGATAAGAAAGGTTCGTGTTGATGCCGATAAGGATCTGTTTGTGGAGATAATTTACAAGCAACTAATTGTCCCCAGTAATTCTGTCTCAAGTCAAAGTACGATGATTATCAAACAAACTGTTATAGTCGTCTTTTGTGCTGCTTGATGTATATAAATGTATCAGCCTTTTGAAATAAGTTGGGGGATTTTAGAGTGTGGTATACAAATCCCGTCAACCTATTTCAAAAAGGCTGATACATTTGAATATAAATAATTTAAAAATTGATTGAATAAACTATTCATAGTCCTTATTAATTTACAGCAAAACATTTAGATCTCATCAATTGAATACTTGACACTGTAAGGAGAAATACAATTTGGCTTTGACTGCTATATGAAAAAGAAATGTATTATGACAATGCTTTACAAAACATAGAAATATAGATAAATGTAATCAATATCATTTAATTAAAAAAGTTAAATTTGTGTTATTGTGATTTTATTATTTTGAAGTGAGAATATTAATAGTGTGTTGTTACTGTTGATGTTGTAATAACTTATGTCTTGCATAATTTGTCAAGCTTATGACTAAGTGAGAATAGTAATATTGTGTTGTTACTGTTGATGTTGTAATAACTTATGTCTTGCATAATTTGTCAAGCTTATGACTAAGTTCTTTAAGATCACATAGTCATTTTAGTGTTGTATTGAACACACCACACATGTTTCAGCCAATACTGTCTTCAATAAATTCAAATCGGAGTAATAATCAAGAAAACGTTTTGTAAACTTAACACATGTATATTACTGACTGTGCATATATTGTTAAATCGAATATAACAATATCGAGCTCGATCTGAATACTTTTCGCTGCAGTAAAATTACAGTTTGTATTTTCGTCTTACAACCTTTAAGCATTAGACTTGTAGAAGTAGAAAACAAAAACTATAATTTAATAGATAACGTACCAGTGTAAGTTTTTGCAGTTTTTTGTGTGTACAACACTGACACGAAATATAGATTGGGATTCAATAAGTGACGTACGAAAACTTGTAACTGTAGTCATGTTAATAGAAATAATTAGCGTAGCGTGTTCCTTTTGTCGTTCTTTATATTTGAGCTTAAGCAAATCCTATTCAACCCCAATATAGTAGTAAGCACACATAATCATTAAAAACAGACCTGTCATTTATAAAATAAACGGCGTTTTAAATAGTTTTTGCAACTTAATCCATTTAAAAAATAAAAAGCAAAAGAATTGTATGTGTGCAGGTCAGTATATTCTAATAAACCTGAAAGTTAGATAACGTGCATGAAGTGTACAGGGGACATCACCCGTAATACCGCAAGGGATAACACATATGATTTTTGGAAAGGCTTACTTATTAATAATTTTTAAAATATAGCTGTATGACTGGTATTTATAAACTGCGAGAGATCAATTTTGAGATCAGTAGTTCATCCGCAGTAACCATTTTCGATGTTTACCTCGAAGGAAGCGTTCTAAGATAACATGGTAGAAGTAAATAGGTGCGTTACATGTAAATGTGCCTCGATTTAAGAAAACTTGACTTAATGCATGTGCGTAAAGTATCGTCCAAAAGTAGGCTGTGCAGTCGGCTTACTCTGTGAGGATATTTTCCGCCTAGACTCGATTTTCGTTGAGGGGAGAGACTTCCTTTAACGAAAAATTCCATAAAAGCGGAAAGTGTCGTCCATGATAAACCTGTGCGGACTGCGAAAGGTAATATTAAAAATAACTTTACGCACATGCATTAAGCCAGGGTTTTTCCAAAGCGAGGCTCAAATATATAGGATGTCTTATCATTCATCGTAGATCCAGATAACTGCGTTCCTCAGCCCTGTCTGAACGGAGGCGCATGCGTGGATGGACTGGCAACTTTCACGTGCAACTGTGCGCCTGGTTATTCGGGAGCCAACTGCTCTACAAGTAAGCATAATCTCTATTGTAAAGTGTCTAATGCATTTTATTATCCACACATTATTGTACATAAACACTGTGCTGGGAACATTTGTTTGCGGAAGCGATGCTTAAATGATTCAAACTATTTTGTTTAATTTAGTAGCGTTTGCATGTGAACATGATCATTTTACGAAACAGAATCTGCTTCAGGTATTTTGAATTATGGATAGAAAACATCCACAAACTATTTTTGCGCTTGCAGACATCAACGAGTGTGCATCCACTCCGTGTCAAAACGTGGGTACTTGTAATGATGCTGTAAATGGATACACGTGTTCGTGTGCTCCTGGGTACACCGGTATCCTGTGTGAGACGAGTAAGTAATTTGATTGATGTATCTTAGAACATATATAACATAGTAGAACATATATAACATAGTAGAACATATATAACATAGTAGAACCAGTAGAACATATATAACATAGTAGAACCAGTTTATGAATTCAATACTTGATCGGATTTCACTAATCTATTATTACACATTTCAGTTATATTAGAAACCCTAGTGTCCACAGATTCGTAATTTTCATACTGCTTTACATTACCAAATTATAATAGCACTGTATTGTATCGAAAAAAAGTTTATCGCATTACATGTTTTTGACAAAAAACGTATTTGCGAACACATCTCTGTTCTCTAAGGTCCAAGTATATAATACTGTAAAAAATGAATTGTTAAAACATGCCAACTGTGAACATTAAAACGGTAACCCCATTTTTCAACAACTCTCACGGGTTCAATATTCAGACTTGTCCCAAGGCCAAAAATGCATATTTTTTCCAAGTCTGACCAAAATTTCACAATTATAAAAAATGCGTAGTTTTGTTATCGCAAATGTCCAAATAAAAAATACGATACGATTTTCAGATTGACGGGATATTTGAATATCCTCTATGTGTAATAGTGTTTCAAAGGAATAACAGAATGCTACTCTTTTTGTCTTTTTTCGCATCCAACATAAGTTTAAACTTTACGTATCCATTGATCGTTATGATGAAATGAGAACAGCTACTTATGCGCGCCCATCAATTTACCTGATTTACGAATTTTCAGGTCACAATATAGTATTTTCTCATATTTTAGCGATTTACTAGTGAATACCAATGCTTATCCTATCAATATTTCAAAAAGATAAAACCAGAACAAGTGTCTTAACCGTCAACAATTCGAGAAAAAATATATTGATTGATTAAGAGTATAGCTCTGAATGACTCAATCATTTAGTGCAAAGTTTCAGTGCAAAAATCCCCGACTCGATTGGAGGTCAAATAGAAACATACCCCGCAATTCACTTATGACGCCACGCGCATGGTGTACCTGCGTGTTTACTTACAAACAATTGCGAACGTTTGTGTGAATGAAATTCTTAAATACATTTGTCGTCAGTATTGGTCAGAATTGCTGAAACAAATGTTTGTCGTTTATGTTTATCGTGTTTTACGTAACGAAGTGAAATATTTTGTAGACAGTATTTCCACGACATAAAGTGAAACTACATGTTCATACATTTCTCTATTTTGACCAGAACAATTATGTCTTGTAAGAATCATTGCATGTATACAATTAAATAATGAATTGAACCGCGCAATGACTTGTTAAAGGCATTGAGTAAATGTTTTGGTATTTAAGCAGTCGGTTGTGTCCAATTTAGATCGGATTGTATTATAAAGAGGTAAAGATTTCTGCGTAAATTGACACATAGTTCCGCGGCCTATTATTTTTTTCTATAAATTCTTCTTCAATACAAAGTAGTTTATTAAAACTAAATCACGTGCATAGCACAATTTAATCATTGTAATGTTTACTAAAGATATAACTTAAATGTCTTTATAGAAGTGCTAGAAATACATACGTATTACACAAACATAATGAACATGTAATGGCATTGGACTGCAAAACAACGGTTGCATGCATTGGTTATGTATTTATCACAACATGGAGTAAAATAAAAGTTATGTTTTCTGTTATGTTCGCATTTATTGGATTCAAACTCTTAATTCCGTCTTTATACATATTCTTTCCCAATTTGACAATTTGACGGCGTTCATTTTCCAATTACACCCAGGTACTTGTTTAAGAAATAGTCAGAAATGGCAGGCGGTTTAAGGTGATATCGTTATTTATTTAATAATTCTATAGTTGTTAAGATACAACATTCTGAATAAAAATGTACAGATATTGAATCCATAAATAATCCAAATAATTTTCTTTGCGAAATCAAGGAGGGTTGCGGTAGGAAGATTACTGATGCATGTACGGACGGTATCACAATCTTTATGTAAATATAAAGCCTATTATGAAAAGATTCATTTTGAAAATTGAAACTAGGACAATTGTCGTAGTTTATGAACGTCAGTTATATATTTGAAAAAAAAAAACGTCATTGTTGTTTGTTTTTGCAGACATAAATGAGTGTATATCAGGCCCCTGTAAGAACGGCGCTCAATGCAGCGACGCCGTTAACAAGTACACGTGCACTTGTGCTATAGGGTTCACTGGAACACTTTGTGAAACAAGTAAGTGTAAAACAATTACAGTACTGGATTACTATTTTTACTATCAATATACAGTTTTGTTTATAAAAAAAAAATTGTTATTAATTCTGAGATATCGTTCAGGCATTTTCCTAGCCATTTTTAGACAAAATGCAATTTCCGGACTGGGTTTTTTAAAAGTCCACTGATTTTGGAAACAATTATTGAAGATAACTCTTTAGAATACTTTGAAGTAGAAGAACACACTCATATAAATTATAGTTATTTACTTTGTTAGACGTAATTGAAATAAAATTAAGATAATACTATGCATTCATTAGACACTTCTTAAAGAAAAAAGAAGATACGCCTGGAAAAGGCCTGTCGCTTAATAGAAAATTATTATTTTATAAATGCATTATAAGCGAATGTCATGTGTTGTATAAAGACAGGATAAAACGAAAATTCAGGGTAAGTTTTAATTTATGTTCTTTAATTTTAGACATTGACGACTGCGCATCTAGCCCGTGCCAAAACGGAGGAAGCTGTACAGACGGCATTGCCAAATATTCGTGCACGTGTGCTACAGGTTACACCGGAACTCATTGTGAAACGAGTAAATATTTAAAAATAAACTTATTTGTTACGACACTTTTGTTTTGAACCATAAAATATCATTCAAATTTCAATGTGAGTCCATGATTGGAGTTCTAATCACGTAAATAGTTTAATAGTTTAGACTGTTACAGTTCGTGTTCATGCGAATGTATTACATTTGTGAACACACATTCCCTGGAATACGGTTGTTTTATAACGGTTTGGCATGGCGACATGAAATAATTCACATATTAAGGTCACATAATGCGACGAATGGTGTTATTTATAAATACCAACCACATCTCAAAATTCTACGATGCCAATTTACGTAATGTATGGCATTCGTGTGTAGCATACGTGTAGTTTCCAAATTTAGCGCTGTCAATAATGGAACCTTACTGTGTACTACCTTTTTAGACGCGTGGGCATAGTTTTTAACCAATATTCATTATACTGAACGCTGTATATTAGCTCATTATAACCATTTTTGTTAAGATAATATAGATATTGAACACCACATAAGGAATACAAACCGTATTCAATATGGTTTAAGTACTTGCTAACGAAATGGTTAGGGAGAATACAATCAAACGTAATTTGATTCGGTGAGACAAAAGTTTAAAACTATGCGATTATGAGATTGACAATTATATAAAAAGTGTATAATTGATGATGCAGATCAAGTGTATTTTAGGATGCGTTTGTACTTGTATAATGTTCTACGACTTATTACGTTTAAATTAATTATGTGTAGGGCGAAAGCGTTGAAGTTTAAATTATGATATCCACTTAAAGCAGCAATCCGCTCAACAAAAACATGTATTATGGCGTGGTTCCATCGACACATTTCACTAACATATTTGTTCAATTAAAACAGTAAAAGTAATTGAGATATAATATTGCTTGAGTGGTATAATATGATAATATTGTATTACCATGCAGTGATTGTAAGTTCAAAGTGAAACTCACAATCATATTTAAACGTTAATATTTGTGTCTAATCAGCTATTGTTTACGTGCACAACAAGGTTCTTTTATTTATGTATTTGCTCGTTTTAAAGCGGGACTGTACGATTTTTACATGTGTTAAATTTTAATATATTGATTAAATTATGTTACGATGACTCAAAATAGGCAATAAAAATTATACTTTGAAAACGAATTTCATAAAATTCAGCAAAGACAAGTTAGCGCTGGTTAAAGCCGATGCCGACGCTTTTACTCGTATTTGTTAGGAAACAAAATTGTGTCTTTGTGTCGTATGAACGAATCTGCACTAAAACTAAATTTAGATTCACATCGGACATGCATGATATACATGCTGGCTTATTTGACTTCCAGTCATTTAAGCTTTCAGATTTAAATATCTGGCTTATTTCGCATTTTTCGACACATGTTCTTCTTAACTTTTATTTTAATTTAAATTGAAATATATGTATACTAATTTTCAACACATTTTAAAAAAAATCATAAATATTTGACAAAATCGTACAGTCCCGCTTTAAGATAATTGTTATGCAGTAATGGATACAAAGACTTTTAAAAGCGGTCGTACAATTGATTTACCGACTAAAAGAGAATGTCCAAGCCCTTATCATTTTCTATAAGTATATTACATATTATTAACTTTAACGTTGTATTGCCATTAAGATATTAACGAATGTGCTTCCACTCCGTGCAAAAATGGCGCCACGTGTCAGGACAAAGTTGCCGGATACACGTGTGCTTGTGTGGCGGGCTATACAAGCACCTTGTGTGAGACAGGTAATTGTATATGTATGTGTTCACCTGGGAAAGTTAAATTTAGGACCAAAAGATACATGTGTTCGCATCCAGTATTCGAAGAACACAATATATTACATATAAATAGAAACAAATTGACGTCTGGAGCAGGTCATTATTTGTCTCCGCCCGGCAAATATGAGCATATCAGCCCCGGACCGATTGTTCATATCTGCAAAGAATTCGATCGTGTAACTTCAACTGAACAACATTTTGTCCACACTCAGTATTTAACATCGATGGTAAATACAATTTTGCCACATATAAACAAAAATCGAAAATAACAGTAATTAAACGAAGCACCTATTTCGAATAACTTAAATATCGATTACATCTGAAACGGTTTATAATATTGACGACACTATGTAAGATTGACATGGAGACATCATTCAAAAAAATAAAGGACACGCTTGACCCAATAACGACTTTAATCCAATGGCGATACAATTCAGATATGCACTTCGATTTTCTGTACCTCAATCAATTAGTTTTAATTTAATTTTAAACACACTGTTTTTTTTTTGGAAACGTTGGTATCGAATGCTAAAATTCTGACCAAAAACGCGATTTATGAAATCGAATTACTGGTCTGGGCAATATATTTTATTCCTATTGAAGTTCCCAATTTTGCAGGACAAACACAAAATCCAGAATATGCTGTCACAGTGTGTATGCGTTAGATGCTATCTTCTTGTTTTAATATTTTAAGAAAAACCAAGTTCGAATTTTTATCCTGAATATCCAGATTGTCTAGTTTGTTTTCGTCAAAGAAATAACGTCATACGAGATACGTAATAAATTCTGTAATCCGTTGAATGCAAATTAAAGTATGGAGAGCAGCTGGTTCTGTAATGTATTTAAGCGAAGGAACAAAATAGGATTATATGTAATAAAAACAAATATACGGTAGAGCCGGGTCGGACGTCTATAATCGGCCCTTACCGTATGACGACTCTGGGGCCAGAATATCTTGGACCGTTTTATTGGAGGTTGGCTGATTATGTTCTAAGGCCCAGCTCTGCTGTATGTTATTGGCTAAATAGGGCTTTTCATAACTTAACTTTAAATGTACGGAACGTATTATCCTGAATACTGATCTCTGAGGGTGAGTCAACAGTTCAGTATATTTCGAAGTTGTCCTCAATCAACAAGTCTGCATGCCTACACATTCTTATGGACGTATTATCGAATGTAAATATGTATATGATTATTCCATTAATACTATCCATCATTATTTTCAATGATAAACATTTGTTCTTATTACTTCCAGAAATCAATGAATGTGCATCGAGCCCATGTAAAAATGGCGCCACATGCAACGACCTCGTGAACCTATATACATGCGGCTGTGCGCCAGGCTACTCCGGACCTACCTGTGCTGCAGGTAAAGAAACATAACGATATTATAATACAACAGATACATATTCCTTACGTTTGATCTATACCACAATTTAGTTGTTTATTTTATGTCACACTCAATATTGCACATTTACTTATTGATTATTTATATTTACATATGTATATAAGTTTTTGAGAACAACATGGTTTACTACATATTTTTTCATAACACACTTTTATCTTTATATTGACAAAAGCAATATTGGTGTGTAAACAACCCATTAACCACGCATAAAGTTGTTCTGGACCAGGACGTACCATAGAAGCGCTATGCTATAATGTTAATGCACAAATGAGTCGCGTTCTGAGAAAACTGATCATAATGCATGTGCGTAAATGTCGTCCAATATCAGCCTGTGCAGTCCGCACAGGCTAATCAGGGACAACACTTTCCGCCTAAATTGGATTTTTGCTAAGAAGAGACTTCATTAAAACGAAATATTCCATAAAAGCGGAAATTGTCGTCCCTGATTAGCCTATGCGGACTGCACAGGCTAATCTGGGATGACAATTTACACACAAGCATTATGCCCAGTTTTCTCAGAACACGACACAAATTGTAATACAATCAAGTAAGTATATGATCACTCGGCATGTTCTTATCCGCGACTCTTCGACAAATGTCCTAGTGGACTCTCCCATCCTTCTAAATTGGATCAATTCATTTCCAAAATTAGGGATGTCTAGTATATTTATTTCTAAATTTAGAATATTTCTTACATAAGAATTTCTTTAAGCAAACAGCGCAGACCCTGATGAGACGCTGCATCATGCGGCGTCTCATCTGGGTCTACGCTGTTTGCCAAGGCCTTTTTTCTAGAGGCTAAGCATTAATGGGTTTAGTCGTAAATGAATGACATATAAACAATATAATGTGATTTTTAAATAAAAGAAAAAGATAGCAATGAAAAGTGTCAAGATCGGCTTACATTTTCACATAAACAATTTACAGTGCGTACACAAATCTTTTTATTTTATCTAAGCTTTTACTTCGATTATATTTGTTTACAATATAACATTTCATTATTCAATAATGTTTATGCAATGTTTATGCAAAAAACACCAAACATGTTAAAAAACCACAACAAGAGCAAACAGTAAGAACGTCCTGTTTTTTTAATATTGCTTAAACTTTATTCTAGACATAAATGAATGTGCGTCCAATCCCTGCCAGAATTTCGGCACGTGTCATGATCGCGTTAACGGCTTCAACTGTACATGCGTCAGTGGATACAACGGGCACATCTGTCAGAACAGTGAGTATTTAAAAAAGAATGCCGTATTTATTAAATAATTTCCAGTTGGTCACTAGTGTAGAGAAATATAAATTATGTAGAATCGGTAACTCAAAGATACTGAACTAAAACGTCTTGAAATGACGTCGTTATGTTTACGTATAACCGTCAAATTGCCTAGAAAATATGTTAAACCCTTTAGACCTATACACAAACGTCGAAAAAAAATGACAAAAATGACAAAGAAAAATCAATATCAAGATTAGCGATGTTTCATCGACTAGTGATCATAAAGAATGGTCCTAGTCACTTCAACTTTTTCTTGATCTTTGAATAAAATGTAGTTATTTGAAATAATCAGTAATTATTATACTTTTGTATTTAATTAGTAAGTATTCATACTTTGTATTACAGATATCGATGATTGTTTAGCAGCTACATGCTTAAACGGTGGAACATGCAACGATGGCATCAACAAATTCACGTGCAGTTGCCAACCTGGATACACTGGAACGATATGTGAAACAAGTATGTAAGACACAACTTTAACGTTGTACCGGAGTGTATGTTATTAACCAGTTTAGTGAGAAGACTAACATTGTTCATATGTTTCGATCGAACCGATCTGCACAGAATATATTGAATTTCTCGATAACAATATCCAGGGCTTGCTTATTTCTTGACTATTGTTGTGTATTCGGCTTAGCTGTAAAAGCCTTTGACCTTTCTCAAAAGCCAATGGTTAGTTTGAAAAGTTTCCCACCACCAGACCCGAATGAATAATTCCTTACAGTGCATGGGGCTCTTTGAAGAGCATTGCTCCAAAACTTTGGACACATATCTATTTCTATATGTAAGAAAAGCAAGTTGTATATTAAACTTATCTCTTGAAATTGTTCAAGGTTTCGACCAATGTATTTTCCGAGCTTTACCTTGAAGGTTAAGAATTTATTGAATGAAATTAGTTTTCTTTACATGCTGTTTTTTATCATTACTTATCATTTCCCGTTCACCTTTCCATTACGGCGAGGGCAATGTTTGTAAAGACGTTCTTCTCGTGTTCAATGGGCAAAGCTTTTTATCCCATGCCTAATGCATATATATATGTAGTGATTAATCAGTTCTAACAATTTCAAAAGAACATAATGCTTCTTTATTATATCTTCGTATATAGATGTTATGATATTACTGTTGATTTACATTTTTTTTTTTATCTTTCATTTAGTGGAAGGTTCAAATCCCTTGCGCTCTGCATTGACCTTTCATAGTTTGTGCATCCAGTTTTAATCATTGTTATATTTCGGGTGTTAAACTTTTGGTACTGTATCGTAAAGTCATTCAATCAAATCCCTAAATAAATGAATAGCGTTTGTTAAGAAAAAGGTTCTTGCGATTATGTTGGAGATTCATTTTTTCTTTATCGAACGCGATGTCTTACCATTTGTATTTGGTGTGTGTTCGTGTTATATAGAATTTTGTTTCGAACTCCTTTTATTGTCCTGGCAGCGAAATAATATAAAAATTTACGAAAACTTGTTATTTTATTTCAGATATCAACGAGTGTGCTACCGCTATCTGCAAGAACGGAGGTACATGTGTCGACCAAGTGAATGCGTATGCATGCAGTTGTGTATCTGGATACACAGGAACCCTCTGCGAAACGAGTCAGTACATAATCTTATTGCTGGTTTAAAACTTAAGTAAAAACTTCTTGCTGTTGTCACAGTTTCTTTTTTTCTTTGTATAGCGACAGGAAGCCATCTATCAAACCGGAGATGTATTTATCGACCTATAATTTTTACCGTGTGTTCATAATCAATTCGTCTCAAAACTAGAAAACTACATACCATAAAACTGGATCCTGCAATTTCTTAGACAGAAATATTCGCGCAAGAAACTTGGCATGGTAATAAAGAACCATTTGGGTGAGATGCAAGTTCTATCGGTTTTGATAGGAGGTCAACATTCAGGTCACTCTATCTTAAAACAAGAGCACCTTCGAGCGGATGCCAACGCTCGGCTGTGGGTGCAGTTTTGAATAAAAAAAAATAACCTTTGACCTTGACCTTTGACCCTAAAGGATGACCTTGACCTTTCACCACTCAAAATGTGCAGCTCCATGAGATACCCATGCCAAATATCAAGTTGCTATCTTCAATATTGCAAAAGTTATTGCACAATGTCAAAGTTTTCGGACGCCCGGAGGTCGCGGACGGCCGACGAGCTGGCTATGACAATATCTCGGGTTTTCTTTGAAAACAGCCGAGCTAAAAAAACAAAACTTAGTGTTGTAATTTTCAAATAACTACTTCAGATATGGTCATGCATTGTTGTTTAATCATTTGGCTACCTATCAAATTAAATATAATATGATCATTAAACGGTGAGTTTGAAAGTTACGAAGATTATCCGAGGCGCGTCATTTCCGCAGATGCCTATGTCAGAGGATTGTTATTCAAATTATAATGCGATTTCTCGAGGTATATACGAACTAAATATAAAACTTGCTATTTTATTATTGGTGTATATGGTTGCTTTAAAACGTAATTGTTATGAAGCAATCAGCATACACACATTTAAAGATATTGTACTTGAGTTTCCCACTATACTCAGATATTAACGAATGTGAATCCAATCTGTGCAAAAATGGCGCCACGTGTCAGGACAAAGTGGCCGGGTACACGTGTTCGTGTGTGGCGGGCTATACAAGCACCTTCTGTGAGACAGGTAATTTGACAAATATATATTCAACGGGTGAAGTTCGGTAAAACAGATGAAAAACACATAAACGTGTACTCAAGTTATTTAAAAACACAATATAGTGCTATTCATAAATGAACTTATAATGCACTGAAAGTATAATGATAGTATTAGTGTATCATGATCACGGAAGGTAAGTAAAAAGTCTAATACTGTGTGATGTTGTACTCATTTGCTGATGCAACGACAGAACCGGCCTATATCATGTCTACACGCGTAATATAAGCATTATCAATGTAAATATCTAAAATTTTCTTATGTTTATACTATTCATCATTAATTTGAATGTCATAACAGAACAGAACAATTATTTTATTGACTTGAGCATATCGCATCTCATCGTGATAACAAATTCATATTTATTATACATGCAATTTGAATGACAGTTTTATTACTTTCAGATATCAATGAGTGTACCTCGGCACCATGTAAAAATGGCGCCACATGCAACGACCTTGTGAACCTTTATACATGCGGCTGTGCGCCAGGCTACTCGGGGCCTACTTGTGCATCAGGTAAAACAAATATATAACGATCCTAATAAACAAAAAGCAGAACAGAACATGTACATTGAATATTTCACAAGTAAATTTGTGATTTAATAAGCCGACATAAATATTTCACAATTATCTATTGATTCCAATGCGATTGTTAATTACTATAAATTAGTGTATATTCACAAATTGTTTAACATAATTAGCACGGTCTTATCTTCACATCGACACACCTACAATACTTTGTTGTAAACTCCTAATGAACCACGCAAAAAGTAGTTCCGGATCGGGACACATCATGATATAGATCTCATTTTAATTGCACAAATGTTAATCAAATCATGTTATAATCGGAACGTTCTTTATTTTTTTTTGGGTAAATTAACAACTCTCCGCACGGATTTGCGACATATAAAGGCTTAGACCATTGCCCTCGTGATTTATTATACTTTGCACCAGAACTTCAAATTTTATTGAATTACCAATAAACAATGTACTTGATTTGTTAAATAAAGCTTATACGCAGAATTACAAAATGTAAAAATTAATTTAAAACTCAACAGAACGCTTTTATTTATTCTGAATGTTTATTTCGGAAACTGTATCCGTCAAACATATAAACATACAAACATCATTCAATAATGATTATGCAAAAAGTGTCAAAACACACAATTAGACACATTAAGACTGTATTCCGTTCTATTAAACATTATTTGAACTTTATTACAGACATTAATGAATGTGCGTCCAATCCTTGCCAGAATTTCGGCACGTGTCGTGATCTCATAAACGGCTTCAATTGTACATGCGTCAGTGGATACAACGGGCACAACTGTCAGAACAGTAAGTATGTGGTATAAGGTTTTTACTTGATTCTGCCCTATCTCCTTCTAGTAGCAGTCACTGTTAAATCACCAATCATTTTCACTGTTTCACTCTAGCTACATTATCCTGGTTCTCGCATTAAACCAATCAACCAATAAACCAATAATGCTGGACTCAAACTTTGTGATACGACGTCGTTATTTTTAACGGCATAACGTTATGATTTTTAAACTGTAAACAAACGGAGGAACTGCACGAAATTAAGTATCAAAATATTGGGATCATAGACAATAAGAAATGTTAAGAGTCACTGCGAGTTCATTAAATATTTTTTAAAGCTCATCTTGTTTCCGATTCCTTACAAGTTACAACCGATTTCAGTTGTTTGCTCGCAGTTTAGCTCGCAGCAAATTAGTTTTACAGTGTTGCATAGCATTTATACTACATATTATGTCAATTATTTCGGTGTATATGTCGCAAGTTTTCAACTTCGCTTTATGCAAAATGTTTCAAGACCTACGATTGGACTAAACTACCTTTGTATCATGGATTTTCAAATTGATTTAGATTTTTGCATTTATTGTCCGAGTACTTTGGCTCTAATCTCATTCGTCGTTAATGATATGTATCGACTTATAAAACATAATGGCAGTGAACACATTTTTGCGCAAATAAATAGATATAAAATGCTATGTGAGACGTCGACCGTCCATCACATAACTTGCATGCTGCTATATAGCTAGTCTTAGTGCAAATAATATAAACACTTACCATTACAGATATCGATGAGTGTTCGCCGGCTGCTTGCTTAAACGGTGGCACATGCAACGATGGCATCAACAAATTCACGTGCAGTTGCAAGCCTGGATATACTGGAGCGATATGTGAAACAAGTATGTACGACATAATTTTAACGTGTCAATGATGAAATGTTTACTGACACACGTGTCCTTTTAATTAATTTTAAATAAATGTAAGGCTCGGCATGCATTTTGACCGATGCAATTCCCCTGTGCATCGTATTGACCGTACAAAGGCGGAGAATTCAGTGTTTATGTTTGATGCTGTGTAATGTCTTGTTCTATATTGCATCGCTATTACGTGGACTGCTTTACATAGCTTTCGGTTACAAGAGCTTGTATGGTGATTATATTTCTGGAGAGTCATTTAACGCATTGTGAAACGATTGTGTACCTTTTTCATAAGGTGTATGTTCGTATTTATTTCATTGATCTGGAACCAGACGCGCCATTATTATTTTGAAGATATTTGTATTTTTTTTTCGAAATATTCCCTATAGTGTCTAGGCAGTCAATCAGTACAACATTTGCGAATATGATCAGTATTATTTCAGATGTCAACGAGTGTACCGGTGCCATCTGTCAGAACGGAGGTACATGTGTGGACCAGGTGTATGCTTATACGTGCAGTTGTGTGTCGGGGTACACAGGAACACATTGCGAGACGAGTCAGTATTACTTTAAATGCTTGTATTCAATAAAAACAAGCACTCATTGCTACTTGAACAGTTTCGATTTAACGTTTTTTATCGACATTAGGTCACCTATCACGCCGTAAAAGTTATTTATTGACCGATAATATTACTGTTTGTTCATGAGTCCGATACTTTTTTGTTTAGATATAATTTTAAAGACACTTTTAAAACAATAACAATATTTTTTGAAAATATAATGCCATATTAGCCGTCGTTATGCCCTATTTAATGCGACCAGACATTATACGATCAAAAATGTTGTTTGACATGGAATCCATCCATAATGTCATTTAAGATATCAATGAGTGCACCGGCCACAAGTGCGAGAATGGAGCCACCTGCTTGGACGGTATTGCTAAATACACGTGCGAATGTCCACCCGGCTACAACGGAATCTTGTGTCAAAATAGTGAGTTTGTGTGTGTTTGTTTGCATGTTTTGGAAATGTTTTTTATACTTTTACTTGTTTCATTTATTGCATGGAGGTAACGTAAACACTACTATGAATTCACTATTGTTTTGAATGTAGGCTTTGTTTATATGTATCAATAGAAGCTCAAACTCTTAGTAACTAGTCACGCTACTAGAAGTATAGGCTATATGTTAACAATGTTAAACAATGAGTGCGTGAATTTATAAAAACGATACTGCTTAGGATCAGCTTGTATAGATCATACCATATGTTCACTAATTATGTTAAATGTTTTCTGTTGTCCTATTATACTTTATTATGCTAGATATTCACTATCGCATTTGTTGTATATTTTGTCCATTGGCCAGATGCCTTAAATATAAAAATAAATACTGAATTGAATCAACACGAATATAGTTTCGTATTTTCAGACATAAACGAGTGTGCAATTCACGTCTGTCAGAATGGGGCCACGTGCGTGGACATCGTAAACGGATACACGTGCACTTGCGTTAACGGTTACACTGGAGTATTCTGTCAATCAAGTAATTATTGCCATGTCCCGATCATATTTTGTTTAACAGTTAAACAAAGTCAGCTGTATGGTTTTGACACTTTAACACTTACCGAAATAAAAATCGATCGTTAAAGGTAATACATACATATATTAATAAATAACTCACCGATACCGTACACAATGCTTAATGATGTTTTGTTGCGTACAATTTCAACAGAGTTGTGGTAGGCTTTAAAGCCGGCCGAGTTGATATTTCTCACAACAATTTGGTTTTCTCAACTGACCAGAATTGATCAGTATTCGCTAGATACAGTTTCAAGCTTAATTCTTTCATACTGATTTTCGCAAAAATTGTGCCAAAAAATGCCAAAAGCATTAAAAATACGAAACCTTATCATGTACATAACGGAATCCTCAAGACTATTAATAACCTGTGACGTATGCACGCTTTGGGTCACGTGAGCGCCAGTTTCACGTGATGTCCACTTCCGCTCTTTTCAAAACAAACAACTACTAAATAACACGGTTTCTCTATGGCAAATGGCGTTGTAAACATTGATGCAATGGTCACGTGGTTTTACATGTGACTCGCGCGTGTTTTAATTAAGATCATTTCTGTCCATGGACATAAATTGAAAAGCCCTATCTTTGTACTGAATTTGGGCATTTATTGACCGATTTTGACCAATTTGTTTGCACATCTGACATAAATACCATCACGTTTTGACTCCTTATCACTTGTTTGCGACACATAACAAAAATGGGAAAATATACCAACATCAACTCGGCCGGCTTTAAATGTAAATAGAGTCACCTATCTTAACACGTCAATACTGAAACATATTTATGCATACAATGTTTTTTAATCCTAGATATCAATGACT
Organism: Dreissena rostriformis; assembly: GCA_007657795.1. Classification (NCBI taxonomy): domain Eukaryota; kingdom Metazoa; phylum Mollusca; class Bivalvia; order Myida; family Dreissenidae; genus Dreissena; species Dreissena rostriformis. The sequence continues at coordinate 62,752 of VMBQ01000510.1, read as the reverse complement.
GTTCTCCAAATCCATGTCAAAACGGTGGGGCATGTGCAGATCTTATTTACGGGTACAAGTGTACTTGCCTAAATGGCTACACCGGTAGCACCTGTGCGACAGGTCAGTGATAATTATAGGTATAAATTAAACACGTTGCAAACTTGTGTATCATTCCAACAGTAATATCTACTAGGTTAAGTTGTTTTTTTGACAATTTATATTTGTCTTCATTTATTGTCTAGCCTGTTTATAGTGTGGTTGTTATTTTTACCAGTATTTACTATATTGCATCTTACAGTTAACATAGAACGAACATAAGTCACCAACAAATACTATTGTTTCTGTGTATGAGTTCACTTCTATTGGTATAATTCCAAAACCGCATTATTTTCGTAGCTCTACGCACAAAAAAAAAATGAAAATCGACAAGTCGGATATAACCAATTGTGAAACAAATAACTATGAAGAATAATCCTAGTATAGTTATTTTGTTTAAGTGCTTGAGTGGTTACAATATATTATAGAACTTCGTATTTATTATAAATAAAGAAAACTTTTACTATTGTCATTAGCAACCAAATTAAGAATACAATGATATTTTCTATTTATTATTTGTATTTGTTGCTGTAGACGGGTTAATATATACATGATTTGTCTTAAATCAAAGAAATCTAAGAATCGGTTGATAAATCCGGCAATGACATATGAACGTTGTTCGTTTCAGATATAAATGATTGCAGTCCGGATCCTTGCGTACATGGTACATGCATTGACAAAGTGTTCGATTACACGTGCACGTGTTCTTCTGGATACTCGGGCAAAAACTGCAGCACTGGTATGTCAAGGTTTTTACAAACAATGTTTGTCAACATCAATCTATGGCGATTGCAATTTATTGTGATATATTTGACAGTTAAAAAAGAGTGTGTGCTCTGTCTTTCAGTTGCTAAAATGTTAATTGTCCAAACAATAGATTCAATGATTTTTGTTTTGTCGACGTAGCTGTCTAACCCAGGTTGTGAACTTGATTGACTTTTATCAATAGCCAATACAATGTTGGAGAAAATGCACGCCAATAGTATCCTATCAATAAATTTCTACTATTAAACAAGAGATGTGTTTGTCAGAAACACAATGCCCCCTACTGCGCCGCTTTGAAATAATAATAAAAAAACTTTGACCTTGAAGGATGACCTTGTCATTGACCTTTCACCACTAACAATGTGCAGCTCCATGAGATACACATGCATGCCAAATATCAAGTTGCTATCTTCAATATTGCAAAAGTTATGACCAATGTTAAAGTTTTCGGACGGACGGACAGACAGACGGACAGACTGACGGACAGTTCAACTGCTATATGCCTACCTACCGGGGGCATAAAAATGCAAGGTCACATTGAATATTAAACGGATGCAGCAATGCGTTTTGCCACGACTATAGCCGAACTCTCGTGTCCCTTTATATTAGCCAGAGCGTGTATACTTAGTTGATGTGCTCTTACATTTAACAGTTATTTTCTTATTGCATTATGAGCACGGATATATTTCATATCATGTATCTATTGCAACTCCCTATTGTTCTCTTCACTGATATACTTCCGAAAAGTATGGTTTTATATATTGACCTACATTTTTTTTTTTTTTTTTTTTTTTGGGGGGGGGGGTTTGCATTACCAGCGTTCCAGCACAAACATCGTGCACTTTCTTTAAACGTAAAACATTTCAGTTCGCCTTTTTGGAATTCGTCCTGGACAACCCATAAAGGCTACCGACATTTGCCATTGTGCTTTTATTTACACAGTCTGACGTCAATTTTTATCGAACAGTATCGTGGTTAGATTTTTCATTAACGAAATGTAACGAGATATGACTGTGGGATTGAAACATGCGTCTTCGAACAATTCTTACATAACATATTCAGTCTTAAATGTGTTCAGCAACAAGTCAGCTGCACCCGATTGTATAAATAATTTAACTGACGCTTAACCACAAACCGGCGGTTAAAAGAAGGTAACTTGTCGGTAAGCATTTGTATACAATTTGGTAAGATAAACCGATCGATTTAAACCCGGTTGAAATATACCCTGTTACTCTAGCTGGGTAAGTACAAGTAACTTAGACAAAATGGCCGACATTATAGACTTTGACATGTAAACAGACAATTGACACAGTTCGACGACAAAAAACAACAGAGACGGTACAGATTTTAGACGGCAAGCATCGAAAAACTAGAGGGCATGATAGGACATAGACTACAGCGACCTACCAGACGCAACCAACCCTTGACATCGCGGCAACAAATAATGATAGCGCTTAGGTTTTATGATTCGGGGAACTTCCTTCAATTGATAGAGAATAATTTTGGGATTGATGTTGCCACGGTGTCAAGAGTTGTAACGGCGGTGACTGACGATTTTTTCGACCATAAAGACAGAGCAATACGATTTCCGACCCCGGATAACGAACTTTAGGACCCACAGAACGTTTTTTTATTCTTGTTGGGATATGCCGTGTGTGAGTTGGTGCCTCACCGGCACTCATGTTAGAATGCTTTCTTCGGTCGGAATACAGGAACTGACTTATGTTAACAGAAAGCGCAAGCACACAAAATATTCAAGCTTATTGCGACCACAACGTTATTGTAACTAGCTAATTACTAACTTTTAGCCATTCACTTGTCAAAAGACCAAAGCCAACGAACAACTGCATCAGTAGAATTAAACTCTTATCGAAAGTAACATATGAACTTACAGTTTTAACTACAAAAGTACAAACATTATCTTACCTTTAAGTATGCTATTATATCCATAAATAATGCATGTAACACAATAACTTCATTCATAGTCTTTAGACTTTAATAATTATTGTACAATAGTTAAATACAGACTCTTATGCCTATCACGGCTACAAGAAATCATCAAATGTGTGTATGCACTTGATAAGCTTTCCACTTCGTCACACGCGCTCTTTATTACTGCTGTTCAAATGAACCGGAGCAGTTTATCTAATAATAGCCGTCGGTTAAATCGATTTGTTTTGCAGACTTAAGCATAAAAACATATAATTAACTTGGACAATGGTTTATAATGCTCGGCTCGGTTAATGCTTTAGTTAAACGAAAACGAAACGAAACGAAAGGAATATATAGATGATACAAATTACAATCATTCCATTACACAACAGAAAATGAGCTGACAATACCCGTGTATAAACTGGGACATTCTAATTTCAATGTGGTACTGTTTTTATCATCGTATACTTTACACATCACCAGCGTGAATTATATCGGATCGCATCTATTGTAGATAATTTTACGAATTTCGTTATAATTGTATGGCTTGTTATTCCTTCTTAAATGAAAAAACATATACTCGGATTAAAACAATCCATAGTGCGCTATAGAAGGGAAAATGTCCAAATATTGCGTTAAACTATGTCGGTATTTGAAATAAGTCGCTTTTATAATAAATCGTCAAAAAAGACTCGCACTTTTCACAATTGAAGTTTTCAATATTGGACTATTAACAGAATGAGAAACAAGACGAAATTGACTTTCACGGCGGACTTAAGCGAGCAGTTGGACTCCTCTTTCTTTTCCGCTTAAGACAAACACACAACAGCCATATGTAATACATAACAACCCATACAACACAACATCATAGCAACCCCATTTTTTTACTACAAGTGCACGTTAAGGTATCATTGGCCATCACGCTTCTAAAAATTATTTATTTGGGCAGCAGGGGTTAATTTGACCTTCTTTGGCTAAAAATTAAAATTTCTCCTCTGAAGATCACATGGGCAGATCAGTACATAGAGTAGTGTAATTTACATACATAATTATAACTTTTTGCACATCTGAATGACTGCCGCGTAATCTCTATATGACATAAAACCCATATTCGCATGACGCGGGTCTGTAAACATCTCATTGCATTGTGTAAATGGAACATCTACCCACGATACGTTTTGATACAAATTTTAGTCAGACTGTTGATTAAAAGCAAACGGGCCAATGTTGGTATCATATTCTGACTTTCTGGGACGATTTTTGAATTGTGAGGAAAAAACTACCGAAAATCAAATAGTATAGTTTAGTGATAAGGGGAAATCGATTAATTATCTTACGACACATGTGTGCCGTTCATTTTCAATTGCACGAGTGCGTTACGAATAATTTCTTTATTTAATAAATATACACAGGGACGGCATATTTAAATTATATAATCCAAGATATACGTGAAAAAAAGCTAGATGTACCATAATAAATCGTATAAACTATATAAACTATGTATGCGATAAACGTTTGAAGTTAATTAATAATTGATTTACGACGGATTAAAGATAAATAAGCAATGCACGTTTAGCATTATTTAGTTTTCAATTAAAATGCATGCGATTAAAAAAAATGTCTATTTTGAACTCTCATGTTTGAAATTAACGCCGAATATCTTTTTATAGATATTTCTTTTATCTTTAATATTTTCTTTCGGCAAACTTATCATGTTTTACCGCTCTGTTTCTCGTGTATTGATCACCGCTGATAAGAGTCTCTGCGTCGTGACCACAGCGGGGTGTCAATACACAGGGATATAATACACGGGACGTTTTTTAGGGGGTGGCAGTGGGGGGAGCCGAAATAACGCGGGGTCATATAAAGAAGGCTTAAACTAAGCCTTTAATGTGCAAGTTGTTGTTTTAAAGAGGACTCATAGTTGTTATTTCACTTGATATTTAATTAATACAACACGATCGTATAATTGTATAATTATAATCTTTTTGCAGATGTCAACGAGTGTCTGTCAAGTCCATGTAGAAATGGGGGCACGTGTAAAGATATCGTCAATGGATACTTTTGCACATGCGCAGCTGGATATGAGGGTGTCACGTGCCAAACAGGTCAGACGATAGTGGGATATTTTTTAAATGATATGCGGCACATTATCTACCCATATACAATAATTACAGCAGAAAACAGTCCTAATATATTTGTTTAATTGTTAATTGTAATAAACGCAAACACATGCTATCCAATTGCGGGCCTTTTGAATAACATCGTTTACTTAACGTATGAATCGTACTATAGATACATTTCTAGTTATACATTAATTTTAAAACGTTATGAAGTCATGCAAAACTGGTAGAGTGCAAATTGAGGGTAAAACATTATAATTGAGACGTGTTTGACCTGGTCAAATCACCGTATTTTGATACAGAATATAGTTTAATAAAATGTTTTCCGAATAACACTATTAAACATTTTGGAATCTTATTTACAACTTGGCAAATACAATTCAAATATGGTGTCCAACAAGTGTCTAGCATAAGTCCCACATTATTTAAACAATATAATATCGTGTATGCACAACTTCAGAAATGGACTTGTATACGGACGAGTCTACCACCCACCACGCAGACCAATCAGACAATAATAGTAAAATATGTATTTGAATAGTCCCCTATGAACACCCATTGCAGACTGATCAGCAAGTGTTACTGTTATTTTTAAAAGTATTACTATTATTATTAAGATACATATATACCACATATACATAATGTGTTATTCCAGATGCAAACGAATGCCTGTCGTCGCTGTGCAGGACAGGGTCGACGTGTGTTGATCGCGTCAATGGCTACATTTGTCAGTGCGCCCCTGGGTACACTGGGCAGTACTGCGACCAGGGTATGTTTGCGTTCATTGACATAACTTGTTTTATTTCTATTTTATTCGTTTTATGTGGATAATATTGTTCATGGAACTGTTTATTGAACAGTGTATCGCACAGTTACATTACAGTACAATTTTAGAAGAAACAATTACTATTATTATCTGCAATAATTTTATTTGTGTTGTATTAAATTATGTATTCGACAATTATTGATTTCTTGTATATACCATTGATGAGAGTCTTGTTATTTGAACTAAATAATTCAGTTATATTATTTGTATGATCAATGATTGGGGATAACTATTATACACGTGTCCCTCAATTCCAGATATAAATGAGTGTCTGAATCATCAGTGCCAGAATTCTGCCACGTGCATTGATAAAGTTAATAGTTACACATGCACGTGTAAAGTAGGCTACAGCGGAAATCTCTGTGAAATAGGTATTTCTTACCCCCTGTATTAATTATTATTAATTTTAGCAGTATAATAATAATGATAATTATAATGATTATGATAATCATAATGATAACGATGATAATGATAACGATGATAATGATAACGATGATAATAATAACGATGATAATGATAACGATGATAATGATAATGATAATGATCATAATACTACTACTACTACTACTACTANGGATATTTGTTCATGTCAGTGTAAGATCGTTTGTTATTTCACGAGTGATCATAGAAAACATATTTTCACGAGTGGCGCCACGAGTGAAAATATTATTTTTCTATGATCACGAGTGAAATAACAAACGATCTAACACTGACATGAACACATTTTCTGTTTCTTTTATGCCCCTTTTTTTAAGAAAATAATAAACAGCTGTTTCCCTTTCGTCGAAAAGTAACCCTTTCATCCGTTGCGCGCCTCAATACATTTCAATACACAAAATGACGTCATTTGTGTTTGCATCATCCTCCGCCGAAAGAAAAAGTCCAATATTTGATGGTTTACGAGTAAACCAAGCTGAAATGTTAACATTGTATTGCTCGTGCTAAAATAAGCAAACAAAGTTAAGCATAAAATACTGCTAGTGTAGCAACATTTACTGAACAGTACATGTCCGTGATGTCGTAGTGGTTCAAACAAGGGCAATAAATCTTGATATGATAATCTAAAAATAGAAAAAGTAGTTCCGAAAATTTGTTATTTTCACTGGTGAAATATTTTTTTGTTTATTTTCACTGCTGTTATTTCACTGCAGAAATGTCATATTTTATCATTACGCATAAAAGAATACGTATTATTTATAATTATGCAGACATCAATGATTGCTCGCCGAATCCGTGCCAGAACGGCGGAACGTGCACAGATAAAGTCAACGGCTTTACTTGTGCATGCGCAGACGGTTACACGGGGACCACGTGCAGTCCGGGTATACACAGCTTAAAATTTATAGATTGTATCGCTGTTGTGCAGAATTTTGAAAAATAGTTTATGCATATTTAAATAACAATTGGTGCTTTATTAAAATATGTATGTACTGTAAGAGCAGAGTAAAAGTATAACTGTTCATAAAAAGAGTCATGCTAACTTTCCGAAGTTCCCGCGTTCCCCGCACCTCTGTATTTCTACCAGGGATATACAAGTCAAATGTAGGATGGTCTCTTCAACTTGGAAAGTAACGAGCTTGTATAGGACAAAACAATTATAATGTTTTTTTTCTCTCAATGTATCTTAATGCGTGGGTACTATTTGTGTTCAATTGCTAATAGTAATATGATGTATCATCATATGCCTTACTGATCACAAAAACGTTATTTCTTCACGAACAAACAGTGCAAACTGCGAAATCACATACCTCGTAACGTACTGTCCATGCTATGAGTAAGATCCTTTTGTTAATCTTCTAGCTACCCTAAACAACGACTGCACTGCACGTCCCGGTGTTTGTTCCAACATCTTGAAAGCCGAATGTGACGGCTCGAAATGCGTTTGTTCTTCTGGTTATTATCAGACAGGCTCGACCATCTGCAGCAGGAAAGGTATCCATTCCGTGGAATTTCATGGATATATGATTATCAAATACGCTAAATAACAATTCAGTAAGAAATATACAAATAGATAACTATCTCACATCGTCACCAAACAGATGTTGCAACCTTTCTGAGAGTATTATTAAAATCTAGTTATGGTTGTACATGCCTTGGTTAAGGCGTCACTTACAACTACATTTACACGATAATTAATTATGTTTAGAGGAACCATTAACTATTAATTAACACCAACACCGTTATTATTAATGAAGTGAGCTTTAACTCAATTCTGAATATTTTGGTTAAATAAAGATTGCGGAACAATCGTGCCGGCTATCTATGGAACCGTCGACCACTCCGAGGGAACTTTGTACCTTGCTAAGGCCTACTTCTCATGCGAGACAGGCTACACACGCATTGGCCTGTCCTTCGTGTCCTGTCGTGCAGATCAGACGTGGAGTGGATCCACACCAACATGCGTCATCAAAGGTAAGAGGTGTAAGAATCAAGCGCTGTTGTTTATTTACTACGGAATACCGTTAGGGCCATCGTGGTTACACATAAAAATCCAGAGGGCGACAGTGCGATAGTGCGATAGTTCGATGGCGACAATGCGATAGTACGATGGCGACACTGCGATAGTACGATTGCGACAATGCGACAACGCGATAGTACGATTGCGACAATGCGATAGTCATCGTACTGTGGTCATCGTATTATCGCATTGTCGCCATCGTACTATCGCACTGTCGCCATCGTATCGTCGCATTGTCGTCATCGTTCTGTCGCATTGTCGCCTTTTGGATTTAAATGTTTAACCACGATGGCCCTAACGGTATTCCGTAATTTAACTAATATAATTAATCGCGTGTACAAATTTGAAGCACAATATTAACAGGCAAGGGCCGAATGAATGTATACGTAAATGTATCGATTTGTAGTATAATTAGCAGAAAAGTTATCACTTTCTATAACACTCAGTGTGTAACATTATTAATTTGTGAACATTTTGTTAGTTATTAGATGTTGAGATGCATGAACGGAACACTGATGTAAGTGTACCAATCGCACGTGTGAAATGCGTTCAGCATGTGTAGCTCACCAACAATATCCTGATACTGGCTTTTGTGCATGAGCATATAAAAGTACCGTTGCGAAGGATATATTAGTAATAGTTCCATTGTAACGGTAAGATGGATGTATAGCGTAAAAGATCTATTGTAACGGTATTTAGGGCATAACTTATTGCATTAACATTCAACATTTCTTGCAGACTGTAACACGTTGTCTTCACCTCTGAATGGTTCGGTCCGCTTTGTACCAAACACCCAGTACCTAGGTCAGGCCGAGTTTGAATGCGACACTGGTTATTCCCTCAGCGGTAACAAAACTAGGACATGCACGGCAACTGGCGTGTGGGGAGGCACCAGTCCTACCTGCGTCATTAAAGGTGCGTTTAATGTGGATATTAAAAAAAATGGTATTTGCAGTGCTTATAGACATTTTGTATTTATTGATTGCCTTTCGAAAGAAAAATATTCTGTACCATAACATGAAATCTTTGATTTAATGAAATTCAACATCCGACTTCTGATGTCATCATAATTTTTCTTATAGACATTGTCTTTAAAAGTATGTGTGAACTCGAAATGCAATATAATTCAATTAAGCATATTTCAATTATTTATTTGCCAACAATGCACTAGTATTGGTATTGGCCTTCAGTAAATGTTATGAAACCAATATTTATGTCAATATACAATGGGGAAGTATGAACATACGTTCAAACATATACACAACAACAAATCTGACATAAACTTTAACCTGAATACAGACTGTGGACCACTGACTGCCCCCAGCAACGGTACTGTGGATACCCAGACCGGTACAAAATATCAAAGTGTCGCCCTGTTCTACTGCAACACCGGCTATGATCTGATTGGAGTTTCCTCCACCAAGTGCGGGGCGGATGGAGTCTGGGATTCTGTGAAACCCAGGTGTCAGATTAAAGGTATCCATTTGTATGAGTTTCTTTCATATTAGTCATACGAGTAAATAACCGTACCATAAAAAACGACAGGTGTGACCACTTTACTAAAAATGTAAAATATATGACTATAAACAATATCTGTAACAAATAAACAAATAAGTTTCTTTAAATCGTTTAAAAACGATTTCTTAATGCCCCCTTTTTTACTTAAAATCAACGAATATTTTGTAAAATATTTCATAAAATAAAGTTACCCAGTGTTCCTTATAGCAAAAGCCAAAATTGCATCGCTAGATGTGGTCGGGTAAAATTGATTTTACAAGATATTGTTTTGTGGTACAATATATTCAACACATGTTCATGTACCAATTTAGGTTTTCTAGTGTCGTATGAATAGATATCGTTGCGGAAAATTAAAATGAAATATATTGTACCAAATAACAATAAAAAGAGCATTTTGTATCTTGTTAAATCCATGTTACCAGACCACATCTAGCGTTGAAATATTTGACTATTGCTGTAAGGAACACTGCTTTTTTATGGGTTAACTTTAGTAAACGAAATATTTTACGAAATATTCGTTGATTTTGAGTGTAAATGGGGCTTTAATAGTTGTGTAACCCATGCTTATTGCGAGATGTTCATTATAGAACGTGATTTTTTTACAGATTGCTTGACCCTGTCCGCTCCGGCAAACGGCAATGTCAATCTGCCTCAAGGAACGACATACGCCGCCGTGGCTACTCATACATGCTACACCGGGTACACACTGCAAGGAATCGCTTCACGGATATGTCAGTCTTCCGGACTATGGAGCAACTCACCTCCAACCTGTGAAATTAACAGTGAGACTTTTATAAATAATTGCTTTGATTCTAATTACATAAACAGTTTCCCTCTTAAATACACTGTTTCAACATTTTTAAAACACCTTTGATTCCAATTATACTCACAAATTTGTTTAACCTCGAATCAATATTCATTGTTTTGCGTTTAAAATGCAATTACCGTCACTATGTTTGTAAATATATTACTGAGTAAAGGAACCCTATTAGCTTAGCTTACGTTCCAATCTTATGATCTTAAGCTGTTTGTAACTTATATTGTGAACACTTTCTGGAATAAAAATGTTTAAACAGACAGTAAGAATATAAAATGTTTTATGGCTTTAACATTCAAGTAATCGTATTACTTAACTTATGTTTTTGATGTTGATGGTTGCGTTGTCTTCTTTAATGATGAATAAGTGGCAAACCTTTATTTAAAATTAAGAACAACACGCATGTACTAAGAGTATATAAAACATACATTAAATCATGCTTTCAGCTTGCACAGTTCTTTCAAACCCACCGAATGGAAAGGTTGATCTTGCTGGTGGCACGCAATACCAATCAACTGCAGTTTACACATGTAACTCTGGATTCTCACTGACTGGGACAGCTAGCAGAACATGCCAGGCTGACAGAACATGGTCGAGCACTGAACCGGTTTGCAACAGAATCAGTAAGTGCAGCTAAATTAATCTGAACTGCAGACATGCAAAATAGACGCTTTCACAAATGTCAATTATATTTAAATAAATCCATATTATTATCTTATCATCGCCTCGGGCATCATTTGTGAAGCGGTTATATACTGTATTATAAAACAGTGTACGTAGCAATTTTCGTTGATTTAAGATGAATAGAAAAAAATCCGTGCCGAATCACGGATCCGTGCTTTAAAAGAGCTTAAAATAGACATCTTTCATGAGTGTTTTTAAACTCTCAACGCTTTCGTTGTATGAAGCTCCCAACAAATCAACAAATATACTCCTTTATTGTACTTAACCCAAGGTTGTCCGACGCTGACATCGCCTACAAATGGTGCCGTAGACCTCTCGGATGGACTGTTGTACGAAGATATTGCCACATTTACATGCCAAACTGGATACGCGTTGGTTGGAGCTTCCACACGACAGTGTCAAGCAACGAAATACTGGAGTGGTGAATCCCCCTCCTGTCAAATACGAAGTACGAATATTCTTATTGTATTCCTATCATGTTCAATAAATAACAACAACATCCGTTTTGTAGTTCTACGGACTTATAGAAAAAGATACGGTACCTATTTTATATCACGTGGTGTTGTTTATATTGTCCAGTATTGTATCGGAAATTGGTCAATGGCCTTAAAAAAGACTTGAAGATGTTTACACACATTTCTCTCTTGGTAATGTTTTTGTGGTTTAATTATTCCTTTATTAAATCATTGTAGATTTGACACAGTGAAATTCAGTATTCATGGCTTTAATCAATATTCAATAAAGTTTGTGATCAAAGTAATATCATTGTTTCATCTAAAATGTTTCTGTTCTTCATAGATTGTGGTTCTCTGACCAATCCAGTTAACGGAACTGTTCTAACAGTCGATGGAACTGAATACCAGAAAACAGCGCAGTACTCTTGTAACCAGGGTTACAAGATAAGTGGTGTTAGCACTAGAACATGCTCAGCTTTGGGCATATGGAGCGCGTCCGCACCTACATGTATCATAATGGGTGAGAGTATAATATGTTTGGTTTTATTGGGTATATTATTCGCCCTGTATAAATACACATATGTGTCAATTAATAATTACTTATAGTACTATAAATTGGAATTTGGCATTTATATGATCTTATGTTATATTCTTCCCGTTGTGACAGGTCGTGACGTAAACCAATGATCAATGGGCTCCTAATATGTTTTAAATTGTATAGTGCATGCATCATTCGATAAAAAACGTATTTACATATTTCTGCAGCTAAGTCCTACATACAGTCTTTTAACATTCTCACACTCAGTTACTTTTTTCAAGACTGCGGTCCGGTAGCCAATATTACAAACGGAGCTGCGGCTTATTCTCCTGCGAACAGCAAACTATATGGATCTACTGTATTCTACACATGTCGCGATGGTTATGAAATAAAGGGTACTTCTTCCCGGGTATGTGATGCCAGTGGATCTTGGAGTGGTACCCAACCGTCATGCGCAATACTTAGTATGTCAACACATTTTGATTTGTATACGTCAAATGATAAAATTTCACCTTATGATTGGTATGGAGGAGACTGGTAAATTTTGAATAGCACACGTCAAAATAGGAATAGTATGGGTTCGAATACATTTAATTTGTGCCACCTTTTGTTGTTCGTAGACAAAACATTTAACACCTTTATCGTACCCATATGTTGACACTGTGGAATGACGAAGAACGGAAAAACGAACAATATGATCTTGTTAGACATCACGATTGTTGTTACAGCAATCGTTTATTATTGATTATGTGTAAGATTGTGCGAACTGCCCTGTATTGGTTATGTATTTGATGAGTATAAATGACCATTTGCTGCGGATAGGCGTTTTGATTTTGACAATGTCTCCTGTAATGTCATTAAACATAAATGCAACTTTCAGCTGGTGATGTGTATGTCATTTCATTATTTATAATTGCAAATCATGATTAGTGAAGGTTCCTTACAAATAAATTCAATATTATGTAAACAGGTTGCGATGAGGCTCCAAACATACCCAATGGCTACTCGTGGCTTCCGTCGGGCAGCCAAGTGGGCGACTATGCTATGTACGCTTGTAACAACGGCTACGGACTTGTTGGAGACCCAACGGTCATCTGTGAACCTTCAGGGTTTTGGGGATCGGCACCAGAATGCAGGCTTGGTATGCATTATGTTTTCAGATTTTGACAATTGCACAAAAGTTCAACAGAATGGACATGTGTTTGTTCAAGAATTATTTACATATGCATTACAGAAGATATGAATGGCATTAGAACAATATGAACCATTTGTGTTATGTCCGCGTATAATACAGTTTTTTCCATGTTTAGCAGGTATCTTATGCAATATGGGATTCTTGCTGTATGCATATATGCATGTTTTGTCGATAATTGAACTTGCATATATGTTTTCGTTTATTAATAATTAAATCAATTTGGTTAAAGCCTCTATAATGCTAAAAAATCCACGACAATGTTGTTATAAATTTCGTAAAATAAAGTTAACATATAAATAATCAGTGTTCCTTATAGCAATAGCCCAAATTTCAACGTTAGATGTGCGCTGGTAACATAGATTTGTTTAGATACAAAATGCTCGTTTTTATTTATTTGTGACAAATTAATTTTATTTTAATTTCCCGCAAATATATCTATTCATACGACACAGAAACAGTAAAATGGTACCATGTTAGTGTTCATGTGTCGTAAGAAAAGATATCGTCGCGGGAAATTAAAATGGACTTAAATACGCCAAAAAAACAGCATTCTGTATCTACAAACATCTATGTTACAACACCACATCTGGCGTTAAAATTTCGGCAATTTCCATAAGAACCACTGATTTTTAAGTGTTTAACTTTACTTAACGAAATATTGTACGAAATTTTTGAGTAGTGATGAGGTTTTAAATATTTTTCTTTTAAACTATACAGTTCGCGTTTAATAATACACATAATACAGATGCAAACAATAAAGATTTTACATAATTATTTTTGTCTTAAACCGCTAGATTGCGGAAATGCACCGATTGTTGACAACGGTGTAGTGACCGTTCCGGACGGATCACTTGTAGGGAAGACGGCAACTTACTCGTGCAACGACGGTTACGAGGTCACGGGTGAAGCCACAATTGAGTGCACGACCTCTGGAGTATGGGGAGAGAGTCCGAGTTGCAAACTTAGTAAGATAAAGCCGTTCAATGTCTTAACAATCTTATTTGAATAAAATTGGGTACAAACACATACAAAGGCCTCGTAACATTTTATATTCCAGTGTCGATGGAAACATTTTGTGAGTTAAATCAATACAATGTTAAAACATATTCGTTAAAATCCCTTACCCGAGACACATATCAATATGGACTTCCAGTGATTTGCGTTTTTCCTTTATATTCAATATTCCGACCAGTGTTTCCCTCAACGCAGCTCACACGCGTTTATACATTTCAATCTATAATTGACTTTTGAGGACACTTAATTTCAAATGTAGTTTGGGTTATAGTTCCAGTACAATAATTTGAACGGTGCAAATTGCATATATGCCAGAAATTGAAAGTGTGTATGCATATGACGTATTAATATACACATTACAACAATATGGATTACTGCCTTTCTTTTGTGCATTGCATATATGCAAGTGTGTAAAGTATAAGTTAACGTATATATTAGTTATGTAATATGTCACGGTGGTTTGTTGAAACTATCAATGTGAGATTATTCAATTATAATCACATTTTCAGTTCAAATCGTCTACAACACCCTTTGTGCAGTAACTGCGCAGTGCAAAACTAAGGGTGCAACTTGCCGAGACGACACAAACGGTCAGGACAGATGTCTGTGCGCGAGGACTGGACAATACTATGACTCCAACCTAGATAAATGCCTAAGCAGTACGAACTAAACTTAACATTTCATTTCATTCAATAAGTGTCATTATTTGACGATTTAATTTGTTAGAATACTAAAAATGACCATAAGAAATTAATTAAAATAAACACGTATGCTATACTTTTTTGTATTGTTCGCGTTATAAGTGTATCGAAATCTCGAACGTTAACAACCACGAAACACTGATGGACAACCTCTCGTCTTGTTTTAACGCTCGTATTTTCAGTATGTGGACCACTAACCAATCCCACTAACGGACAAGTCACGAACCCCTCTGTTCTCGCTGAAGGGCACAAAGCCACGTACACGTGTGTCAAAGGTTACGCCCTAAATGGCCCCGGAACACGCACGTGCCTAGTGACGGGCCAATGGGACTCCACAGCACCGTTGTGTATCACAGGTTTAAGCAATTGTATACTTATAATAAACTTTGTATAGTTTATTACATGTATGTGTGTTCATGCTTCAATATAATTATATAGTTTACAAAGTCTATAATTACACAGACTTGCCTTAAGAAACATCTCATAGTGTTGTATTAAAAAAATCCAACATAGCATCAACCATAGACTGTGTAAAATATACTGAAATTCGATTTGCATCAAAATTTGAGAGGTCATTTAAATATTTGATATGTTTGGTTTCTTATCAAATTAAATACAAAGACAACTGGATCTTTCTGTTTCTTCCATAATTGACATTAATCGCCATATTATTCAACCAATATTACTTTGCAAGCTTGTATAGTGTCTCGTTATAACATAACTGGTTGTCGAACAAGTACAAGTTTCCAATTATTTTGTTTACACAATTATAATAGAAGACCATTAGCAAATATATTAAACATTCAGGATGCCCCGCCCCTTTGGTACCATCCCACGGGTCTGTGAATGCTAGCGATGGTTTGGCGGCAGGGGACATCATTAGGTACACGTGTGACGAAGGGTACGCCTTGCTGGGCGTGCAGGAACGCATTTGTGGCTGGGACTCGAAGTGGAGTGGAAGCACGCCGTCTTGCGTCATTGGTAGGAATTTTATGTGCATTGAATTAGGTCATGTAAATTTTGAATCATAAATGACGTTCACGTAAATACTGTATGACCGATTTGAACTTAGCATTGGCGTGTTCATGAATCTTATCAATGCACTGAAATTATTTAAAATTATCTACTAAGCGGCTTGCTTTGTTAACTGACAGAATGCCCACTTCTGGACAATATTCCCAATGGGTACGTGGACATGTCGCTCGGCAACTGGGTGGGCTCCAAGGCGACGTACATCTGTACGAACAACCACGCACTTGTTGGAATATCAACGAGAACCTGCGAGAGTACAGGCGTGTGGAGTGGCGTTGTTCCCACTTGTGTTTTTGGTAGGTATCACATGTTCTCATTTATTATGACTAATTATTAATGATAGCGCACATGTTGACGTATACATTGTTCCTAAATTTGTATATACATGTAATAATTATAATTTCCTACAATTCCTTTACCTGCACCAATTGCAATAGTGCATTGACACAAAATCTAGCGTAGATTCTAATGGTGCACTGTTTTTGTTTATTTTTAGCAATATTTCCTGACGTGATTTTGGTGTTTGGGACCTTGTTTATTGTGTTGGTGTTGGTGGACATATTCGTCATTAGCGTTTGTCTGTACTACAGATACCGCAATAGCAAGGTAGGCTTAGTATTTGTATTTGTTTTTTTTATCTCGCCATTGGGATAAATCTTGATCTTATACTTTGGTTAAAGATACTTGTCGTTTTGTATATATTACCCTGTATTGTACAGGTAGATGTGCTACCTGTTTGAATAAAAGACTCGCGGGTTCTTTCGAGAAATGTTCCTGAGTTTCATTTGTTACATACACGATTAATTGCTTTATTACTAGACGATATTCGTTATGTCAAATACAAAGATCTGTTTAACCAGCATTTCATTCCACGTTTGCTATTTAATCAAATGTAGCCAAAGCCACCCCCGGTAAAACCGACGAAAGAACCGAAGAAAGAACTACCGCAAATTTTAGATGATTATGAAGACCCGAAACGACTTACACCGGATCCATTTAAGATGGGACCCTCGTCTCAACGACATCATACAACCGTGACGAAACCACCCAATCCGGTATGCCCATTCACTAGTCGATTGTTTCTAATATAACTAACTATAATTTTAAAATAGTATTATTTTGGTATCTTAAATAGTCGCAACAGCAACACAACAGTAATACCAGCATAAGTAGGACTGTTTATCACACCCATATACGTATTTGTCGTTTTAGGTAATCAAAAAGAAAGACACTACTTTTCGTACCGCGGTTCCAACCGACAAAATCCTTCTCCCTGTCACAGACGCAAAGAAAACCAAAGGCAACAAGAATGTCGCACCTGAATGGAATAGATTGTTCAAGGGACTTAAGAGCAAGAATTTTAATCCTAACGATGTATCCAACCGTGAAGTTGCGCCAATGCCTTCCAACGTTCGCCTTGCCCCTATGAGCAAACTGTTGGCCAAGGTCGGCCCGGAGTTGAGTACGATGTCTGTTGACGATTCTGGACACGAACAATCGGTAAATGATGCTTTGTTGGTAATTTCTGCAAATAAAACCAATTGATAGTATTACGTTTGACCCTGGCAAGTTGATGAACTTTAACAACTTGACGTGTATGCTAAAATCGTAAATAAAAATATACTAGGGAGAGTTGAGTCCGCAAGTGGGGCATTCGTTTAAATATACATTAGTATGTTTGCGTACTTGACACGTGGGGATGCTGCAACCACAATTACGAGAACTATTCAGGACCTTTTTTTTTCTTCTTTAGCAGGGGTCTGATATAAGCATTCCACCAAGAAACCTTCTTTAAAAGGATGCCACATTGCCCAATTATCAAATTTTCAGATTCGAACCTACATCGGACTATCAAGCCATAAAGGTAGTTTCATACACCTTTGCCTCGTTACCTATCCACTAACAAGACATTGTATATTGGGTATCGCTTTTATGAAATTTATTTGACTGATGATTTATATGATTGTTTATGATATATAGCATACCTATGTTTTGATTAAAAGTGGATCCGTCCATCATATGACGCGCCAGAGTCAAAACACTTTTATTACATGTGTAGTGTTTGTTATTGCATGTTTTATTTTTTTGTCATATTGCAGGAAAATATAAATATTACAATATTCCTTAATTTTTAACAGTGACATTAATATAATTAACATTTATATAGCATCACGAGTGCTTCATACAATAAAATGTTGATACTGTTTAGCGGCGGCAAATGTTATGCACACAACAACAGTCGGTGTCGTGAATGAGTCTAACGTTGCTCATTTGCTCACCTTTATCCGGACTATTGCAGGGCAACGAGGGAAGAGACGGCGGTTACCAAACAGCAAACAGCGAAGAAAACCACACCCATTCTATTGAGTCCTCCGATGAAGAATTCGGAGACCAGAACATCCCCATCCCGTCGAACCACGGAGATGTGGAACCCTCCCCAGTCGAGACGCGCAGGAATGTGTTCGAAGCTGCAGCGGATACGTTCCGAGGACGAACGTCCATAACGGACTCGCCGCATATCGAGAAGGAGCGGGCGGCTTTCAAACCTGAGACGAGGAGGCAACTGAGAGGCACCGTGGAGACTTACAATCCTCCCAATATGCTCCAGTAGTCCAAATAGAGTTTGATAACTGTCCCTTTTGACATTTAAACAGGATAGTTGGACTATGGACAAAATAAGGACAATTTATTTTACTACTGAAGTGCTGTGTGAAATGTTTTGTTTTTGTGATTTGTTTGGTCTATATAACAATGTTATTGCGTATTTTTTGGAACATCACTTGATCACTCTTAAGCCTAAATATTTTGTCTGTTTACACTCTTCCGACCGACCATGAACTTTAGTGCCGGCCTTATTGTGTGTGTAATAATATTGTTTTGGTATTCCATGTTGAGTTAGGAGCACTTTTCTCAAAATTCGATCATAGTCGTAAAAGGTACGTTTACATAAGCAGAATATATTGGCAAAAAAATTGTAAAGTTTCTATCAATGAACATCCTAATTGTCGTTGGAAATGACGTGTCCATTGTTTAAACGTTAAAAAGAGAAAACGTGTGGTCGACCAACCTTCTATATTTTCTGGAGATGCGTCTGGAAACACACAACTTAAATATTTTGATTTATGAACTATGTATGCCTCAATAGCTTGGTTTGAAAGAAATCATTCATCTTTTTTTATTTCAAGATGTTGTGATATTATCAACAATTAGTGTTAAAAGTATGCGTTCACTATCGACGAAATGGGTAGATATCGCATTAGCATGTTGGGCCTGTTTATACAGTGATAAGGGAAAATTACTGTTTCAGTCCAGCATAGGCAATATAATTATTGATTGAGTTATATCGTCATTAGATCTCATTAGTCACAAAAATAATGTATATAAACATCCTTGTTGATATCTTGTTAGAATACAAAAAAAAAATGAAAATAAAATAAAATACTAAAAAATGGGAACTGGGACAGACACATATATAAAAAAAGAATCATGTTTCGTCGTAATTTAGTACTAATATCACTATTTATATATGAATTTGTATAAAACATCACTAATGTATATTTAATTTGGTTTATGTTTGTTTTGTAATACAGTTGTTTGTGTAAATGAGTGTTGTTCATTAAGTTACGGTGAAAGTAAAAGAAAGCAAGACAAGAAAATGTCATAAACCTTAATAGATTTGGACGCGGTGTATTTTGGCTAAGGCATAATACGACACGGTTCAAATTCCCTTTTGGGTCGCTCTATATTCGTTTACTCGTGTTTTATCATTTGGGACATAACGATATTTTCCGGTCATT
Organism: Dreissena rostriformis; assembly: GCA_007657795.1. Classification (NCBI taxonomy): domain Eukaryota; kingdom Metazoa; phylum Mollusca; class Bivalvia; order Myida; family Dreissenidae; genus Dreissena; species Dreissena rostriformis. The sequence goes on along the minus strand of VMBQ01000510.1, from coordinate 42,819 downwards.
TTAAGACTTTCAAATGTGACCGACCTTGCCCAACAACAATGGTCCGAACAAAGCTGTCCACTGGCAACACTCATTATAATAAGTAGACCATGTAAAGTTCATACAATGTTTTTTTATCGGTTTGCCGTTAGTTGATACATTACACACCTTAGAAAACCAATATTTTGATTTGCTTCGGAAAACAATTCAGTACTTCATATACCTAGATGACCTTTCATCCGAACGGAAATGATATTTACAGGTTTTTCTTTGTGCCTGATATATGCTCTGATATAAATTTAGGACAGCTTTATACAACGGTGCCAATAAATCTACTTCAATCTTCATAAGGTCGGTTACATATCAGTTTGGCATAGATCTCATAAACCACTATTCACTATTGATTACTATTACGAAGGAGCGATCGTGTTATACAGATAGCAATAAACTATGCACCTGTAGCTTCACAATCAAATACATTAAATAGGTTGTTACGTCAATAGTCAATCAATTTGTCAATTAATAATAATTGTTGATTAATGTATTCAATCAAGATTGTTTTAATACTTGAAAACGCGCATTATCTGTGTTAATAGTTCATTTACAACATGTTAACATTACTGTGTTTTATTTTACTATTAGTGAAGAAGGCGGAAACAAAAGGTACAGTTTGTTGATGTAGTTATAGTCTTTTTTAAACGGAACAAAACAATGTTGGAATTGATGGCGTTCTTAATTTATTAAGATGCTTACTGTTTTTCTTCTGGCGGCCAGAATCGTTAGTCTTATAAACGAAAGCAGCAGATTTGTGTTTGGAGTTATTTGATATATTACACAAATATTAAAGCCATCGCGGCTAACCACTTTATAGTAACTATGATGGTAAGGTACGTGTATAACGATAGTTTATACCAGTGAAAATGACCGATCATGTTCGATGAATAATTTATTAGCCACATTCTGTTAAAACCGGGTATACTGCATGCTCGTAAAGTGTCGTCCCAGATTAGCTTGTGCAGTCCTCACAGGCTAATCAGGTAGGACACTTGCCGCTTGTATAGAATATTTCGTTTAAAGGAAGCATCTTCAAAACGAATATCTAGTCTAGGCAGAACGTGTCGTCCCTGATCTGGGGCGACACTCCACGCACATGCATTAAGCCCTGTTTTCCAATAATGCGACTCTTATATATTAAATGTATTAAGATTCTCCCTTAGCCTTACTTATGGGTATTACATTCATGTAAGTACGGAGTTGGTTTGGATGTATCGTTAATTATACGTAGGTATGAAACCAAAGGTATGTATGAAGCAGTAGAACGTTGACAGTATGTAATCATTGCCCTTATTTACAAGAAAGGTGACGCAAATGACCCTCAAAATTACAGAGGTATAACATTAATTAACATACACATTTGTACTTGGACAAATATACTCTCAAATACTCTTGAATAGGTTAAAAAACTGGTCCACACAACATGATACATTAATACCCAATCAATTTGGATTCCAAAAAGGAAAATCAATTTCGGACTGTATATTCATATTACATTCAATTATTACAAAAGTTCTTAGCGAACAAGAAAAATTGTATTGTTTATTTGTGGACTACCAACAATTGTTTGACCGTATTGATCATAACATGTTATGGCAAAAACGTTTCATAGAAAATGTAAGCGGTCACTTTGTGAACGCACTAAAAGCTATGTTCAACTGTGTTAAATCTTGTGTACGTTATACAAATTACCTTTCTGCATTTTTTAACTGTTTAATCGGTGTCATACAGGGAGATCCCAGCTCTCCACTGTAAGCCATGTTTTTTTTTATAAATGGTATTGTAAATAATGTTTCCAATAACAACCTCCTAGGAATTGTATGTATTGATAATCTGAAGATATTTCTTTTACTATATGCAGATGATACGGTATTGTTCGCCAAATCACTAGATACACGTAGCATTATGTTAACAGATGTAGAGCATTTTTGCAATTGCATGTGGGCTAAACATTAATGTATCAAAAACAAAAGCTATGGTCTGTGAAAGAGGAAGGGCAACAACGTTTGAGCTATATATATACAATACCTTAGTTGAAACTGTAAGTTCGTTCAAATACCTTGGCATAAACTTTTTCAAAAATCCTTTTCATTATGTAGATTATTTCAGATATTTGAAACAATTGATTTTCCAACCCAGCAAAAAAATAATTTATTTTACTCCTTTGTCACCCCTATCCTATTGTTTTTGCTCTGAAATATGGGGCTTCCATCAAGCAACAGACATTGAATTTATTCACACTTAATTTTTTAGATCACTTTTTGGAGTTAAAATATCTACAAATTCATCCGCACTGTACGGAGAACTCGGTAGGATCCCTTTTCATGTATGTCTCCAAAAAGTAATGCGCTAAAATATTGGTATAAACTGATCAATTTACATAACGATAATTGTAAAAAAGTGTATACCGTGCTTAGGAGAGATACGCTAAGAAACAGAATTCATGACAGTAACAATTGTGTATCAAATATTAGGGAATGTCTCGTAACTTACGGTTTTGGTGAAATTTGGAATACAGAAAAATTAGATCAAACCACTCTCGAAATTGTCTAAATGCGAATTATAGAAAAGTTATCATCAAACCTGGCATTTCGACGTTAACTCATCATCAAAGTTAAAGACATATTATCTTGTTAAACAAGAACTCAAATTAGAGCCACACTTGCAAAACCTTCATGAGCAGAAATACAGATTTGCTCTTGCAAGATTCAGAACATCCTCGCACAAACTTTCATTTAAAACAGGTAGATACACGAACATGCCCATATATGAACGACCCTGCCGATCCCGTAACATGAACCACATTGAAACAGAGTACCCTTTTTTACTTGTTTGCCCAATGTATAAGAAGCTCAGAATGAAATATGTTAAACCTTACTACTGTGATTGGCCTACCCTAAACAAATTCGAATTTCTTCTAAAATCAACATGTAGTACCAGCTTATAATATTGCCAAATTAAAATATATTATAATGCCGAGAAATAAAGAATAGACAATAAATAATTTACTCTTTGTATACTTTTTACTATAATAAATCCACCTCACTTTTCATTTACGAATACTATATGTGTAATGTTTATCTAATGTCATTATAGTTAACACTGTAATGCTAAATGCTTTGTTTTATGTTCTGTTGACTTTGTACTTCTCCATGTCGATATTATTTTATTGTGCTTTGAAGTTGCATAATGTTTATGCAATAAATTTTGGACTTGGTATCAGAACGACTGTTCTGTCGTGTTCTGAGAAAACTGGACATAATGCTTGTGCGTAAATTGTCATCCCAGATTAGCCTGTGCAGTCCGCACAGGCTAATCAGGGACGACAATTTCCGTTATTATGGAATTTTTCGTTTAAATGATGTCTCTTCTCAGCGAAAATCCAGTTTAGGCGGAAAGTGTCGTCCCGGATGAGCCTCTGCGGACTTCACAGGCTAATCTGGGATGACACTTTACGCACATGCATTTTGTCAAGTTTTCTCAGAACGCGACACATATGTTTGGATCTAATAATTATGTCAGCCAGAGCTTTGTTGAACACATGTGTTAGCAGAACAAAATTGCCCACAACTGTTTGATAGACTTATAATAAAAGTTCGAGCACAAGTGTAATTACTTCAATGGAAACATAACCATAGCGCCTTTGTCATTGGTACATGTACATACCCGATAAGTTTTATATGAGCATCGTATTAATATATTGTTTGATCAATTACGTCGCCATTAGCTTATAATATTTAACGACGCTTTTGGTGAAGGTTATACATATGAATTCAACACTTTTCAATAGTGAATTGAAACAGATAAAGAAACAGAAACGTCGACTTTAATATTTGTCCACTATTATATTGTTGTTTTATGTATAGCTCAATACTCGCTGAACGTTCACGTATGTCCCGAACCGGAACGCAAAGTAAAAATAGTTGCATGTTATTCGTCAAATAACGTAAATATTTATCAATTGTTTTCTTTCGGTAAAACATGTTTTGTAACGGGATTTAATTGATACTGGTTGCTTCTTCACCGGTACACAAACGATAAATCGTCAGTCATTTCTTTATTTTTCAATTTACTATCATGGTAACCTGTTTTTACATTTCCTTACGGTGTTGATGGCATAGGCGTGTGTACTCCATCTCCGTGTACAAATGGTGGTACGTGCAAAGTAGGGGCCAATGGGTTCAAGTGCAGGTGTGCGTCTGGATACACAGGGGTCACGTGCCAGGATGGTAAGTATCGTTGCGTCTGAAGTCCTTTATCGTATGTATATCACAATATGAGCCTCGCTCCGGGAAAACGGGGCTTAATGCATGTGCGCCGTTACGTATCGTCCCTGATTAGACTATGCAGTCCGCACAGGAAAATCAGGGATGACACTTTCCACGTCAACTGGATTTTCGTTTAGACAAGACTTCCTTTAAACGGAAGACCATAAAACCGTTTAGTGTCGCTCATGATTAGCCTGTTTGGATTACACATGCTAACATGGGACGATACTTGACGCACATGTATTAAGCCCAGGTTTCCCATATCGAGGCTAATATGTTTGTTCATAGATACGTGAATGTGTAAGAATTGAGCTTCATATTTAACCATGACAAAATTACATTTAAACACGCTCGCATTCCACAATTACAAATATATAAATGTACATATTAATGTACTTACGTGTATCGTCAATTATGGTGCATATTTGTGGCGCGTTCTGAGAAAACTGGGCAAAATGCTTGTGCGTAAATTGTCACCCCAGATTAGCCTGTGCAGTCCGCACAGGCTAATCAGGGACGACAATTTCCGATTTTATAGAATTTTTCGTTAAATGATGTCTCTTCTTGGCGAAAATCCAGTTTAGGCGGAAAGTGTCGTGCCTGATTAGCCTGTGCGGACTGCACAGGCTAATCTAGGACGACACTTTGCGCACAAGCATTTTGCCAAGTTTTCTCAGAATACGACACATGTGTTAGCAGAACAAAATTGCCTACAACTTTTTGATAGACGTAAAATAAAAGTGCGAGCACAATTGTTATAACTTCAGTGGGAACATAACCATAGCGCCTTTGTCATTGGTACATACCCGATAAGTTGAATATGAGCATCGTATTAATATATTGTTTGATCAATTACGTCGTCATTAGCTTATAATATTTAACGACGCTTTTTGTGAAGGTTATACATATGAATTCGACAGTTTTCAATAGTGAATTGAAACAGATAAAGAATCAGAAACGTGGACTTTATTGTTTGTCCACTATTATATTGTTGTTTAATGTATAGCTCAATACTCGCTGATCGTTCACGTATGTCCCGAACCGGAACGCAAAGTAAAAATAGTTGCATGTTATTCGTCAAATAACGTAAATATTTATCAATTGTTTTCTTTCGGTAAAACATGTTTTGTAACGGGATTTAATTGATACTGGTTGCTTCTTCACCGGTACACACACGATAAATCGGCAGTCATTTCTTTAGTTTTCAATTTATTATAATGTTAACATGTTTTTACCTTTCCTTACGGTGTTGATGGTATAGGCGTGTGTTCTCCATCTCCGTGTACAAATGGTGGTACGTGCAAAGGTGGGGCCAATGGGTTCAAGTGCATGTGTTCGCCTGGATACACAGGGGTAACGTGCCAGGATGGTAAGTATCGTCTTGTCTGAAGTCCTTTATCGTATATATAACAATATGAGCCTCGCTCTGGGAACATGGGTCTTTATGCATGTGCGTTAAGTATCGTCCCTGATTAGACTATGCAATCCGCACAGGAAAATCAGGGATGACACTTTCCACGTCAACTGGATTTTCGTTTAGACAAGACTTCCTTTAAACGGAAGACCATAAAACCGTTTAGTGTCGCTTATGATTAGCCTGTTTGGATTACCCATGCTAACATGGGACGATACTTAACGCACATGTTTTAAGCCCAGTTTTCCNTGAAGTGTTTTGTGAAACACTATGCCCCCTTTTGAGCGATTTTGACCCATATATTTGACCTTTGACCTTGAATGATGACCTCGAGCTTGACCTTTCACCACTTAAAATGTGCAGCTTTATGAGATACACATGCATGCCAAATATCAAGTTGCTATCTTCAATATTGAAAAATTATGACCAAGGTTAAGTTTTTGGACACACACATACAATGACAGACAGACAGACAGACAGACAGACAGGCCAAAAGCAATATACCCCTTCTTCTTTGAAGAAGGGGGCATAAAAAGTGTATAACATGCTTAGGAGAGATACGCTAAGAAACAGAACTCATGGCAAAAACAATTGGGTATCAAATATAAGGGAATGTCTCGTAACTAACGGTTTTGAAATTTGGAATACAGAAACAATAGATTTAACCACTCTCGAAATTGTTAAAAGGCGAATTATAGAAAGTTATCATCAAACCTGGCATTTCGACTTTAACTCATCATAAAAATTAAAGACATGTTCTCTTTTTAAACAAGAACTCAAATTAGAGCCATATTTGCAAAAACGTCATGAACAGAAATACAGATTTGCTCTTGCAAGATTCAGAACATCCTCGCACACACTTGCTATTGAAACAGGTAGATACACGAACATGACCGTAAATGAACAATCCTGCCAATCCTGTTACATAAACTAAATTGAAACAGAGTAACCTTTTTTACCTGTTTGCCCAATGTATAAGTAGCTCAGAATGAAATATTTTAAACCTTACTTCTGTCACTGGCCTACCCTAAACAAATTCGAATTGCTTCTAAAATCAACATGTAGTGCCAGCTTATATAATATTGCCAAATGTATATATAATGCCGAGAAATTAAAAATAGACACTTAATAATAACTCTTTGTATACTTTTTACTATTATAAATCCACCTCACTTTTCATTTACGAATACTATAATATGTGTAATGTTTATCTAATGTCATTATAGTTAACACTGTGATGCTAAATACTTTGTTGTATGTTTTGTTGACTTTGTACTTCTCCATGTCGATATTATTTTGTTGTGCTTTGACATTGTATAATGTTTAACCCATTTATACCTAGCGTCTAGAAAAAAGGCCTTGGCAAACAGCGTAGACCCATGATGCGGCGTCTCATCAGGGTCTGCGCTGTTTGCTTAAAGTAATTTCTGTAAGAAATATTCTAAATATAGAAATAAATATACTAGACATCCCTAATTTTGGAAATAAATTGATCCAATTTAGAAAGATGGGAGAGTCTACTAGGCATAAATGGGTTAATTTTGGACTTGGTATCAGAACGACTAGGAGTAAATTAGTGATCAATCAATAATTATCAAGCGAATATTATCTTACACAATTTGTGTATGGTATTTAATTGAAACTGTGTGATATTTAGAATCGGATCTTCCTTTTAATTGTTGATGAGTAGTTTGCTCCTGTTGATTGAATTGAAGATCAGCGAATATCCTGTCTGAATTAATTAAAGAAACTGCATCAGCGAATATCCTGTCTGAATTAATTAAAGAAACTGCATCATCGAATATCCTGTCTGAATTAATTAAAGATCAGCGAATATCATGTCTGAATTAATTGAAGATCAGCGAATATCCTGTCTGAATTAATTGAAGATCAGCGAATATCCTGTCTGAATTAATTGAAGAAACTGCATCAATGGTATGATTTAATTGAAGATCAGCGAATATCCTGTCTGAATTAATTAAAGAAACTGCATCAATGGTATGATTCAACAGTACTGCATATAAGTGAATATGGAATCATGGTTAATGGAAAGGCGTTTTGTTAACAAACATTTACAATATTATGTAAATTTAATGTCAAAAACTTGGTCATCATCGTTACTTTTACGGACACTTCAAGATTAGGAAGGACGATGGGAATAAACTTTTAGTACCGTGAAAGATATGTTTGGATCTTATGTGTCGTGTTCTGAGAAAACTGGGCATAATGCTTGTTCGTAAATTGTCACCCCAGATTAGCCTGTGCAGTCCGCACAGGCTAATCAGGGACGACAATTTCCGATTTTATAGAATTTTTCGTTAAAATGATTTCTCTTCTTGGCGAAAATCCAGTTAAAGCGGAAAGTGTCGTGCCTGATTAGCCTGTGCGGACTGCACAGGCTAATCTAGAACGACACTTTGCGCACAAGCATTTTGCCAAGTTTTCTCAGAATACGACACATGTGTTAGCAGAACAAAATTGCCTACAACTTTTTGATAGACGTAAAATAAAAGTGCGAGCACAATTGTTATAACTTCAGTGGGAACATAACCATAGCGCCTTTGTCATTGGTACATACCCGATAAGTTGAATATGCATCGTATTAATATATTGTTTGATCATTGCCGTCGCCATTAGCTTATAATAACGACGCTTTTGGTGAAGGTTAAACATATGAATTCAACAGTTTTCAATAGTGAATTGAAACAGATAAAGAAACAGAAACGTGGACTTTAATATTTGTCCACTATTATATTGTTTTTTAATGTATAGCTCAATACTCGCTGATCGTTCACGTATGTCCCGAACCTGAACGCAAAGTAAAAATAGTTGCATGTTATTCGTCAAATAACGTAAATATTTATCACTTGTTTTCTTTCGGTAAAACATGTTTTGTGAAGTGATTTAATTGATACTGGTTGCTTCTTCACCGGTACACAAACGATAAATCGTCAGTCAGTTCTTTATTTTTCAATTTATTATAATGTTAACCTGTTTTTACCTTTCCTTACGGTGTTGATGGCATAGGCGTGTGTACTCCATCTCCGTGTACAAATGGTGGTACGTGCAAAGTAGGGGCCAATGGGTTCAAGTGCAGGTGTGCGCCTGGATACACAGGGGTCACGTGCCTGGATGGTAAGTATCGTTGCGTCTGAAGTTCTTTATCGTATATATATCATAATATAAGCCTCGCTCCGGGAAAACGGGGCTTAATGCATGTGAGCCGTTACGTATCGTCCAAGATTAGACTATGCAGTCCGCACAGCAAATCAGGGATGACACTATCCGCGTAAACTGGATTTTCGTTAAGACAAGACTTCCTTTAAACGGAAGACCATAAAACAGAAAAGTGTCGTCCATGATTAGCCTGTGTGGATTACACATGCTAACATGGGACGATACTTGACGCACATGCATTAAGCTCAGTTTTCCCATATCGAGGCTAATATGTTTGTTCATAGATACGTGAATGTGTAAGAATTGAGCTTCATATTTAACCATGACAAAATTACATTTAAACACGCTCGCATTCCACAATTACAAATATATAAATGTACATATTAATGTACTTACGTGTATCGTCAATTATGGTGCATATTTGTGGCGCGTTCTGAGAAAACTGGGCAAAATGCTTGTGCGTAAATTGTCATCCCAGATTAGCCTGTGAAGTCCGCACAGGCTAATCAGGGACGACAATGTCCGCTTTTATGGAATTTTTCGCTTAAATGATGTCTCTTCTTAGCGAAAATCCAGTTTAGGCGGAAAGTGTCGTCCCGGATTAGCCTATGCGGACTGCACAGGCTAATCTGGGATGACACTTTACGCACATGCATTTTGTCCAGTATTCTAAGAACACGACACATTTTATATAAAATAAAACAACACAAACGAATATGGGCCATTAAGCTAGCTTTTAAATGTGTACGTTTATATTCTGTATTCAGGACTTTACTTATTATTGAAATTGTGTAAGTAACCAGTTATTATCTTGTTTTCCAGAGATAGATGAATGCGAAAATCACGTGTGTCAGAACGGAGCCACGTGCGTGGATATTGTAGATGGTTTCACGTGCACATGCGCCGGCGGATACACAGGGGACTGGTGCGAAACAGGTGAGCATAATAAATTGCTGCATACGACATAAAAAAAGAATTCGACATAGAAAATACTTATTATTGAATTATGTATGTAAATTATGTAGCGCATTGACGGACAAGAATGTCATACAGACGCATTGTAGGTAGCACACTGTCTGCACACCTATTCTTTATTTTAGACATTGTGGCAAACAGAGTAGAATATTTTGTATAACATACATACTACAAGACAAAACATCAAATCCTTCTCTTAATGAACCATTACAATACACGCTGACTAAACTGAGAACGGGTACCAATAAGTATGTCCGTTGTCATACGATATTTAAACAATTTAATATCGAAATCTTTTTCAAATTCGACGATCTGTTATGAGCGATTTAATATAAATGCCAGACTTGTTTATCCGTAACGCATTTTTGAGTTACACTTTAAAATACTTAAACGGAATAACTTGTTTTAATCTACACACCAAACCGATAACATATATTTGTGCGCGAAGGGAATATATTTTTTCAAAAATAAAGAAAAACATATGATTCGTATTTTGTATTTTTATATTTGTATGGGACATTGCGGACGAATATAACAAATTGAATGATTAATTGGTTAATTTCAGATATCGATGAATGTTCGTCAAACCCGTGTCTAAATGGAGGAACGTGTGCGAACGAAATTAATCGGTTTGAATGTTTATGTGTAGATGGCTTCACTGGAACGACCTGTACCCCGCCAGGTTCACAACTACTATTTTAAAAAGTGTAGTTTGTATACGAGCCTCGTTCTGAAAAAAACTGTGCTTAATGCATCTGCGTAAAGTGTCGTCCCAGATTTGTCTTCATGCGTTTTCCGCCTTTACTGGATATTTCATATAGAAGAGACCTTAAAAATAAATAGATAAAAATCAATAAAAGCGGAAAGTGTCGTCCCTTATTATCATGTGCGGACTACACAGGCTGACATGGGATGACACTTTACGCATATGCATTAAGCCCAGTTTTCGCAGAACGAGGCTAAAATTGTTGTTTTTAAAGTAAGGTATCACACTGTTAAGGAAGGTTTTTTCGCATAACACTTTTAGTGGCCAAATTCACAAAATGTAATCTGCTAATCTACCTCAGAATAATTCTTAATCGTTGTAGTCTTTGGATAACAGTATACTTATTTAATATTATCAAAGATGAAAGAAAAATCAAATGTTTTGAATACGTGTCAATATGATCATTTGATTATTTGGTCTTAAGTTTTGGGCTGTCCGGAACCGGAAGCGCCACTTCTCGGAGTCGTGAATACGTCAGCAGGGCTAGAGGTCGGTAACATCATACAGTACTCTTGTTTGGACGGATATGGGCTGGTCGGGCAATCCCAGAGGACATGCCTAGCGAACCTAACATGGAGCGGATCTTTACCTTATTGCATGATAAGTGTGTAACTGTGTATTTATTTTATGTACAATATATGTGCACAAGAACGGTGTTCTTTAAGCAGGGCAATTTCATAAAAAGATTCATTCTCATGAATATATAGGTGTACTTTAAGCGAGGCAATTAAATATAAAGATTCATTGTCATGAACATGCTTTAATTAATTGCATTCTGATTGACAAACTACGGTTAACATACATAACATAACATGCAGACTAAGAACTTACTGGTAGCATTTTTATTCGACTAAACCGATTTCAGATTCTTAATGACGCGAGCCATTTGCAATCTTACAAACGTGGATAGTTAAAATAAATAACATGACATAGAACATTAACAAGTGTGTGACCTGTTTATGAATGTTTTGAACAATGAAAAATGTCCTGTTTGACGAGGATTTGTAGCTTTATTCTTACCGATTTTGTAAAACTTTCTGTCATTCAAACAAATTGATTCTATCGAACACGTTAACACGTTGCCTCAAAGATGTTGTACACTAATAATATTCATAACGATAGTTTTACTCGGGAAACAATGTATGGAGTTTAAACCAGTTGCTGTTACAAGGGAAGGAAATTACACAATTGCAATAGCTTTAGAGTTTTGTCATGCATTAAACTTGCATAGATGGGAGCCATTGACGACTTTGAAATTGAAGTCACTGAACACGCTAACATGTTATCTGAAAGATGTTTACTGTACTATCAACAACGGTAGCATTTTACAGGAAACATAGGGTAGTGCGTATCGTAGCTTTTGTACCAGTTGCAGTTACAAAAAAAAAGAAAATTATATGACACAATACGAAGATCTTCAGAGCTTTGCCATGCGTTAAACTTGCCTAGATGGGAGCCATAGACGACTTTCACCAGGAATATCACTCTGTGTTTTCATTAGGCTTAATTATAAACATGTAATGACAGATTCATGGGTTTAAAAGTATATTATCAACTTCATAATTTGATAAGATTATTAAAACAACTTGCATTATGTTTTAACAATTAGTAAGTTGTTTTAATACATCACTTAGTTTAATTATATAAATTTAAACATACATATTGGACAATGAAGCAAAAAATGAAAGGAATAATTATTGTAAAACTAAAACTCGTGAAGAATGAATGCTCAGCGCATGTTAATATTAAATTTGATAATCTAAAATTAATAACAACATATTGCTATGCCTTAGGGAAGAAACGTTGTAATGATTTCAGAATGTCCTACACTGCACATTCCAAATGGCGAAGCGGACACTTTCGCTGGTCGGCACGAAGGTTCTATAGCAGTGTTCACGTGCACAGCCGGTTACGCATTGAGCGTAAAGTCCAAGCTTGTATGTGAGTCGACAGGTTTCTGGAAAGGGAAGACACCCACATGCAACCCCGGTAAGGTGTTTTAGTCTCTCATCTTCGTATCGATCAATGTTTTAATACTTGTTATTGAAAATAAAATCTAAGTCATGTAACACAAGTTTGTTCTTGTAGGTCTTGGCTTATTAACATTCAAACCAATAATATTTCACCACAATTTATTATACAAAAACACTTGTTTTCAGGATGATACATTAACACGTTATACAGTGTATTTTAGTACATGCTATAAGTAAACCATATTTATAGCATCCCTATCAGTATTATATAACGTTGTCCTTCATATACACTTGGAGACTTTTCTAACGCATCACTTTTTCAAACTTGAATATCTCAGTAATGGGTTAAGATTTTTATTTAAAATTTCACATGTGATCATTTGACTATATTCCGTGCAAGTTTACGATAAAATCATTCATCCTTGGCGATTTGATGCTTTTGCACGTGGTGTAGGTGTGGTTTCATCTTTTTGCACGTGAAAATGGTGAAACACGAGATAATTCTAATTTTATTTCAATTTCATTATTTTAGGTGGATTCTTACACCAGGAAAACATAAAATTTATTTAAAAAAACAATATGGCTCGTATGAATATTTAGGAGCACAACCGCGCAATTTGCATTTTGCAGGCTACCCAACAGCTTGCCAAAGCGTCCGATCGTCACGGATGAATGATTTTATCGTTAGATTGCACATAATATAGTCAACTGATCAGATGAATAATTTTAAATAAAAATATTTACTAATAACTGAGATATTTAAGTTTGAAAAGTGTTGCGTTAGAAAAGCCACAAAGTGTAGTAAAACGCGTTATAATTTCAATTGAATTTCAATTTCATTATTCTAGGTGGATTTTTACACAAGGAAAACATAACATTAATTAAAAAAAAAATATGGCTCATATGAATATTTAGGAGCTCACTTGGCATGTTGCAAACCGGTCAGTCATTAAGAAGTGTAAGTTGATGCGTTTTACTTTTCACATTTTGATTTTTTTAACGTTGTGCGATTCTGCGAATTTGACTTTTGCAGTGATGTTTTTAATTGTTTAAGTTTGCTATTTAAATGTTGATCGATTTAATTTAAATTTACAGGGAGTATTAGATATGTGTTGGATTATTCTAAGTCTTAATTTAAACAAAATCCGTTAAAAATAAGGGAGCTATATTAAATTGAATACGTGATGCGTTAGAAAAAGTCTTCAATTGTGTACATATTAATGTTAACATTTTCGAATTGTTTATTTTTTCAACGTGCCATATACCGTTCAAACTATGTGTTGCTAAAATACATATACGACTTTATTGCTTTATAGTATATATGGACTTATGCTCTTTAAACTCAGTGCACTTTGTACCAAACGTTATATTGACACATATAACTATTTTACTTATTGTTTTATAAAATAATGGGTACATTAACTATGGAAAAATCATATAGAGAATTGAATGGATATAACAATCAAGTTGGGTCGTGGAAACCTTGTATTTTTTTTTGAATTGGTTACGCCTGTTTTTACCATGTTCATTTCTTTAATTTATTAGAAAAGTCCATTTGAAAATATGTTATTTCTTCGTTATACTTTTTTTTCCTCTGACATATGCCAGTCATAATATAGTCGGTATTTATTAGTTAACTGAAAATATTCTTTTGATCTTTTTCAGTCTGGATGTGGGCTGTATTGATGACAATTCTAGTCATTCTATTATCTGTGTCAGCAGTTACGATAATCTGCCTTGCAAATACTCACTGCAGATACCAGGTTTGTAAATTCAACAATTTAGTAAGTATTTTGATACAATATTGCTGTGATTACCATTCCGAAAAAAAGAAAGACAATACAAGACAACGGTTCATGAGGTCGAACAATCTTTAAATGTTCAAGTGTGAAAGCGATTTAACATCTCAATCTCTGTCTTTCTGAACGGTTAACTGTATAATACAATTGCATGCACAATTCATATAATCATTTAAGCTGATGTCAATTTATCAGCAATGTTTGACACACGTAAATGTTTTTGACGATTTTGACGATTTTATATCATTTGATTTGAACATGTGTCACAATGTATATTTAAATAGCTAAAGCCTAGAGATGTTGCCCTACCACAACACGAAACCATAACTGATTTGAATGAGACATTCTCAGACATACGGGTACAAAAACATAGAAAAGACCTTGCCATTCTGGTAAGTTCAATCTTTGATCATAGTTAAACTCATATTATTCGTGACGACAATGGACGAAAACGAAGTAGTGGAGAAATCAAATGGGTTTATCACTAAAACAGATAGGATATTTTACCGTAAATCAAATATTAGAATACTTGTATAGCTGTTTTATTTTGGAGGCGTCTAAAGCTCAACCTGTGATATAGTTACATTAAAAAACGTTTTTTGAAAGTCCAAAAGGCATGTGAGTTTTCATTATTCTTAAAGTATTTTTACTTAAAAGAATTTGCACTTCTACTTGTTTGGTTTTATTTACCTTTATTGAGCCTAATGTCCAGTTGCATAACTGCTTATACGTATAGTATGACATATTAGAATCGTTTAAAATATCAGTATTTACATTCGAAATCAAATATTTTTCAGAATAACGATGATGAAATGCCGCGTGATGGCCCACCGAGACCCAGATTTACGCTACGAACAATTGAACTTCATTGAACAAATCTTCGAGTTGGTCACCATTGGTTATTGAAATACCTCAACCAAACACCGTTAACGTTCGAAATTTTTGATCATTTTGTTAACACGAATATGCTGATACACGTACTGACATATTCCGGTCAAATAGTATCAACATTTAAATTTATCAGTTGTAATCATTTTATGTCTATAATTGGTGTTTTGATAAAGTTTAAAGTGTTTGATTATTTACTACATTAAATACTACAACAGTATGATGTGTGCCGTGTGGTTGCAGTAGAACGAACCACGTGCATATCTTCAATGTTTCCATACTTCAGTCTTCAGAAGCCATAAGCAGTACAGCTAATTTTGTTATGTGGATGAAACATATTTACGAAATGCCTACAACTTTTTTTTAACAGTTATCTATAGAGACATCGCCTTCTTGATAGTTTAATATAATTTATAAATGGACATATTTCTTTTTATACTAAGAACTTTTAAACATGCAGCCAAATACTAACAACACTAGGACACTAAACGTGTGTTTGAAGTATTTGATTCACGCGTAACGTTTTGTTATTCATATTTATAATGTTTTGTCTACTTTCTGAAAACATTCACAGTAATTTGGCGTAAGTCAGTTTAAACATTATCATATTCAAACTATGACTAGCATCGACTCGCCAAGCCTTAGGTCGCACGACTTATCTCCCTTTCAGTTTAATACTTCCGTTTATAGTTGACCGTTGTCTCCCACCAATAATCTTTATATGAAAATAAATGTAGAGAAATACGTGTAATCATGTTATCAATCTTGCACGATATGCAATGCTTATATTGCCAATTAAATATGTATTACTGGGCCCAGACGTTTTGAATAAACAAACCAGCAGCAACCATTACATCTCACAATTTTATTCATACTGCCAGTCGGGATTAATGTATGCGTGTGATATTTTCCACATTTCAAGCAGCCCACCTTTAGGTTTGTTGTATAAATTGAGTGCATATCACAATCGTTTCGTGAAAAAAGTTCGATGATTTCAGCTTCATGACTAAGTCAACAAGAATCTTTGGGTCCCTATCATTAATAGGGTGCTTGTTTTATATTCGATGTACATTGATATCAAAAGACAACTGTTTACATTTTAACAAAAAGGTAGTAAACCAAAACAATCACAGATTTAAAAAGTATGTATGTATTATATTCAGTCAATAACACCCCCATTACTTACAAAACTGTTACAAATATCGTTTTGTTTATGCATTATAATCAACCGAGATAAAACAAATGTGTTGAAAGGTTTCAGTGTCAAATTTGGTGTTTGGTTTGTCTTTACATTTTGGCTAAAATAATCCCTAAAGTTTACTTGTGCATATTACACAATATGGAAATGTTGTTTGTTATTCGCAAAGTAAGGTAATATTCTTGGTAGTATTATTTATAAAGCAGTGTTAGAGTTTGTACTATTTCAGGAATATATTTCATGAAATTCTTCTTATAAATTTGGCTAGTTTCTCTGTTAATGTATGGGATATGTATGTGCGTGATTATTCGTGCGAAGGGCATAAGGAAGAAATCATTTTAAAAGAGAAAATAAACTAAGGGCATTCGGAAAGGTCGTTAATAAGCAAAACTGAGCTTCACTTGTTAAAGATACGTTGTGTAGATTAGGTTTCTATCATGTATGGCTGCAACAGAGTGTTGGAAACAATAGCCAGTTATTAATGTATTTAAACAACGTGTTAAGGACATATTTGGACAGGACTGGCATATTAGATTGGAAAATTCATCTAGAGCGATATTCTATAACATTTTATGTAATTTCGAATTTCAACCATATCTTAAACATGTACATGTAAAATGCTATAGAAATGCTCTTACAACGTTACGAATGTGATCACATAGATTAAATATTGAAACAGGTAGATGGAATAGAATGCCAAGGGACCAAAGACTATGTAACAAATGTAATAAATTAGAGGACGAATTTTATTTTCTTTTTGAGTGTGAGTTATATGATAGCGAACGAGGAAATTATCTTAAACAGTATTAACGTCATAGACCAAATATGTTTAAACAGTCGATCTGATAACAAATGATAATTGTGAAATATTACGAAACCTAGCTGTATATGTAAGCAAAGCTTTCGAATTGAGAAAAGCACATTATGCCATGCATACATTTTTTAATTGTTTATTGCAATTAAGATTTTTTACGCTTCTAAATGTGTATATAAATGGTAACTGTACCGTTTTCATGCATGCATCATTATGATTATAGAGTTTACATATATATCATATGTATTACAACATTGTATTGATTAATTGTACTTATGTTTTTCAATCATTCTATGATAAAAGAAGAAAATTTGCAATTCATATGTAAAGGATTCTCAATTTGAAACAAATTCAAACATTAGAGATTTAGAAGTGCTGTAATATTAGATTGTCATGTGCGTATGATGTAACTCTTAAGAATGAGATTCTGTATAAATATGGAGTAGTGTACATATACACACCATATTTGATGAACATACTCGATTAGAAAATTTGTAAATACACTGATATGAATATTACATCATGATATGTATTTAAGCACTGACTGTCGCCAAATTGTTAATTTATGTAGATATAACATCATGTTGAACAAAGACCATAAAGGTCTATTTCAATTGTGTATACATGAATATGTATTTGTTGAAATAAAAGTTCTTCTACATTCTGTTTGCTGGTAAATAAAGAGAAGCTTAGGCATTTTTAAGTGGCTTCTTCCGCTTATGACACGAAGTTCAAATAAGCAAAGAAGCCCGTCGAATAAAATAATAATTCTGAGCACTTTACAGCGACGTTGAGTAATTACGTAGTCTTCAATGCTTTAATGGTGCCACTCGTTTCTCTGTGGCGTTTCAGTACTAATGGTAGCTTCTGAAGGGCGAGACATTTACCTGTTGAAGCGGTGTTGTAAGGCTTCATTGGGGCATTATTGAAGAAGCGGGAGGCTCTGAGACAGGCTAGCTTAAGAAGAACCTTATTAGTGCTATTTTAGGTAACAGCAGCCTCGATAATAGGAAGACAAGCTCTCTCGATCAAGGGCGTCACTGCAGCCAAGAGCTCCATTGGTACACTTGTCGGCTTCTCTATAGCTAGAAGCCTCATTGAAGTAAAGTATCGTCGTTTGTACGTCGCATTGTACATATATGAAGCGATTCGATTAGTTTTCGTTAATAATCATACGACAGGCAGTTCAATGAACATTAATTATTTATTGATTGTTTTATAGTATTGACTTTTCGAGAGCTTCGGAAGCACACTGAAATTGCGAGGCCGCGCAGCTAGCGGTCCGTGGCGGCCACAGAAAACCAGACCCTGCGAGGCCGCGAAGCAAGCGGTCCGTGGCGGCCACAGAAAACCAGACACGTGCTACAAAACAAAATGCTTTTCATCGATAATTTGTCTGAGAATTCTATCTCTTAAATAGCGTTTAAATTCCAGGTTAAAATACATTTATACATACAAATTACAGTCGAGTCATTATCCAAAGATTCAGGGACAAGCCATTAACTAAAAAATATAAACAAAATATATAATTCGTATTTGCTTTACCTGGTAATTTAAGCGGAAGAGATGACTACATGTACTAATTCAACCGTTACAAATAATTGGAACAATCACACACATTTTTTATTTAAATTTTTGCTCACACAATATCATCGTGCCAAAGCGGAAATATCGGGTTGCAATGTACGCTCACTGACCATATTTTACAACCAGACCTTTACAATAGACACCCTTGTTGACTTACGAGTACTTTTCTCTAGATTCGATCATAGTCGTAAAATGTACGTTTACATAAGCAGACTACATAGGCAAATAAATTTGGACAGTTTCTATCAATTGACATCCTCATTGTCGTTGGAAATGACGTGTCCATTGTTTAAACGGTAAAAGAGAAAATGTGTGGTCGACCAACATTCTATATTTTCTGGAGATGCATCTGGAAACACACAACTTAAATAGTTTGCCTGATAAACGATGTATGTCTCCAACGCTTGGTTTGACAGAAATAATTCATCTTTTTTATTTCGATATGTTGTGATATTATCAACAATAGGGGTTAAAAGTATGCGTTCACTATCGACGAAATGTGTAGATATCCCTAGTATGTTGGGCCTGTTTATATAGTGATAAGCGGAAATTACTGTTTCAGTCCAGCATAGGCAATATAATTATTGATTGATTTCTATCGTCTTAAGCTATCATTAGTCACAAGGATCATGTATATAATCATCCGTGTTGATATATTGTTAAAATAAAAAAGAATAATATGAAAATAAAATAAAATACTGTAACAAAAATAGGAACTGGGACAGACACATTGGGGCAAAACGATATTTTCCGGTCATTTAAAGACTTTCAAATGATGCAGACCTTGCCAGACAACAATGGTCCGAACAAAGCTGTTCACTGGCAACACTCATTATAATTAGTAGACCATGTAAAGTTCATACCATGGTTTTTTATCGGTTTGCCGTTAGTTGATACATAACACCTTAGGAAACCATTAGTTTGATTTGCTTCGGAAAACAATTCAGTACTTCATATACCTAGATGACCTTTCATCCGAACGGAAATGATATTAACATATTTTTCTTTGTGCTGGATGTATGCACTGAATTCAATTTAGGACAGCTTTATACAATGGTGCCAATAAATCTACTTCAATCTTCATAAGGTCGGTTACATATCAGGTTGGCATAGATCTTATAAACCACTATGTACTATTGATTACTATTGCGAAGGAGCGACCGTGTCATACCGATATGACAAAACTATGCACCGGTAGCTTCACAATCAAATATCTTTAATAGATTGTTACGTCAATAGTCAAAAAATTTGTTCAATTAATAGTAATTGTTGATGAATGTAGTCAATGAAGATCGTTTGACTACTTAAACAAAACGCGAAAAAAATGTTTTTATCGTTCATTTACAACATGTTATCAGCACTGTGTTTTCTTTTACTATTAGTGAGGATGGCGGACACAAAAGGTAAAATTATGTTGTTGTTGTATTATTATTTGTTAATGGAACAAAACAACGTAGGTATTGATGGCGTTATTCAATTATTTAATTGCTGTATACTATTATTCTGACGATACATCTTGTTTACTTTTAAGTTTTAAACACAAAAATCAGCATATTTTTGTTTGGATTTATTTATCATATACCATTTATATGAAATATTAAAGAAAATATTAAAAACATCGAGGCTATCCACTTAATTGTAAGTATAACGATACTGTAAAAATATATTTGAACCTCGTTTTAGGAAAACCGGACTTAATGTATGTGCGTAAAATGTCGTCAAAGATTTGCCTGTGTAAGCGGCAGAGGCTTATCATGAAGACACTTTTCGCTGTTATGTTATGTATCACGTAAAGGAAATTTAACTTACGAGTATTTAACCCATTTATGCCTAGCGTCTACAAAAAAGGCCTAGGCAAACAGCGTAGACCCAGATGAGACGTCGCAAAATGCGGCGTCTCATCAGGGTCTACGCTGTTTGCTTAAAGGAATTTCTGTGAGAAATACTCTTAAAATAGAAATAAATATACTAGACATCCCTTATTTTGGAAATAAATTTATCCAATTTAGAAGGATGGGAGAGTTCAAGAGGCATAAATGGGTTAATTCATGTAAGTTAGATGTAGATTTTTGACAGAATGGTATCAGAACGACAAGTAGTTGATTATTGATTAGTCAATAATTATCAAAAGACAATAATCTAACATGATTTGTGTGTGGTATGTAAATGAAACTGTCTGGTATTTTAATGAAGCTATATTTAATAAGGTTGTATTAATAATCAGGACTTTCTTTTCTATTGTCGATGCACAATTGGCCCATGTTGATTTGATTGAAGTTTGTATCCTTGTTAAATGGAATTGTGTCAACAAACATGTTCGCAACGTTGTTACGTTTATGTAAACACATGGTCATCATTGTAACTTTTGCGAACACGTAAACATTAGGAAGGACGGTGGAATGTACATTAAGTACCGTAAAAGATAGGTTTGCATCTAATAGGTAAGAACTATTTTACATGAAAGTCTCCGACTTATATATTTATTACTTTTTATACTGCTGCTTTTTGTTTGCATTTGTTTACCCATTATATTAAATTGTATTAAAATGAATAACACACGAGAGTGATGAAATCACAAATCAAGACTAAACTTGCACGAAGGACATTTACTCGCACATTCGTTTGAAACTGGCGAAATATCAACAGCCTTGATGTGCTTATAAATAATCCTGAAACTATTACGAAGTTTAACATATGATAAAAATATGAATCTGGTATTGTGTTTTTGAGTATACCATCGTGCCAGTTTTAGATCTGTTTATCATATGTGTTAGCAGAACAAACGTGTATGCTTCTTTTTTAATAGACATAACATACTATGCTAATACTAATTGTAACAACTTCACTGGGAGAACCACCATAGCGCCTTTGTCATTGATACATGTACATATCCGATAAGTTTTTATATGAGCATCATATTCAAATATTGTTTGATCATTGACGTCGCCATTAGCTGATAACATTTAACGACGCTTTGATGAAGGTTATACATATTAATTCAACAGTTTTCAAAAGTGATTTGAAAGAGAAAAAGAAACAGAACGTCGACTTTAATGTATGTCCACTATATATAATTGTGTATGTATAGCTCGATACTCGTTGGTCGTTCAGTTGGCACATATGTCCCAAACCTAAACGCAAAGTAAAAATAGTTGCATGTTATTCGCCAAATCACGTAAATATGTATCAATTGTTTTCTTTAACATGCAACACATGTGTTGTGACTTGAATTACTTGATACTGGTTGCTTATTCAACGGTACACATACATCAATCGGCAATCATTTTTTTCTTCAATAATGTGTACCTGTTTTCACCCTTTCTTCCGGTGTCGATGGCGCAGGCGAGTGTCTATCATCTCCGTGTAAAAATGGTGGCAAGTGCGCAGAAGGGGCCAATGCGTTCACGTGCAGGTGTGCGCCTGGATATACAGGGGTCACGTGCCTGGATGGTAAGTATCGTGGCGCCTGAAGTCCTTTATCGTATGCATATCAAAATATGATCCTCGCTCTGGTAATGCTGGGCTTAATACATGTGCGTAAAATATCGTCCCATATTAGCCTTTGCACTCCCCAGAGGCTAATCAGGGGCGAACATTTCTGCTTTAACTGGATTTTTGTATAGAAAGACAGAGACTTCCTTTAAACAAAACATACCAAAAAAGCGGAAGGTGTCGTCCCTGATTAGCCTGTGCGGATTGCACAGCTACTTTGGGACGATGCTTTAAGCACATGCATTAAGCCCGGTTTTCCCAGAGCGAGGCTGATATTTTTGTTCATATATACTTGTATTTGTCAGAAAAGGGCTTCGTTTTAACCATGAAAACATTACATTTTAACTCACTCACATTCCAAACATATAAATTTACCTATTAATGTACTTACATTTATCGTCAATTATGGTACATATTGTATATCAAATATAACAAAACACATGAATATTGGCCACTATCAAATGTGTAAGATTATACTCAATATTCAGGACTGTACTTAGTATGGAAAGTGTGTAAATGACCAGATGAAAGCTTGTTTTCCAGACATAAATGAATGCGATAATCACGTGTGTCAGAATGGAGCCACGTGCGTGGATATTGTAGATGGTTTCACGTGCACATGCGCCGGTGGATACACAGGGGACTGGTGCGAAACAGGTGGGTATACTAAATTGCTGCATTCGATATAAAAAATAGCATCCGACATAGAACATACTTATTATTGATTTATGTATGTAAATTATGTAGCGCATAGACGGATACGAATGTCATACAGACACATTGTATGTTGCACACTGGCTGCACACGTATTCTATATTTTTAGTCATTGTGACTTAAAGACTGGACTATTTTGTATAACATACATACCACAAGACATAATTTCAAAACCTTTCTCTTAATGTACCATTACAATACATGCTGACTAACCTGAGCAAGGGTACTAATCAGTATTTCCGTTGTCATACGGTATTTAGAAACAATTAAATATCCAAATCTTTTTCAAACTCGACGATCTGTTATGAGCGATTTAATATAAATGCTAGACTTGTTTATCCGTAACACATTTTTGCGTTACACTTTGAAATACTAAAACGGAATAACTTGTATTTATCTACACACCAAAATGATAACATATATTTTAGCGCGATGATAATGTATTCGTTTAAAAATAAGGAATAACATATGTTTTCGTTGAATATTTGTACTTTGTTACGGGATCTTAAGGACTAGTGTAATAAATTTGATTGATAAATTGGTTCATGTTCTTATTTCAGATATCGATGAATGTTCGTCTAACCCGTGTCTAAATGGAGGAACTTGTGTGGACGAAATTAATCGGTTTAAATGTTCATGTGTAGATGGCTTCACTGGACCGACGTGTACCCCGCCAGGTTCACACATTCATATTTTATAAAGTGTAGTTTGTATATGAGCCTCGTTCTAAGAAAACTAGGTTTAATGCATGTGTTTAAAGTGTCGTCCCAGAGATCATGGACGACACCTTCCGCCTAGGCTGGATTTTTGTTAAGAACAGACCTCCGACCACCTTTAAACGAATATTTCAATAAAAGCGGAAAGTGTCGTCCCCGATTAGCCTGTGACTGATTAGACTGTGCGACTGATTAGACTGCACAGTCTTATCTGAAGTGACACTTTACGCACATGCATTAAGCCCAGTTTTCCCAGAATGAGACTCATATTGTTGTTTTCAAAGCAAGGTATCAAGCTGTTTATCAAAACTGTATATGAAGTTGTGTATGCATAACATAGTAAGTGCCAAATAACACAAAATTTAAAATCACCATCACTAATCAACCTCAGAGTTTTTTAATACTTATCCTGTAGCCTTTGGATACAAGTATACTATTAGTATACTATCAAAGGTTGAAGGAGCATCAATTGTTCTGAATTTGTGTCAATATGATCATTTCATTTTTTGGTTAAAAGCTGTGGACTGTCCGGAACCGGTTGCGCTACCTTACGGAGTCGTGAATACGTCAGCAGGGCTAGAAGTCGGCAACATCATACATTACTCGTGTATGGACGGATATGGGCTGGTCGGGATATCCTCGAGCACCTGCCTAGCGAACCTAACTTGGAGCGGATCTCTACCGTATTGCATGATTGGTGTGTATTCGAGCCTCGCTCTGTGCAAAGAGGGTTTAATGCATGTGCGTAAAGTTTCATCCCAGATAAGCCTGTGCGTTCCGAACATACTTATCAGGGAGACACTTTCCGCTTTTATGATATTTTTTGTTTAAAAAAAGTCTATTCTTAGCAAATATCCAATTAAGGCGGAAAGTGTCGTCCCTGATTAGCCTGTACGGACTGCGCAGGCTAATCCGGGACAACACGTTACGCACATGCATTAAACTCCGTTTTCACATAGCGAGGCTCAATTTCTTTATGTACAAGATATGTGCATACACCACGGTGAACTTTAAGCAGGGCAATTTAATAACAAATATTTATTCTCATGAATATGCCTAACAATCAATCGGCACTTGATCGGCATACTAATGTTCACACATATACATGCAGGATCAGACATTTACTTGTTATATTTTAATAAGACTTAAACGTGTTCAAATTATGAATTAATCGATTGGCAATAGCAAAACGGATTCCGTGGATGGTGAAAACAAATAATATGACATACAACGTTAACAATTGTAATACCTTTTTATCACAAGTTTTTAAAGAGCACAAACGTCCTGTTTTACGAAAACTTGCCGCTTCATTATTATATATATTTGTTTTTAATTTGGCGATATCATTGTGCCACTATAATGTAAAGCTATTTGTCATTGAAAAAAATTGAAGCAATTTTACACGTGTACATGCTTCTTCAAAGATGTTTACAATATTAATACTCACAGCGATAGTATAACAAATGAAAAATGGTATGGCGTATCGTAAATGTGTATACAAGTTGCTGTAAGAAGAACTTAAGAGCTTTTTCATGCGTTATAGTTGCATAAATGTGTCGTGTTCTGAGAAAACTGGGCAAAATGCTTGTGCGTAAATTGTCATCCCAGATTAGCCTGTGCAGTCTAATCAGGGACGACAATTTCCGCTTTTATGGAATTTTTCGTTTAAATGATGTCTCTTCTTAGCGAAAATCTAGTTTAGGCGGAAAGTGTCGTCCCGGATTAGCCTGTGCGGACTGCACAGGCTAATTTGGGATGACACTTTACGCACAAGCATTTTGCCCAGTTTTCTCAGAACACGACACAAATGGGAGTCATTGACGACTTAAATCAGGCGTACCACACTATGTGTTCACTAGGCTTAATTATCAACAGATTATGACAGATTTAGGGGTTGTATAGTAATTATCTACGTGAAGTACATAAGTTGATAACATTAACAAAACACGATACTTGCAGTTTGTTTAAACAATTAGTTAGTTGGTTTGAAATAAAAGGAAAAATCATTGCTGACAAACTCAAACTAGTGAACAATGCTCAGCGCACGATAACGTAACATTCGATAATCTAAACAAACTACAACATCTTGCTATGCTTCAGTGAAGAAACGTTGTAATGATTTCAGAATGTCCTACACTGCACATTCCAAATGGCAAAGCGGACACGTCCAAGGGTAGGCACGAGGGTTCTATAACAGTGTTCACGTGCACAGCCGGTTACGCATTGAGCGTAAAGTCCAAGCTTGTATGTGAGTCGACAGGTTTCTGGAAAGGGCAGAAACCCACATGCAACCCCGGTAAGGTGTTTGCGTCGCTATTTTTTTCCGTATCGATACCAATGTATAAATACTAGTTATTGAACTTAAAATCGAAGTAATATAACACAATTATATTATTGTAGATCTTTACTTACATACATTTAAACAAATAATAGTTCAACAAAATTCAGAATACAAAATGTTTTCAGGCTGATACTTTTAAACGTTACGTTTTAGTACAGTTTTAATGTTTGCCATACTTATGGCATTAATATCAGTATTATAAAACGGTGTCCTTCATATATACTTATTTAATGTCAACATTTTCGAATTGTGTGTTTTTTTTTCAACGTGCCATATACCGTTCAAATTTGTGTTTCTAATATAATTATATTAGAAACACAAAGTTGAACGGTATATGGCACGTTGAAAAAAAATATATATATGACTTTATTGCTTCATGGAATATATGGACTGATGCTCTTAAAACCTAGTGCATTTCGAACTATACTTTATATTGACACATAAACATATTTTACGTATTATTTACTAAAATAAGGGGTATGTATGTACATTAACTTATAAATAATCATAACGAGAAACTATATGGATATAACAATCAAGTTTGGTCGTGGAAACCTTGGTTTTATTATTTTTGAATCGTATTCGCCTGGTTATGAGCCTGTTCATTTCTTTAAATTGTTTAAGTAGTCTATTTGCAAATATTTTATTTTTGTTTCGTGATTTATTTGTGATTATATACGTATTGCCATCTGAAATATGCCAGACCTGTCAATTTTGGTGTTTATTAGTTAACTGGAGATATTCCTTTGATTTTTTACAGTCTGGATGTGGGCTGTCTTGATGACTATTCTAGTCATTCTATTATCTGTGTCAGTAGTTACGATAATCTGCCTTGCAGATACTCACTGCAGATACCAGGTTTGTAAATTCCATCATATATTGTGTATTTTGGTACAATATTGCTGTGAATCCTAGGTCACCAAAAAACGAGAGACAATACAAGTAAACTGTTCAATACAGTAAACAATCAATACACTCCAAAGTATGAAAGCGACAAAATAAGACTTACCATCTCAATATCTATCTTTCAACACGGTAAACTGGATAATACATGTTTATACACATTTCATAATTATATTACATTAGCGTATGCCAATTCAACAGCATATTACACGTTGGACACACACGTCTCTGTTTGTTTGACAATTTTATATAGTTTTGATATGAAAGTGTGTCAAACTGTTCATTTAAATACCTAAAGCCTAAAGATGTTGCTCAACCACACCACGAAGGGATAACTGATGTGGCAAAGCAATTCTCAGACATACGGGGACGACACCACATAAAAGACCTTGCCATTCTGGTACGTGATATATTTGAATCAGATTAAAACTCGTGACGTCAATGGACGTAAATGGCGTGGTGCACAAATCAAATGGACTAAACAGATAGGGCTATGAACCATAAATCAACTATAAGAAGAATACTTTTATTGATGTTTTTTTTTCGGATTTAAGCTCAACATATCGCACATACAATTTATAAAACGTTTATGAAAGTTATACACCTTTCACTGAAAACAAAGAGGCATGTGCGTGTTCATTATTCTTAAAGTAAGTTTACTAAAACGGACTTGCTATTCTACTAGCTTAGTTTAACTTTCCTTTATTTAGCCCTGCGTCCATTTGCATAACTGCTTTTACTTATAGTATTACAGATTGGATTCTTTAACAATATCAGTATTTACATTCGAAATTGATTTTTGTTTCAGAATAACGATGATAAAGTGCCGCGGGAAGGCCCACCGAAACCCAGATTTACGCTACGAACAATTAAACCTCATTGAAGAAATCTTTGAATTAGTCACCATTTTGTAATTGAAATACCTCAACAAAACACCGTTCACGTTTGAAATTGTAGATCGTTTTGTTAACACGAATATTTCGATACACGTACTGAAAATTTCCAGTCCAACCTTATCAACATGTTAAAATCACAGTTTTGATCATTATATGTTCATAATTGGTGTCCGGTGGTTAAGAACCAGAACATATATCATGATAAAATTTCTGGAGTTTGAGTGTTTGCTATATTAAATACTACCACCGTTTCAATTCTGCTATGTGGTTGCAGTAGAACGTACCAAGTGCATATCTTCATTGGTGTCATACTTCAGTCTTCAGAGGCTGTAAGCAGTAGAGCCATTTTTGGTTATATTGATAAAAACATCTTTACGATATATCTTACACTTGATTTGTTTATCAATTTTCTGTAGAGATATAGCTCACTTGATAGTTTAATATATTTTATAGATGGACCATATTGTTTGTATACGTGTACCTTTAAATCATTCCCATCTAATCGTATTAATAAATGTCCGATACTTATGACACTAGGACACTAAACCTATCTGTGTAGTTTTTGATTCACGAGTCACGTTTTGTCATTCATGTTAATTATTTTTCTGTATATTTTCTGAATAAGAAATCACGAAAACTTCGCGTATGTTAGTTAACACACGATCATTTTCATACCATTGCAAGCAACGACTTGCAAAGGTCGTACGACTAATTTGCCTTTCCGTTTAATAGTTCCGTTCATAGTAAACACTGTACACTATCGACCATTGAAATATTCTGACAGATTTCTCTTTCAAAGTTTGCCTCTCAGGTCGTTTTTGCATCTGCAGCCATTTTATTAGGTGGAAACCGCTTATTTGACCAACGAAATGTCAGCGTTATTTTCCTCCTGGGTCAGTTATTTTCCATGCCGCGCTATATTTTGTTTCATACCAATGTTTGCACGAATTATTTTATGAGATTACTAGCCTAATTTAGTGCATACATTTTTCGATTTGTTGATGAAAGAAAGATAACTCAAACACTCGAACATAAACAAATAACAAATAAGATATAACGTCAGCCATTTCGGAAGCCACTAATTGCCAAGATGAATTTGTGTATTTCTGTTGCAGAGCTGACAACAGTGTCAGGGTTGAAGCTTGGGAGTTACCTTTTTTCTATGAGCAATCCTGAACCCTCGCAATCGAAGGAAACATTAGCAACTTGTATGATGTGTGTTTTCACATCTAAATGGGCAATGGCAACAAACTTATTGTTGAAATTGACAAAAAAATCCAGTCTTATAAATATTGACATTTTATTCCGCTTAGACGCTCCTGAATATGCAGAGAGTACGTTGTATATGTTTTTGAAGAGCATTGATTAAGCTTGTGCTCTTCTAAGTGATTATGTTTGGGTTAAGTTTGAGGTTCGTCTAGCCTTAAAATCGGTTTAACCCCCCCCCCAATGCTTGACATTGACCAATCGGCGGTCTAGACCCAAGCTTTAATAATTTAACGATTAACGACAGTTTGAAAGTTTTGATAATGAAATGACTTTATCGTCTGATACTAGTTGATGTTAAAATAAATACCTTTCCTGATAACTCTTAAATTTCATTATTTATATATATAGAGGTTATACAAATGAATCTATATCTGGTACTGATTTAACATTTTCGGATAGTTTGAAAATGCTTATGCAGTTGTCATATCGTCCATTTTTTGTTTAATAATAAGGAAAGAATAGTTTTGCAAGCTTGAATGTAAGGACCATGTGCCCTGGGATCTATGGTGACTTTCCTGCCAATGGTTACTCCAGGAAGACCGCCAATATCGAAAGAGAGCTCACCAGACTTGGCATTTGCATCGCTGCCCTCCAAGTAACTAAACTGGCATCTAGCGGTTCCCGTAGACTTACTGCTGGAAGGGAAGAGAGCAAAAGCAGCCACGTCAACATGGGTTTTGCTGTCAAGAACACCTTGCTTGCCTCCATTGACGCCCCTCTGGTGGTACGGAGCGCCACCTGACCCTTCGCATAAAACTCAGCTGCATGTCTCATCAATGTCTTCAGCGTCTCTGCACTTCCTTGTGCGCTTCCGATGAAGAAAAGACACATTCTATGATTGGTAAGATTCCCAAGGCTGAGTCCATCCTGTTCCTTGGTTATTTCAATGCCAGAGTTAGGACATACCATCAGTTATGGCCGTCTTGTATTTGACATTATGGCACTGACAGAATGAACGCCAATGGACAGATATTGCTTGATCTCTGTTCCTATCACGCGTATGCACCAATTTCAGTATAAATCCCAGCACAAGGTGTCCTGGATGCATCCCAGGTCCCGTAGGTGGCACTAACTCGACCTTGTCATCAACAGATGCGCCCTACTGAGTAGCTTACTAGGAACAAGCAGCTTCCACAGTGAAGACTGGGATTCAGGCCTCGCCCTAGTATGCAGCAGGACGAGATTCCTCCATCGCAAGCTATATTGCTCCAAGCCTACTGGTCGGCCTCGTATTAATGCTGCCAGGATTGGTGATTACTAGCGCAGGGAGGCATTTGCTGCAAGCCTTGATAAAGCCCTTATTACATTCCGGAGCAGGATGTTGTAGAGCGATGGAAGTCTATCAGGGATACCATCTACAACGCCGCCCTAGCCGCCTTTGGAAAGAAGGTTGGACATAATTCTTACTGGTTCAAAGCCAATCTCCATTAACTTGAACCAGACTTTGCAACCAAGCGCTCAGCTTTTTTCTTTTACAATTGTTCTCCGTGCGAAATGCTCTCAGCTTTGAGCTGCAACGCTCAACGTATCGTCCGACGCTGCGCCAACGACTACTGGCTGCAGCTTTGCGAGAGCATCCAGCGCTCAGCCGACTGAGGGAATTTAACGTGGCATGTACAACGGTATCAGGAAGGCAGTTGGCCCCGCGGTCAAGAACACCGCCCCATTCAGATCCTCCACTGGGGTGGTGATCACTGGCCGCGACAAAACGACGGGGAGCACAACTAAGAGCTATACTCTAGGGAAACTGTTGTCACCGAGTCTGAAATCCACGCAATCAGTGACCTGCCTGTAATGGAAGAGCTTGACGCCATGTTAACCGTCGACGAACTTGCGAAAGTCATCGACTCGCTGAGCTGTGGCACAGCCCCCGGAAGTGACAGCATTCCACCTGTGGCAATAAAAGCGCTAAGACCACCCTTCTCGAGCCACTGCATAATCTTCTGCTATTTGGCTGGGAAGAAGGCGCAGAACTACAGACATGCGAGATTCCAACATATTCACTCTATACAATAACAAGAGTTACCGGAACGACGGCAATAAGTACAGAGCTGTCTTCTGTTGAGTCTGGTTGGAAAGGTCTTTGCCTGAATACTTCTGAATCAACTCCAGACCTTTTAGCAAAATTTACCCTGAGTCCCATTGTGGCTTTCGCACGGGCAGAACCACCACCGACATAATCTTCACAGTGCGCCAACTCCAATACAAGTGCAAAGAACAGTGTATGCCTCTCTATGTGGTCTTCATTGACCTTACCAAGGCTGTCGACCTGGTCAGCAGACCTGAACTGAACGCCCTAAAGCTGCGCAGCATGTTGGTGTCCTTCCACAAACATGAAAGGAACTGTTGTGGACGAACTGTAACCTCGAGTCGGTTGACGACTTTAACTACATTGGGTCCACCATCAGCAAAACCCTCTCAATTGATACTGAGCTTTGCAAGTGCGTCGGAAAGGCTTTAGCTACCACTGCAAGGACTTTCAAAGAAGGTGCAATGAAGCGCATTCATAAGATTATGTGGCAAGATCACATCCCGCTCAGCGGGCTTCTATAACGCACTGAGATCCCAATCATGTGCGCCCTTCTCGTTCCACATCGCCTCCGCTGGCTTGGTCACGTGCGTCGAATGGAAGACAAAGGCTTACCGAAAGGTGTCATGGACGGCCAGTTTGCCACTGGTCGCGCAGCCCTCAGGTGCAATGATGCATGCAAGAGAGACTTGAAAGCCTGAGGCATTGCTACAGAAACCTGGCGGACTATGGCCAAAGATCGCTGCACATGGCGACAATTGATACACAGTGGCATCGATGCAGCTGAAGCAAACAGATCAGAGCGTGCAACAAGAGAATCATACGAAAAACGCGCGCGGCCCTTTCCCCTTCTGCAAGCCTTTTTATTTGCGTGACGTGAAATAAGACCTGCAACTCCATTGGCCTGCTAAGCTACTGCGCACAGAAGTGACACTTTCAAGAGCGAATCAGCATAGTCTCCAAGATTAAGCTCTGCCAACAAAATAATAAAACATACAGCACGACATAAAACATACACAAGTTACTGCTGGGGTCACTGCCTTAAAACGTCTCTCTAAATCATTTAGGGAATACAAATGGTTGAATGCCGCTATGAACCTCACATTTAGCTTAGAAGTAATCACTTTCGCTAACACGTCCAATTAACCTTATTGCGTTGTTATTTAAATAAGATAAGAAGTAGAAGAGCAATTCGTGTTTACAAGATTGTATCATCGTATAGTACAAACCCTAAGGCTTAGCCGTAATGCAAGGTGTTAAAAGCCTCGATGACACAATTTTGATGCAAATGCACACTACAAATACTATGGACATGAATAAAACATGTGATTTGTAAAAAATAAAATCATCAAAAAATAGCATTGATCCCCTTTAAACTGTTGTATATGTTGGTGGTTCACATGTTTTCGTGGGTGTATAGTTAACTATAGTCGTGTAATGCATAGATATGCATATTGATTATTAAATTAAACCCACGGATCAAGTGTAGGCAATATAATTTTAAGATTTCGCGATAAACGAAACAATGACTTGTGCTTATTGCAGAAATATATTATTGGACTATTTGGAACACATCATTGAAATTAAATCATCGGTGGAAATAAATTCAGTGTTTAATATTTATCGTCAGTGGATATTGTAGTAATAAAGCAATATTGGACAGACCACACTGGTAAGTGAACTATAAGTTTAAAATAGGCTAGTCGCCAGGGATGTACTAATAGTTATAATTATACGTCACATGACCAGCTAATTATACATTTCTTCTTATATACGTGCGACAAGTTGTATCGCCCGGGTCAGTTAATGTGGTAATAATCCTCGCGGGGAGCTAAACAAAAAAACATAAGAAACCCATCTCAAGTCTTTTTTAATTCATTTATTTGATATGTATACAACTATCCAATTATATCCAATCTTCTCCGTATTTTAAATCAATTTTGGACAAGTCTGTGTGCGTGTGTGTGTGCGTGTGTGGGTGCGCGCGCGCGCGCGCGTGTGTGTGTGTGTGTGTGTGTGTTTGTGTGTGTGTGTGTGGGTGTTTGTGTGTATTTCGAAATCAATAAGGTCCTGGCGCGCCTGAAGCTGCATTATATAAGGACCCTGATAGTGTCCCAGCACTCGTACCTAACTTACTGTTTGTCTAAAGAACGTTGGAATGAATTGTGTAATTTAAGCTCGATTTTCGAGCTAGTTTCCAGCTTTTTGTTTTTCTGAAAGATAATTTTAGTTTTCGAGTTGCCTTGTGTTGGTGGGTGAGGGGGGGGGGAGCCGGGGCACACGGGAAAATCCCAAATGTCCGGTATGATGACCACTTAAAAAACTGACATGCTTTCTTACAATGGCCTCCAAATTACGAATCGTAGAAAGTAGTAAATATCATTATAAAGCATCCCACTACTGCAATGCTATTTAATGATGTTTCTTTATTGGTTATATTATTTTTTGAATACGTCGTACATCTATGGGGTTTCTATGCATTAAACTCTTAGTATCGACAATATATCTATTGATCCAATCGCATTTATTACTCCATGTTTACGCCTAGATTATTAGATTTAAAACACGCTTGATTGGAATTTTAGGAAATTTATTCGGTCTGCATTATTCAATGCACGTTTCATTTTACGCATATACCTACTAGAATGTGTTATCTTTAGATTAAGGTTGCGGTATTAATGATTGATTGAAAATGAGGAATTGTTTTAAACGGTGTTGATCTGTTTCTTATTAAACATTAACTCAAATAAACGGTAACGGAATATATTGGCCGTTAAGTAATTATGTTTAAGTCTCATACTTGACTGTCACAGCTTGTCACATTCTTATTAATTTTTTAAAGGCGAAATAATTATAGAAAACACCTCAGATTTTGGAATGTTTTCAACAGCCACATCAGTGATTCCACAGATATCGATAATGTTGGCACAAGCATATAAAAAATCACCAGCCACGTAATAAATTGTACAACGATACCGTGTCAAAATTTCCCAACCTAAATATAGACGTGTGTTTGTTATAAAACAAAGCAAATTAGCGGCATAATTGTGTTTAAACCTAACGTTGATTAAAGCTCTAGCTAAACCGTCTCAGACGGTTTAGACTTTTGAACCGGTTCGTACGTTAAACCGTCTGATCCGAAACTGTATGATACGAATCGTATCAGACGGTTTATGACGGATATTATTCGGTCCGGTCCTAAAGTCTAAACCGTCTGATACGATCGTATCAGACGGTTAAGCAAGAACCGTATCATACGGTTTTGCGACTATAAATAGATTTATTCAGTGTAAACCGTATGCTACGGTTTACGCTAAACCGTATGATACGAATCGTATCATATCGTTTCGCATCAAACAGTTGAGCGTACAATCGGTCCAAAAGTCAAAACCGTCTGATACTATCGTATCAGACGGTATATGGTCGCAAAACCGTATGATACGGTTCTAGCTGGTACGGTTCTAGCTAAATAATCTCAGACGGTTTAGACTTTGGAACCGGTCCGTACACCATAGTACACCATACGATTGTACGCTTAACTTCTTGATGCGAAACCGTATGATACGATTCGTATCAGACGGTTTACGATTCGTATCATACGGTTTAGCGTAAACCGTATCAAGCCGTTTACACTGAATAATTCTATTTTTAAATTGAATAATACATTGAATAATACCCGTCATAAATCGTCTGATACGATTCGTATCATACGGTTTCGGATCAGACGGTTTAACGTACGAACCGGTCCAAAAGACTTAAAAGCGTTTCATACGGTTTAAAGCCTATTATACGGTTTATAAACCGTCTGATACGGCTCTAGCTAAACCGTATGATACGATTCAAACTTTTGAACCGGTCCGCACACCATAATGAACGAAACTGAAACCAATTATAAAAGCTGTATTGCGCTGACACGGCGCTCGCTTCATCTGGAGGATTGACGTTGGTCGATGGATGTAACTGTATGCGCAAAAGGCCAGATACTATTGTGCGTGAAATGACTCGGTATCACTAAGCTCTTTGTAGCATATCAGTCTCAAACACATTTCATTGATCTGCGTATAGTTAATACATGATGTTTTCATAATTCACGCGATATTAGTCATATTAGTTATATGACTATAATATTCAATACCCAAGAAAGAAACGTCAAAAAGTGTACATGCTTTGATTTTAATAAATTGAAAGGCTAAAAAACAATTTATTTTAAGTTCGTTTTTAGCTTGGCTACACATCAAATAGTTCTGTGTTATACTCACTCATCCCATCGACATCGTTGTTATGCTAAGGTTAAAGGGCAATATCGACGGTAGCTACGATATTGTTTTTTATTTTTTAATTTGGTACTTTTGGTACTTTTAATTTCAAATTAAGATAATATTTAAAAAATAATGTATTAAATGGTTGTTTGACTTATGTGTGTCGTTTTTTGTAAGCCATATGGAACCTTTATCTTTATAGTATTAAACACTTGGGGAATCAGCGTTAAGAAAACGACTACAATTTACATGAGATACCGCTATACACGTCCGAGGAACTATCGATAACGGGACATGGTAACATCTCATTGAATAAGGCCATTTTTGTAGCCGTGAGTTCGAATCCCACTGAAGGTGTGCATCGAAAAAAGGCACTGCATATTTTTCCTGTACATTTCACCACAAAAGTATTGTTACTGGATATGTATTTGCTTGAACATAGAGAATATGCATTTTGTAAATGCATGTTTATATTAACTGAAATTTACCGTCGATATTATTGCTTTAAATTTATTATAATAGTGTGAGGGGTGTTAATATGGTTAACGTACACGTTTGATCATTTACAGTTTAATGTAAAATGTATTGTTCTTGTATGAGGCTATGCCCGTGGCAATACATATATAAGAATACAGTCTTTAGTTTTAATCAAATTAATTAAGTATATCGTGAATCTTTCTGCTGTCAACATTCTTACTCATTCTTGTTTTAGTGCCAGCACAATAGAGCACTATCAGAGGTCCTTCTTTGGCTTCTTATGCAAGAATACTCCATGTTTTTACCACTGCGTCATAGATTCATACATTGTTGTTTTAAAAGTATAATTATATGCAGCAATAAGAAGTTTTCCATCAAGTTTGAAATGATGGTCGATCGAGGTGACTTGTTGCTTCTCCATGAACAACAAATCATGTAGAATGTCAAATCATTACTGTTATGCACGCCAGAAAGAGACGTGAGCGTCGGAAAATATCGAACCAAGCAAAACAAAACCTATAATAGTATTACATGGTGTTCGTTTTAAATACGACCAGATGTTTATGGTCAGGACATTTAAAGTGGGGTTGGGGGCGCTTGTCCTAGATCAGCAAGTGAATTTCCATTTTAAGAGATATTTTACAAACGTTAAAACGGTAGATGATTGATTTTTCAACTGGTTTTTTGTTTGGGTAAATGTTGTATCCCAAATGTCGCTCAGATATGAAATACTAATGTGTTTTGTTTTGCACGACGTGGCAACATATTTGTACAATTAGGCAAATGTATCAGTAAACATTAGATCGCATTAGCTATGGACGGATTTAAACGGCTACTTTATAATTAAAGAACTTAGTATTCAACAAAGTCAATAGCAAAGTATGCTGTTTATTGAAATAATGGCAGTGATTATTTAATAGTTTAGGCTTAACTAATAATACTTTTTGCCCAAATAGTAGCAATACTCCTTAACATTTCTTTACGACTCATGTATTAGTTGTTTCTTGTTTGAAGAGTACTGTTACTCATTTCCAATATCTGATCAAGAGCACTGTAAGTGCACATGTAAGGGCAGAATGTTTATAGTGCACAAACGTTACTTCATCAAGGCTTTATTGTTAGGGTATTTACGTATTGATTTTCTTAAAAGCCTTGCTATTGCTGATTTTTCAAAGCCTCTTGCGTAAGTTAGTAAACATTTACGTGTGTTTGGTCATACACTAATAAGAATAGAAGAATGTATCTTTACTTCCTGATGATCCAGATACAATTGTGTACACGTTGGCATGTGGGTGCAGGGTTAGGCAGGTTTTGTTTCGTTTGGTATGCTCGTTTCAGATTGAATTGTTCATATTGGGTGTTTAGATCTCTATCGCGTGAAGCTTTTCAATAGACAAATCACCAATTTCCTGTTGTTGGTGTTTCTTAAATCATGTTCAGGATACATAACTTCCCAGTGATTGTATTTGTTGTATTATTTTTGAAGTAAACATAACTTCCCTAAATGTGTATATACTACATTGCTCTAAGAGTAGCACATCACATTATCCATTGTGTGAGATACTAAAAAAATGTTGAATTCCTTGCAATTGTTAATGTATGATCTGAATGCGAATTTTCGTTCGCTTTATAACCACCGTGCGTCAACCGTCGTAGGCCGTATGTAATCGACCGTCTGTAAATGTTTCATTCAAACGACATCGTTTCCTTTCTTGTTCTTTCGGGATTCATTAAGATCCTCGTTGTCGTCCTCATAATCATCATCATCAACGACATCCTCACATACAAAAAGAATATTACTTGACATGTTTCTGTTTGTTAAAATTTGTTGCAATAACATTTGGAGTACTTTCTATGCGTTATAAGAGCAAACTATCGCATTTTATTTACGATCGATATATATGATTATGTTTTACCCACCACACTATATACATGCTTGCTTTATTCGTGCTATGCTTTTTCACTGCTTTGTAAAGATTAAAACGTGTGTGAAGTTTGCCTATTGAGCATATTTATCAAGTGTATCACATATGTTGAAACAGGCATACTAATTAGCCTATATAGCACCATTTTCAGCCTAGTTAGCCTATTGAACAAGTTTAGTACATATGTTGAAAAATACATTTTACTTAGCCTATTTAGCCTATTTAGCAAGTTTGGTAAAACTTACATCACATTTGGCCCGTTAGGCATCATTTTCTGCTTATTTAGTCTATTGAACAAGTACATTATAAAGGTTGAAACGTATATCCTATTAAGCTTATTTAGAGGCTTATTCAGCCTATTCAGCCTATTTAGCTTTTCCATAAGTTAATTAAATTGGTTTAAACATACTCCGATTTAGCACTTCTATGCTATTTAGCAGCCTGTTTAGCCTATTTAGCACCTATAAATGCCCCTTTCGGACAAACCAGAGGTATTCACCGGAAGCGACATAGTGCACGCTGATCTTTCGTCGGCTGCCTGTCGGGCTGACAAAGTTCCTTCCCGGGGTTTTAATAAAGATCGGTGTCAGGGGGACGTACATACAGCCTATTTAGCGTATTATGCACTTAATCCACAGCGAGTGGGTATTCGCATTTAAGGACCCGTTTCGAACAAGCACCAGTTATATCCCGGAAGCGACCTAGTGTACGCTGATCTCCCGTCGGCTGTTTGTCGGGCTGCCCTATTTTCGGATCGGGGTTTTAATTAGAGTCGGCGCATCGTCAAATACATATCCAAGTGTGAATTAATGGATTTCGTGTACTGTAGTATACTACAATTTAAATGTTTTGTTCCAACATCAACTTTGTTTTGCTTCGTGTAAGCTTTTGATAATAAGCGTGTACCCCATTTATGATAACTGACTGATTTTATTGTATATGTTGGAGATCATATGCTAATTTGTACAAATCGTCGTAAATACCGTTTAACATCTACCTCGTACATTCTGGTATATTCGGCGTGCATTATAATATAGTTCACATAAATAATACAAAACACTTTTTTTAATTATGAGGTGCACAAACTATTAGATATGTCCATTTTTAATTTCATATCGATTTAGAAACTATAATTCTTTATTTTCAGATCAGGAAACGCCAAACAATAACTTTGTCGAACATTTACATAGGAATAATACCTCGCCTATTTAGCCTGCTTGACCATTTAGCTGAAAGGAATTCATGTGAGAGGTTGATCACATGGGATGTAATACAGGCGTATTATCTCTTCACAAGCTCTTTGCTTTGATTTTCACGGAAAGAATCGAAGTCTCGCTGATTGCTTTGTGTGAAAGAACTATTCAGAACAGTGCGTTGATTGTCTAATGACTGCATTTTGTACGCTGACATTTCTTTCAAATTCTTGTTATCCCCACGCTTTTTGAAAAAAAAGTGGGGATATTGTGGTTATCTCCGCCGTCCGTCCGTCCGTCCGTCTGTCCGTCTGTACGTCCGTCCGTCCGTCCTGGCCAATATCTCCTCCTACACTATTAGCACTAGAACCTTGAAACTTACACACATGGTAGCTATGAGCATATGTGCGACCCTGCACTATTTGGAATTTTGATCTGACCCCTGGGTCAAAAGTTATGGGGGTTGGGGTGGGGCCGGGTCAGAAATTTTCACTCATTTTTTTAGGTTATTTTACATTAACTTCTTCATTTCTACACCGATTCACTTCAAATTGATACTGGACCTCTCTTATGACAATACGGTCAATCTCAACCATGCATGGCCCCATTCCCAACCCTGGGGCGCCCCGCCCACATAGGCCACACCCACCCAAAATTGCCTTTTACTATAATTTCTTCATTTCTACACGGATTCACTTCAAATTGATACTGAACTTCTCTTATGACAATACGGTCAATCTCAACTATGCATGGCCCCATTACCAACCCTGGGGCGCCCCGCCCACATAGACCACACCCACCCAAAATTGCCTTTTAC
This sequence comes from Dreissena rostriformis, assembly GCA_007657795.1. Classification (NCBI taxonomy): domain Eukaryota; kingdom Metazoa; phylum Mollusca; class Bivalvia; order Myida; family Dreissenidae; genus Dreissena; species Dreissena rostriformis. The sequence goes on along the minus strand of VMBQ01000510.1, from coordinate 2,896 downwards.
TATAATTTCTTCATTTCTACACCGATTCACTTCAAATTGATACTGAACCTCTCTTATGACAATACGGTCAATCTCAACTATGCATGGCCCCATAACCAAACCTGGGGCCCCGCCCACATAGACCACACCCACCCAAAACTGCCTTTTACTATAATTTCTTCATTTCTACACCGATTCACTTCAAATTGATACTGAACTTTTCTTATGACAATTCGGTAAATCTCAACTATGCATGGTCCCATTACCAACCCTGGGGTGCCCTGCCCACATAGGTCACACCCACCCGAAATTGCCTTTTACTATAACTTCTTCATTTCTACACTAATTCACTTCTAATTGATACTGAACTTCTCTTACGACAATACGGTCAATTTCAACTATGCATGGCCCCATTACCAACCCTGGGGCACACCTAGGTCAAACATTCGGCGTGGGGATACGCGTTTGCCTCTGCCGCGCCATTTCTAGTTTAAACCTGAATTGGTCATTTGAAGTGATATTGTTAAAATATCAATGTACAGATTTTTTTCTTAAACAATAGCTATATAAACCATTCAAGAGTAGGGGAAAATAATGCCACAGCAATGCAGACTGACAATAGCATTGAAAAAACTGTTCATGCCAAAATTAAAACAATAATCATTTACAATAGACTCAAACATATTGAAAGTCTCACCGATTAAACCAGGTATTTAACTTCAACGTTTCACCAATGTTTGTGTGTCAGCCTATGTAAACAACGTTTCAAACAGCACCACTTTTCATTTCCTCAATATTCGAAATTTGATTAGTTACTTTAGATCCCAATTTTACTACTTCTTCTTACTACTACTACTAATGTTACTGCATATATATAAGAAATGAATGTGCATGTATTTTGAAAATTTGGATGATTCTCTCTCTTTCAAAATGTAGAACCAAACGATAAATTATGTAACCAAGAGTAAACTTTCTCACCAATCTGATTAGAAATTTAAACAGCGGTGTCAAATGCATATATTCAAACTTAAAAGTCTAAGAAGTCAACATATGATTTTTGTTCGTGGGGGTATTTGAGTTAAAATATTTGAAAGATACACATTGGCTGCTCTTAAAACAGAAACTCTTATTTGAATTTTGGTAATAATTTGATACTCATTATACATATTCAACTATTTAAAACTCTCTAATGTTGTATGTGCTATTTGATGTAACGTCATTTTAAAATAAGAACTTCATATAAAAAACAACTTTGGACAAAGAAAATCATTGTTGTATGCTTATTTGTTAAAAAAGAGTATACAGAGCATCTGAATATACATTATTATTTTTTACAAGTACAACTTAATTGTTTGATTCAAATAAGTACACTTCATGTATGTGAATTCTGTACAAACTAACGAGGTTGTTTCAAATACTCTGATAAGCGATTTTTACCTTCAAGTCAAAGTGTATGCCTATTGGTGAAGACCAATTAACCGATAATAGAAATAAAAATATTAGTTGTTCCCTACAATATACAGAAGCTTGCATATTGTGTTTTACAGGTTAACGTTTAAAATCAAATTTGTAAGATCATTTGAAGATAATATAAATTCATATTCAACTTCAATATTATTTAAAATGCAATCTGAATCGTATTAATCTAATTGACAGTATATGTACATTTGATGAAATCATCTCTTTACATGTTTTGATATGATTGAAACAAAATCATTAGTCGCTGGTATTTTTTACCATATGTTTGCCATTCGTTACTTGTCACTTTTAAGGAAAATGTGCTATAAAAGACATGCGTTTGGACATGCTCATTTATACGATATAGCCCCTTTTCCTGTATATTCGGCCACTTAAGAGTTAAATTTACTTTTTATCTTGAGTGAAATGATGTTCCCCACAAGTGAGACATTCAATTACACATTGTATGTCTTTACAACAAAATAAAGGCAACGTAATTCACCTATCAGGTATTTCCTTAGTAACAGGCCAGTCTAGGAAGGCACCCTTGCAACCCTGATTTGTTCAAATCTTTCCTTTCACTCTGTTGAAACATCATTTTAATAGGAAAAAATAAAACGTTTGAATTAATTTTGATATAAATCATTGAATAGATAGTATTAAAGCATAATACACATCAAAATACTGCATACAAGAATATTTTCTGAACTATTGACATTTACACTGCATATGTATCAAATTGTAATAAATGTTTACCTAAATTTAATTTTTCACCAAAAAAGTATACACTTCACATGTTTTGAACCAAACAAAACACCATTTATGCGATAGAACTTTCTAAATAAAGATAAATATCTCAAGTTTTATCAGAATTATTTCATAATTTCCACAATATGGGGATGGTCAAATATATAGGAATGGAAAAGAAAGAATGATATACTAATTGCATGACGTGTTTCTTTTTAAAGCCTTGGCCTCATTGTCTTTACGAGTATTAGGTGTTTCTTTTGTGTTTTTTAAAACACATTGTTTAACATGCCATATCATTGTTTGGGAAACCCGTGATCTGTTCAAGTATAAAAACCCGATGTTTTCCACGTCACTCACTCGTTTATATGGGTTCTTGCGGGCAATTACAATATACACTATGATATAGGTAGCTTGCTCCATGTCTAAGTTTCGTTAAGGAGTTTTGAGATTATACACCACTGATTGTTTTTATTTTGTAACAATACAGACATGAGGATGTTATATACACATCTAATAGGTCTTATACTTATCAACGGATTGAACGTCGACGCACAGATTTTGGAAACCTGTAAGTATCGATTTGTTTTTAACATGTTAAAGTGTTATTAGACGCATCTAACAGTATATGCTATGTTTATAGGTGTCTATCGCAACCGTTGTTTATCTTTGGTGTTTTCACTTTATATACACTTATATTTGTAAATGCAGC
>VMBQ01000509.1:263150-287188 GCA_007657795.1 Dreissena rostriformis | reverse complement strand
TATTCATATGTCTAGTGACTACACGGATGCAAATGGTTGAAGCCCCTTGTTAATTGACTTCTAAGTAAACCGTGTAAAGCGTAAGCGCAGGAAAACGGATGTTGGCGTACCGGTATGCTATATTTAACACCCGTTTTCCTGCGCATGCGCTTAAGATGAGACTCGCTCTGTGAAATTTGGGTTTAATGCATGTGCGTAAAGTGTAGTCCAAGATTAACCTGTGCATTTCGCATAGACTAATAAGGGACGACACTTTCCGCATTTATGATTTGTTTCGTCTCAATAAAATCTCTTCTTAGAAAGCATTCAGTTCAGGCGGAAAGTGTCGTCCCTGATAAGACTAGGCAGACGGCACATGCTAATATGTGACGACACTTTAAGCACATGCATTAAGCCCCCTTTTCACAGATCGAAGCTCAAAGAAATGTTTTGACAAAGTTAAAATTGGGTATGGTTCAATCCTGTTCCCAGCGTATGTGAGTTGGTGGTCACCATACCGGACAGGTGGGGTTTCCTCCAGGTACTCAGGTTTGCCCCATAGCACACTAGAACGCAAATAAGGTAGGAGTGTTGGGACACACTCCGGGTCCTCGTGGAATGCAGCCTCAGGCGCGGATTGACCTCATAAACTTTGAAATACACACACAAGTTAAAATAGGGGAAGACAGAGTGTCTGTTCATAATAATTGTTAATTTGTAATTCCATGTATTTCTTTTGTATCACAATATTATAGTTTGTTTATGTATATTAAAACTTAAATATCGACTCCTTCTTAGCAAATGAGCTTATGTTACATTCCAAAAAATACAATTAAATTAATTTCTTCCTTTAAGAGCCGAATTAGCGTTCTTTGTGGGAACACACTCGAGATCTGCATTTCAAGTTACATTCGTGGTAGTAATTATGTGAAACCGCCAAGAAAAAAAAACTATAATTTCCCGTTCATTAAAATATAATTTTTTTAACAAATGAAGGTCTAGTTTTGATTCAAAACAGTGTTTATCGTGAAAATAATTTTTTTAAAAAGGTTAACCTGTAAACTGTTATATCCTTGTTTCGCCATCCATCTCAAAAGACATTTTTAGTTGTTAGCTTATGGACAACTATGGTTCAACCCGTCTTTAAAAATCGCTTTCGTTAGCTATCAATCACCAAAGAAGTCAAATAAACGTTTAAAATAAGTAAGAGATTTCAGATTTTCGATTACATTCTTTCACTAATTGATACATTATGTGATTATTATGTTAAATTGAATAATTGTGAACGGATCGTCTGCTGAAAAAGTCAATTTTTGTTTTAATTATAATGTATGTGTCGCGGAAGCGTACTTTAATGCATAAATAGAATAATCCACTATGTGCTCCGTTACAGGCAAGTGGTATTTTATCTGGGGCAATTAAAAGATCAGGACAACTATTTCAGCACAGGTCCGCACATGCATGAAGTAGTGAAGTGCCTGGGAACGAGATGTTGTCCCATTGGGCGCTGATTTGTTGCCAATTAAAACGATTAAAACGTTAATTTGTGACTACCGATTTGCGTACTTTGACAACCCATTGTTTTGCAATACACACTAGGCTTATTTTGAAGTATAGTCTTAAGTGTTTATTAAGTATCTGAAATGACAACTTTCCGTTTTGAATGTACATTAAACTAACTTTATATAACAATCAAAACAATGGGGCACAAATCAACATGATCCTTTTACGGATGAATTTCCTTTTTTTGTCAAAGTATGTTTTTCATAAATTTACAGCTGTTTTTCTTCAACAAACTGGGCTATGGATTTCCTTGGGATCAACCATTATATTTATTTAATATACCCTATGTTTTTTTTACTTAAATCAACAATTGTGAGACTACGGAAACAAATACAAATAACTGTAATGTTTTAAAGAACATGTGATTTGATGTACAGTCATTCTAAAAATATCATCTCAATTCTGTGAAATATGCCACATGAGCAGCGAGTGTATATATGAGACTAGACCAAAGTAATACATACCTTTTCTGAACTTTGTAAATTGTATAGTTTTTGCTTGTACAATAAATGTGCATGTGTAAAAATGTATTTATTTTACATTTGCTGCTTTTTATGATATGGCCTTGAAATCATTATATATTTATGAAATACGCTGGTTTTCTCGTTTCCATGTCAACCATGCTATTGTATGATTTGTCTGATATATTTTGCTCCTTAATGTATCGTAATTTGTTAAAGCATTTACAATGGCATTTGTGGTGACGCTTACAATCATAAAATAGCTCCTTACATATTCTGTAAATCTTCAAATCGAAATGCTGCTATTGGAAAAATGTGTGAAATCGCTGTTAAAGCTTAAAATATAAAAATTATCATAACTTCGTCACTTTTAGAAATTCAGAGCTCAAATTTCAGATTTTAATTTGTCAGATTTTGCTAAGCATTTTTTTTACCAGATGGTGGTGTCATGAACTCGTTCTAAGCCAGAAATGATATGTGTTTGGGCTTAAGTTAGCATATGAACGAAGAACGAAAGAAAGCAGACGTCGATCAACATCTTTATGACTACCTAATTTGTGAGTGACAAGTCTTATCTCGATAACATCCTAAGTATGCTTTACAGTGCATGCACATCTCGATATTTGCGTTTAGACACACTTTTAACTGTTTAGTTTAAACTTGCGATTTAAAAAAGGGTGTCTTGATTATTTGTTTAATGAGTTGCGTTTAATGTTATGCAAAAGCGAACACCTGCGACGCCTTTAGCTCTATGATTTATGTAAACAATCAGCATGTCGCGTGGATAGGTGGTTAAGTGCATAAGACGAGTTTTTTACCAGCATCGCTGGTCCGTGACATGCATTTATCAAAGTTAAAGTATACATAGATAGATAGATAGATTTATTTCAGTATATAAAAAACATATGGCATGGTACACAAAATAATTAAAAATTACTGCATAACACGAAATACAAATATCACAGATCAGCTAAAAGACAGGAGCTTAAAAGCAATTAGAAAGCTATCATTTGGTTGAAAAATATATAAATATTGCTTCTTGTTATATCATTTAGAAAAAAATAAAATAAAATTTTTGCAACACATATTAAAAACTAACATAGTGTACCAGGGCAAGTACTCATATACCCAGGATAGCACAAAAAAGGCAATGTGAATTTCCTTATTTCCATTGTGGTCCTGGATGAATGATGACATGTCCTAGCAAGGCACAACTACTATGTTCTTATGGGTGGTAAAATTAGCAAATTAACATATGAATAACAATACACATCATTTGAATAACAATACACATCATTTGAATAATAATAGTCATCACAGAGAGATTACAGGCTTTATCAAGAAACTATAAGCTATTTAAAATATGCTTTTTTACTGCAACCTTAAATGTCTGTAAGTTGGGGGAATCTTTTATGACAATTGGTAAGCTGTTCCATAATGAACATCCCATATATGAGAAGGACTTTTTGCCAAACCCTTTTACTTTAGGGATACTGAAACATGACCCTTTGCTAAATCTGGTATTATGGTTATGAACAGTACTGGCTAGCATAAAATTCTCATTCAAGTAAAAAGGGGCAGAACCTGAGTGTATTTTAAAAACATGGTTAAGAATTATTTGTTCTACTCTTTTTTCAACAGGTAACCAACCCAACTGAAGAAAGTATTCTTTATTGATGTGACTTCTTGGATCTAGTAAGTATAAGCTGTGTATGTGCGTTGTAACATGTATACATTCGCTGATGTTTAATTCGATTAACTAAATACGCATGAAAATTGTGATAGCTTTTGAACAATGTACGAATATATAATTGTTTATAGTAAGATTTAGTCGTAATTGATAAGAATAAAACGGTTAGAACAGACGAAGATCATTCACATGTTACACAAGTTTCTGCTCTATTGAAATTGAAAACTTTATAACGTCCATTTTACATTTAAAACATATCACGGTGTATTAAACCGCTCTTTCCCCGTCCGCAATCCTAAAGAATTAATCGCAGTTTCCCGTTTGCAGAGTTGATGCGTACGTAAATGGACGCACAAGAACAGAAAGACAGAGCTTTTGCACTCGTCCTACAAAAAGAGGAGGACGAACGCATGTCAAGCAAACGTTCCCAGTTTAAGGGTTTAAAACGAGATGGTCAACATGTCCATCCTCCTAACGGCTCGTCTTCTTGTCAAAGATCGCCGGTGAAACCCACGGTATTCGATTTGCAACGCAATACCCGAGGTTTGTTTCGTCTTTTACCGGTTATCAACACTATTTATGCATTTCAGTTGTTTTGTTTATGGCACGTTTCTATTGAAATCCTCCACTCTCTTTGTTTCAATATATTTTTAGAGCATTAGTGTCGTGTTCTGAGAAAACTTGGCATAATGATTGTGCGAAAATTGTCATCCCAGATTAGCCTGTGCAGACAATTTCCGCTTTTATGAAATTTTTCGATTAAATGATGTCTCTTCTTAGCGAAAATCCAGTTTAGGCGGAAAGTGTCGTTACGGAATCCGGACTGCACAGGCTAATCTGGGATGGCACTTTACGCACAAGCATTTTGCCCAGTTTTCTTAGAACACGCCACATATGTTGCGACAATGTCTTTATAAACATTAATCCATTGTGTGCTTTTATTCCTTCCATTTGTTATAAAGATGATACGGCGGAAAACCGGCTCGAATGTTCTGCTGTTAGCAGCAAAGTGGACGAGCAATCACGGTGGTATGTAAAATAGCGAGTTCCTATCATCCTTATATGATATACGATTTGAAATGATAATAAATCCAAAGGATTTAAAATAAGTTTTAAAGTAACGGTGCTATATACTGCATATGTGATTATCTCATGAGTGGACAGAAGCCGGAAATGTTTAAGGATGAAATTGCTTTATATATTTTAAATTATTTATATTCAGTTCCATTCAAAACGTTTGTGAACTATGATAAAGAAACGGTATTCAATACCTTATTCCTTTGGCCTTTAAAAAAAAAAATGAGTATTTATTTGTGTCGCGTTCTGTGAATGTTATGTGTGATATGCAAGGTACATACAAGAACCGGCATTCATATACTTTTCCTGATTAAATAAACGCTTCCACCCTTGCTATATTCGGATACAAATTCATTGGAATAAAACTAACATAATGAGTATGTATAACCTACAGGATCGGAGTGTCTAAGGTTAATGTTCCAAAAGACTCAAACCTTATCAGAAAAGACGATCCCCATGAACTGAGGGATAAAAAAGAGCATATGGACATGGCATTGGCATTGGCATTGGCACTGTCTTTGCAAGAACATCAGAAGGCTCAGAGCAGCGGTCATCAAAGAGGTAAAGTCCTTGTAGGCAGCAAAACTCTCATGAAGCGTTTCAAATTAAGAGAGTTGTACAGTAGCATGTGATACCAATAACGAGGATGAATATTTGTAATTTGCATTTGGATTAAAATTGCTTAGACTTAGGTGTTTGTTCTTATATATTTATCGAAATTCAAACAATTTGGTCTAGTGAAGAATGGATCATATGCAATAAATAATTTTTATCTTAAAAAAACATTTGTAAGAATTTAATTCAAATACAGAAAGTAAGTTATTAAGACACGTGGTCGTTAGAAAAAAAACAGAAGTACCTTTGGAAGACAAGGTTTAATCAATACGAATGCTTGTTTATATATGCGTTTCAAGGGTGTATTTGTTGAAATTGAAATGTAGAAAGCTGCCACAGTTTGGATCGAACCCGAGACCTCCTGATCGCTAATCCCTTTTAAAATAACGATATTGTTAGAATATAAGTGTGAATATTATGCAACAAATAAATAGTTAATTAGTGATTTAATTTAAAAAGTGATTTAAGCAGGTGCGCGGAATGACCTTCAACAGATTGAGGAACATAGAGGTGACGATTCTGAAGCCGTAGCTAGAGTCCTTCAGGTAAGTTCGTGTTGGCTGTTACATACAAACTCGGGTGTCATGTAAAGTAAAGCTGTCTCTATTAAATTATAGAATGTATATGATATTTAAAACAAATAAATATAACAAATGGTATTAAGATGCCTTACAATCAGTAATCATCTTGAAGTATTTATAATATGCAAGATCATAAACAATAAGATCACGTAACTATCGGTCATAGAAAAGTATGTTTCGTGTATTGTATTTGTTCCTTTTATACACGTATACGTTTCGATTATTATCTTCAGGACGAATATAATTTGGAAACTGTCCAATTAGAGGAGGAAAAACTGAAACTTATTGAAGAAGAGGAAGACTACTCAGGTTTGAACCATACACATAATATTTCTTAAAATATAACTCAGATTTTTCATTTTGAATTTTTAATTAGGACACAAAGCTTAACCCTGTCAAACAACCGCTACACATCTTACAAGAATATTGACGAAATTAACGACAACACGACCACAGTGATACATTACTTTAAAATAATATTCGATCAACCTCATGTAAGTTAAAAATGCATTCCGCATGACGAACATTTATCTGGACAAAAATATTTGGTACAAAATCTACATGTAAATATATATTTTTGTTCTGTTCTGTAACAATGCACATATCTTCACATTGTATAATGGTATTAGGTTCATCTGCAGAAATTGTATTAAAGGTTTCTTTTTTAATCTAAGTATAAGACACAACTGAATCAGATGAATAATCTAGATTTATAATTAGAAGATTTGTATCTTTACAAAATGCAAATTTTTTTTTTATTAAACAGATTGGTGTCTCTTATGTTTTAAGATATGTTAATCTTTAATAGATCTCCGAGTGGGTCACGACTGTACGGGCATTTCAAGTATTGACGACTCGGAAATGGTCGCGAGGGCTCTGCAGGTAACCATATTGACAAACACTGTGGCCGTTAATGAATGTTCCCCCAGCTCCTTTGTAATTAGATCCAGATCCAGCTACGATGTACTAAATATTGGATATGTTTTAAATATTTTTTTTATAATGGAAATCAGTCCTTTACAAAACTAATGTATCTTTAAAGGCTTCGGCAAAAATAAATGTGTCTTGTGATTTATTATATTTGTTGTATAAAATTAATCGTAGCTGCATTTTCAGGCAAAATATGATGCCGAAGTTCGCGAGATCGAAAAGCAAACCCATTTGCTGAAAGTAGAAGAGCATGAGAACGCGTCTCACGAAATTCGACTTAAGCGCCCGGCTAGTAAAGATCAACACAAAAGAAACAGGCATTCAGACAACGCAACAAACGGTAATAATACATTCAATCAATAAGGTAATCAATAAGTCAATCAATATGTCAATCAATAAGTTAATCAAAAACAATCAATAGGGTATTCAATATAATAAGCCAATCAATAGGATAATTAATCAATAGCGTATTTGTAGGACAATCAAAGATATAATATATAAGTGAAGCCATAACGTAATCATTAAGTCAATATATCAATAGCTGAGTTATAGAAAATTATGAGGTTATCAATAAGTCCAAGTCCATAATTTATTGCATAAACATTATACATTGTCATATCACAATAAATAATTGACATTGAGAAGTACATAGTCAAAGGAGCATAAAACAAGAATATATTTAGCAGCACAGTAGTAACTGTTAAGATAATAGTGAGACATTACAAACATAGTTGTCAGTACATGAAAAGTACTCATAATAGTTAATAGTATATTAATAATTAATTGTAAGTGTCTATTCTCAGTATCACTGCATTATATATAAATTTGGCGACATTATTTAAGCTGGTACTGCATGTTGATTTTAGAAGCAGTTCGAATTTATTTATGGTAGACCAGTGACATTAATACGGTTAAAAATACATCACTTTTAGCTCCTTATACATTGGGCAAAAAAACAGTTTCCATAGTGGTTAAATCTAAATTTTCGGTGTTCCAAATTTCACCAAAACCGTTAGTTTCGAGACATTCTTTTATATTTGATACCCAGTTGTTTTCGTCATGAATTCTGTTTCTAAGCGTATCTCTGCTTTGCATGTTAAACATATTATTTACAATGTGATTGTTATGTAAATAATCAACCTCACATCCTATTTCCATGGCAAAACGAGATCGTACACTTACCCAAAATACACTGTGATCTGTCAAGTAAGTTGTATAACAGATTAACTATATCAGAATATAATAGTTTTGAAGAGGCATGTGCATTTGTTAGCTCGGTTAATAGTGCAAGAAAATAATTGTAAATGTGGAAATTAAGATCAATACTTTTGTTATTTTCAGGTGCTGATTCTGATAATGAATTTCGGAGATTGGTTAATCCTTCTCCGTTGCAAATGATCAGAATGCCCGGTCCAGAGGTATTCCAGTTACCATTTTTAGCTCACCTGAGCACAACGTGCTTTTATGATTTCCTCTTGTCCGTCGTTCATCGTCCTTTGTCAACATTTATCGTGTGAACACTTCATAAGAGTATTTGTCCCACGGAGTTCAAAACTCGGTCAAGTCGGGTCAAAACTAGGTCAATATATCAAATTACAGAAAAACTTGTTAGAACTCTTGAAGTCACATTTGTTTGTCCAAGCATCATGGAAAACATCTTAAATATCGTCCGTTCATTGCGTAAATGGGCAATTTTCACAAATGAAGATAAAATGAAACTTCAATAGCATTTTATGTATTGTGTAATCACGTTCTCGGCGACAAGATTATGTCACGCACTTGATATTTTATTAATTGAATTTATACTTATTTGTGTTAAATACCACGTTCATTTTTGAAAAATATAATAATAATATCCTTAGAAACATGGGATTGGTTATTGTGTATGTCATTTTAAACAAAACCACTTAAAAAAATACCCCATACAAGGTTTTGTTTCACGAAATACCCGATCGACAGGTCATTAGCATACTGGAACTTAAATCACGTACCTCCTTGGACACTATGTTTGTAGCTTTTTTTGCGCCGATTTCAGGACGAGGTATATCAGGAATCGCTTGCAGCAAGAAACGATGCTGTTCACCATATTATTACAGGCGCAAATGCAAGTCCTCCAGTAAGTTGTTAAGTTTAAGCTTGTTTCCTTAAGCCCTATTTAATCGAAATCACCAGCCTTTGAGAAGTACGCTTTAGTCAGTCACTTGTGATTGTGTACTATAAATGAGAGCTTTAAAAACGATTTAACTATTTTTTATCACATCGCAGAAACCCATTCATAGTTTATGTTCATGCCAAGCCGGACATACAACTCATGTTTGTGACATAGCAAATTGTTTGTATCCACTCACATGACTGACTCTGTTGTTGTTGTTTTTTTGGTACGGACCTAAGCTCTGTTTGGTTTCCCAGGTGGAGACTTCGTTCATCTTTGCTTTATTCTATTATATGAGCTAAACTTAAACATATACATATATATATATATAGAAAAAATGCTTAGAAATTTGGAAGATTTCTTGCATTGACTATCCCTATTTAAATGGGATACCTTCATGTATCGTATATAGTTAACGAAAAAAGGGTATAACTGGTTCACTTACCCTATTTAAGGCGATGTAAGTGGAAATAAACAATGATTTTTGTATTGCCTTATCTTTATTGGTCCCTTCTTTTGCGCAACTTACAGTAGAGTTTTATCCAAAATGGCAAGATATTCACCTCGTGACAGCAGGTGCAACCGTTAGTTTAATTTTAATTTATTTTATTACTCTCCGTTGAAAAGACAGTTTTATGTTTGAAAAGCTACTCTCACTTCCGTTAATACCCAATTCTCAAGATGGAATCTCCATTAATAAAACAAATTTTTTTTTTTGACGAGATGGGTTATTACCGGTGTAACGTTGATATTTTAAGCGCAATCAATTGATCAAAAACTTGTTGAACTTGCATGTCGAATGAAGCAATTTGTTCGTATCTTAAAGTGCTGTAGTAATTCTGGCTTTGGTATTCATATATAGCGGTTCCAACAAGACGAGTCTGCTGCATTCCCCAATGCAGATGATGATCTCACATACGAGGTAACACATTTCTACCGTACATAGAATTGCGCGTTTTAATTTAAATCGTATCCGATAGATTTATAATTATATAATGCGTGTATATTTTGGTTGAACTTAAATTTGCGATATTATTTGTTTATTTGTTTAATACCAACTTACTAAAATAAATCTTTAAATAAATCCGTGAAACTCTCGCCAGTATACACAAAACTATTACAGAAACAATATTGTGTTATGTATGATTCAAATATTATTTCTAACAAGTCCATTTTGCAATTTCATAACACTCTTCGGAGCAAATTTATCTGTATAGATGTTATGAATAGTAAAATTACCGGATAGTCATGCTATAGCAAATGGAAAAAAAATGAGATTGTTCTTGTATTGCTAAAGCAAATGGAAGATTTACCGCATTATCAATTAGTGATTTAGACAACGATAGAATAACCAGAATATGCCCGTATCGCTTTAGCAAATGGTAGAAATGCCAGACGTATCTAGGGGCCTGTCTAAAAAGGCCCGAGCGCAACTTCCAACGGAAACATACAAGCGAAATGCCAAGAAAAAGTCCGATGAATGCCCCGTTTGCATGGAGAAATACATCGACGGAGTTCTTCTGACAACCCTTCCGTGTTTCCATTCGTATCACTCAAAATGTATTAACAAATGGCTGAAGGTAGGTTCCGAATGTCACACAGGACGAACGAGTGCGGTTTTTAAATATGTCGTACCACTTTGGTCAAAAGTACATACATGTATACATGGACGGATCCAGACGTACTGATAGTTTAGTCATGATCAATTGAATAAGCATTGACGTTTAGCTTTTAATAACATCAATAAATGTACTCTGGGATAGATTCTCGCCGTCGCGCTTCCACGTGCAAAGTTATAATAAAAATGAATGAATGACAATTATAATACGGGCATGTTCCATTGTTTCAGGACCATGATGTATGTCCAGTTTGTCGACTAGAGATAAAGATAAAATCCTAGATAGAAGAAAGGCACGCTTATTGGACTTTGTAAGGTCATGCGAATTTTAGAAAATTAGCTGCAAAAAGAGTGTGGACAGTCATATATCAAAGTTGATACACAACTAGAAAAGGACTAAACGGAATAATGTTAATGCAATTTAAAATGCTTACGTTTTCTCTAATGAGCTTTAAGCAAACTTAGGTATACTTAATTTTCATTAGATATATATGTCCATGTGTTATATATTGTGTATATGTATCAATAATTGAAGCTTTGTTGAATGTTTGTGTGTAAAATATGGATAGTGTGTTATATATAGATATGTGATATTATAAATATAACCTCTCATGAATTGTCTATGATTAACGTCAAATTGTCACACTCTGCATATGGTCTTGTTTTATAATCAATGGCTCAACGCTTGTGATATTATATACGTTTATATAAGTTGTCTCTGGATACATAATTACATCATAATTATGTATGTTATATGGATTGCATAGTTAAAACACGGGTCATTGTTAAATAATTTTATTATCAGCGTTATACAGTATACTCTTAAATCTAAACATGTTTATGATTAATGGTTGCTTAATTATGAATGGCAAGTGTGTTCCTTATTTACAAATACAGCTTACGAACATGGCCAGTACTTTACCTCGTATGTGAACAAAAAAATGAATGTTGGAAAATATCAATGAGGTCCGTTTGTCTTCCTGGACCTTAGCCTGATATTTTATATAGGATTTATTAATATTGCACTGAATATCATTAATAATAGGACTGTTATTCATATTAACGCATTATTAATCATAAAAAACAACGTGTATATGAATAATCGTAAGGTCAAGGCCACACATGAATGCCATACGTGTCAACGAAATATGTGGGGATATAATTCTACAAGAAACCACCTTCAGTGAATCTCAATTGTTTTCTGATAAATTATTTATTTTAGTTCATGGTATGGAAATCTTGTAAGAGTGCTATAATATAATTCTTGTTGAGTTTTCCTCTTTTACATATTATCACTATCCCAGTAAAATGAATACTATTGCCAAAGATCTTTGCTTGAAAATACATTGTTATTCTTATCTTCGTTGTTACATATTCCATTCTCACAAAAAAAATCATATATTTGTAAAAATGCATAAAAAATTGTTGTTATTTTTACGCATTTGTATTTATTATTGCTTTATTGTTTTTTGACGATTAGCTGTATATGCCTTAGTCGCGAATAAACTACCTGTTCTGTTTTAACTTTGGTGTTTTGATGATATTGTCATTTTCACACATAATAATGATACTACTTGTTCTGATCGCAATTCATAAAACACCATAACCGTTCTGTTCCAGAAGTTTAATAACCAAAAGACAGTATGATGAATAAACATACATGAAATTAACAATCACTCAGAAATACGGTACACCGACGTAGTTTTTGAGGCAAACTCTTGAGACACCACAGTCTTTTTAACTTCTTTGAATTCGTACAGCATTATATTTATGTTTAAAGATAAAACCAAGACGAGATTATTGCTCTCGTAGCAGAAAAAGAGACGCGGAAAGCAAATTCTAGGAAGTTCACACGTGATTCGCAAACGCTACCACGAGTTCTCGCCAGTGTTAGTGCACCATACTAAACACCCAATTGTCTGGGAAATAGAGCATGTAGTGTATACTCGTGAATAGAAAACATGACGTGGTTTAACATATTCATGTTCAACTTGATTTTATATGTATACAAATTATACAAAATCCCAATAGCTACAAACGGATTATTGATGTGTGTAGTGTCCGTGTTACACTGTCTAAAACATTCAGTATAAAGAAAGTGTATGTTAACATTAAACCAGCAAATAAGGTGAGTTGTGTCACATGCTATAAGGATAAATAATAACCGGATAAAAACGCAAGCTTCATATTGATTAAATAAAATGGAAATACAAACAAACACTCAAAACGGCGACCAAGAACACAGGTCGGTGTCGGCTTGCCAGACTGATGGAATCAAACGACTTTCGACTAGTAATGTCTGACGCAGTGCACGTGCATTTTGCGTTCTTTATTTCAAGCAGGACCTTCGTGCAGGTTAGCCCAAAACCGGACGGAATACACTCGCTGGTTGCCGTCGCGTTTACTCGCAATCGGTTGCATTCGTTTACGTCCGTGACGAAGGAACCGCCAAAGAAACACGGCTGAAATGCTGCAGCAGTTTCTTCTGAGGTTGTTTGAATCACAGCGGCAGTGAAGTTGGAAACCCCGCATATCGGGCACCTGTTCGGGGATTTTCCTTCTCCTGTAGGTGGCGCCCACTTCTGAAGGCCACATATCACTGATATTGCATTCAGGTTTGCCACAGTAGCGGGAACTGTCGCGCTCAGGCGCGGCATCACCTCGTCGTACTGAAAGTTCCCATCCGCAGACCGTTTTATCATAACAACGGCTTCGTTGCCTATCTGCATGTGTTCCCTAGTCCCAGAGCAGCCATTTCTGGGAGAGATTCCCTCAATCACGATCTGCTCATTAACTGTCACCCCGGCGCCGGCCTTGAGGACGCAGAACACGTCAAAGACGGCGTTAATGACGTACGGTGCATCAAAAGACACCCGTCCCGCTTTGTGTTGAACTGTCTTCCCATACACTACCGTGTTGGCCGATAGCAGTCGCTCTTCCATCGACAGTTCTTGCCAGTTTTCCGATATCGAACATAATAGCTGAGAGAGTTCCGCGCAGGATAGTAGCGAAAATATTGTTACAATTGTTAGTAATAGGTCCATATTTTTGCTTGAGTTCACAATTCCGTACTTTATGCTTGAGTTAATCATACACAATTACAGTCACCGACATCGGGGTGACAAAAACGAAGTGAGGTGAACGTTTATGCAACATGAATTAATGATTAATTTACCTATTACTTGTAGTCGGATTAAAGTCTAAGTGATTAACATAATATTTAACAAAGATTTTCGATCAAGTTGTGTCCATAAATAAATGGTATCAGTAATAATGCGACCCAGTGTGAAGGCAAAGAATTGATTGTGCACCGGATTATGATTTAAACTTTTCACCTCTAAAATTAAGTTAAATCTCTTCAAGTGCTTGCAATCGGAACCTAACCACAAAAGAGTAACAACATTTAAAATTTAACGAAATATAAGGATAGCAAAACATTCGTAAATAGAAATTCAAGATGTTTTGGACAACCATATTCCTGATCGGGATGATTTTCTATTGCAACGGTGAAATGACTGCGTGTCAGTTGAAGAATTATTTCCCAATGACTTTCAGCGAAGTGATGTCGGCGGCGGATATTATTGTTTACGGTGAAGTCATTCAACACAAAGCGACTAAAATCAACGGAACGTACCTCGTTGAGGCCGACTACAAGGTGCGATGCGTTTTCAAGCGCGGGAAAGAGCCGATTCACGAGCGCATAACCGTCACGCGGATATCGCCACGTGATCAGTGCATGGCGACACCGATAAGTGAAATGCTGCGAATAGGCGACCACTCTATAGTGTCTATTAAGAAACACGACATGATGGATGCCAATGTCGTCAGATACGACTTAAACGAGATCATGGTCGCTACTACAGCTGGTTTCAAAGCGTTACGACCCTACTTCCTCACCTTGTCAAAACTCTGCGGTCTACAAAGTTGGGAGTCGCCAAGCGGGGCCGTCAACAACACGTGTCCAGTTTGCGGTACAGCCGATTTCTCGGCCGAAGTCAAGGTCCTCTCCGATCCGACGGTAGTATGCAACTTTGGAGGCAACGTCACCATCAGCGACAATACTGGCTGCGACTTATACATGGATTTCCAGTTGGCCGACGCCAACGCCAGGACCTGCGTTCCGGCGAATTACGCCGACACGTGTGTCAGCCTCACCCCGAGGCCAGCCACGACTGTGTGCGACTGCGGCGTCCAAAAGGATGTTACACAAATCGACGTCGGCATGGCAACAACAATTTTCCCCCGAAAGTGGCTGATTGCGATGATTGCAGTCTTATCATTGATATAACTTTTCTTACCTTTTCAATGAACAGTACTATGTGCAGTTACAAGATAGTTTACATTTTAACCCATTTATGCCTTGCGTCTAGAAAAAAACCTTGGCAAACAGCGTAGACCCAGATGAGACGCCGCATGCTGCGGCGGCTTATCAGGGTCTGCGCTGTGATCTTAAAGGAGTTTCTGTACGAAATATTCTAAATATAGAAATAAATATGCTAGACATCACTAATTTTGGAAATTAATTGATCCAATTTAGAAGGATGGGAGAGTCAACTAGGCATAAATGGGTTAATCAGTTGTACAACGAGCAGTGTGTTGCTTCCGGTGTCGACCGTCTTGTGGTTGATATTAATTCAAAATGAACTTTTCATTTATAGTATTGGTTTCGGAATGCAGTATCAATATATATATGAGTCGCGTTCTGAGAAAACTGGGCAAAATGCATGTGCGTAAAGTTTCGTCCCAGATAAGCCTGTGCAGTCCGCACAGGCTAATCCGGGACGACACTTTCCGCCTAAACTGAATTATCGCTAAGAAGAGACATCATTTAAACGAAAAATTCCATAAAAGCGGAAACTGTCGTCCCTGATTAGCCTGTGCGGACTGCACAGGCTAATCTGGGATGACAATTTACGCACAAGCATTGTGCCCGGTTTTCTCAGAACACGACACATATGTAATTGTATTATATTCCAAATAGAAAATATTTAATGGCCGGTCTAGTGTGTCAGCTATTACGAAGTAAAGACACTTTTTTCGGTGTTACAACCGTGTTAGTTTCTTTTTAATGGTCGTTTTTGTGTTCTCAATCAAGATGTTTAGCCGCTTTATTGATTTTTGTTTTTTGTGTTTTATGTGGTATGATGTATTGAAAGTAATGCACGTTATGTGAGTATACATTGTAAAAAATGTATACGAACATTAACAAATACAATTTGTAGTGAATACAAAGGAATTGATTAATCATATATTTGTTATAAATTACTTCTTTAATACCAACACAATTCAGATCACATGAAAAATGTCAGTTTTCTCTCATTAATAAATGTGACTTATTTACAAAATCCTACAAATCCATAAAATAAACATGTAAACCGCCACAGGTGTAGCACTTAATTACACAGTACGCATATTATTATAGAATAAGAATTGGTTAGGGAAATAACAAGACCTACAATTCACAACTTGTAAATAAAATGTTACAAAATACATGCTGTATCATTGCAAATTATACAAATAAATAAGTTTGAAAGAATTTATTTCACAGAGAATTATAAGAAAAATATAAATGCTTTAAAACATGTCCAGTATGTCTTATCATATAAAGAACTTTTCTTATGAAAAAGTATACATAACATTCTTTTAAGAAGAAAAATAAGTTGTACAGAAATTATTTGTATTGCAGCAAATCACAATGTCAGTAGTCCACACGACAGACCTATGCGTGAAAACTGTGCCTTATATTTCTTAACTTTCAATTGAATACATAACAATATGTGTCATGTTCTGAGAAAACTGGTCATAATGCATGTGCGTAAAGTGTCATTCCAGATTAGCCTTTGCAGTCCGCACAGGCTTATCAGGGACGACACTTTCTGCTTTNCAGACAGACAGACAGACAGACAGACAGACAGACAGACAGACTGACAGACTGACGGACAGAGCGCAAACCATACTCCGGTGAAACCGGTAGGGGACAATAAATGTGACTAATTTAAAAAATCCTACAAATCCATAAAATAAACATGTTAACCGCCACAGGTGTAGCACTTAAATACACAGTACGCATATTATTATATAATTAGAATTGGTTAGGGAAATAACAAAACAAGACCTACAATTCACAACTTGTAAATAAAATGTTACAAAAAAAATGCTGTATCATTGCAAATTATACAAATAAATACGTTTTGAACGAATTTATTTCACAGAAAATTATAAGAAAAATATAAATGATTTATAACATGTCCAGTATGTCTTATCATATAAAGAACTTTTCTTATGGAAAAGTATACAAAACATTCTTTAAAGAAGAAAAATAAGTTGTACAGAAATTATTTGTATTGCAGCAAATTACTATGTCAGTAGGCCACAAGACAGACCAATGCGTGAAAACTGTGCCTTATATTTCTTAACTTTGAATTGAATACATAACAATATGTGTCATGTTCTGAGAAAACTGGGCATAATGCATGTGCGTAAAGTGTCATCCCAGATTAGCCTGTGCAGTCCGCACAGGCTAATCAGGGACGACACTTTCCGCTTTTATGACATTTTTCGTCTACATGAAGTCTCTTCTTAGCAAAATTCCAATTAAGGCGGCAATAAAGGCGGGGGGACGACACTTTACGCACATGCATTATGCCCAGTTTTCTCAGAACACGACACATATAATAAACAGGCGTTTTTCATGTAAATAACGATAAAGTGTTATGTCATGGACTCTTAACCCTCATTTTTACAAAAAAAAATATAATGGTATACCATATATAACAACACAGAGTGGAGTAGAAACAAATAAATTAGCACCAAAGCCAAAATGGCACACAATCAATTGCACATTGTATATAACAAAAAAGGTGAATCAATAACCTATTCGAGAACACTTTTTACTCAAAATTGGCAATTCAAAACGAGAAAACCAAAAGTTATGTAAAAAAAATTGTCATATAACAAGAGTAAAGGATTCCACCTTTATAAAATTAAGTACAAAAATATGTAATCATTATTTAGAAAAACAAAAATACCTAATAAATCAGTTATAGCAACGTGTTGGTTCCACCAAAATGGAATGTATTTAAGTGTTTGTTAATACTATATACATCACAGCCAACCAAATCTTATAACATTGGATACATTTTAAAAGAACAAGAAGCTACATGCATTGAAAATGATTGAAGAGCATGAAATTAACTGGATAAAATGTCTTAGTATCTAGGCAATATTTTCATAGTATATGCAGTTGTCAATATGCATATATCCATCCCATTTGAAGGTTTATAAGGAAAGTATTAATTTAATAACAAGCTGTATGAGGAAACAGTCCAATTATTCCATATTTATCATCTCGTTGTTCACTTCCCACACCTCAAAATGTTCCCACTTTCTGATTTCAAACATCACATATTGAACTGCTCACACCTTGTAAATAATTTGTATCAACTAAAATTGAATTTAAAATGCCAGCACAAAATGATGATTATATAAGCTATCTTAAAGATGCATTTTTTGCAGATCGTCAATAAACTTTTAAAACATGAAACTTTAATCTTATCAAACATCACATATACAATTCCAACAAACAAACATATTCCACATTCTCCAAACATTTTGCGAACTTATTTTATACTAAAACAAGCTAGGGAGCATATAAAGCCTTGAATAACCCAGGTTTTCTTATATTGATCATGCCAGATAAGCAGATAAAATAACACATTGTTAGCTAAGATTATAAACAATGCACAAGAGCCTCATTGTAAGTTACCTATATTGTACACAATAAACAGGGAATATGTTGCCAAAAGAAACAAACACATTTTTAAATTCACAAACTTAGCTGGCTAAACCCCTATATTGCCAAAATTTTAATCAAATTATACATTCCACAAAGTTAGAGAGGAAAATCTATGTCTCGCCAAAGAAATCTTCATATGTTACACTCAACAGTAAGCTCTTGTTGAATAAAGCATCAGAACGTTACAATTCACATAATCAGCAGCAAAAATTGTAGCACTATACTGTTAAAACCAAAGATGATAAACATCCCAAGGTTAGCTTGGTATATTGATATCTAAAGACTTAGCTTCATATAACCCTACTCGCTTAATAAACTGTCAAACGTTAAACTTCTATACCGGTAGGTACCAAAGAACATCTTCTTTTGGGTAACCAAAGAACATGTCTTTTTGGGTGACCAAAGAACATCTCGTTTTGGGTTACCAAAGAACATCTCTTTATGGGTTACCAAAGAAAATCTCTTTTGGGTTACCACTGAACATCCCTTTTTTGCCAAAAAAAATACATCACAGTTTGCTCAGTTACTAGCAAGCCACTTCAACCCAGACCAGCTAAAGCTTGATAAAACTAATAGTGCCCCCTACTTCTCATTACGCGTTACACTTGACATAGTTAGCTGGAAATATCCCTATATCCTCATCACTCGTTACACTTGACATAGTTAGCTAGAAATATCCCTATATCCTCATCACTCGGTACACTTCACATAATTAGCTGGAAATATCCCTAATCCTCATAATGCGTTACACTTAACATAGTTAGCTGGAAATATCCCTATCTTGCCATGGTAACTGCCTTCCCACCAGTCATCTCGGGTATCTGTCCGGGTCAAAACAGTTATTTTCTCTCCTAAAAACAATACAAGGACAAAACTCTGATGACATTAAAAACTTGCAATAGAACATTTCAACGATATAAAATTTAATATTTAACATAATATCTTGATTATAGTTGATATAAAATGCAAGCTTTTAATTTGCAATCAAGTTATGGTTAACCATGAAATCTACAGTTTAATGTCCACAAATTCATTCTTTGTTGCAATCTAAGTCTATCTCTCAGTAAATGAATATCTGAGGTGTGCAAGTTTAACAAAAAAGGAACTAAGATTATCAACAACTCCATGATGGCACTGAAACACTCACTTAAGTTCAATGTACAACATTAGTGTAAGACTTGACCTGGTGACATTGTTTTTACTCCACTTGACCAAGATTCAAACGTGGCCTTGATATTGTCATGATTTACATTCTGACCAGGTTTCATCAAGATTGAGTCATGAATGTGGCTTTTAGAGTGGTAACAGGGTTTTTCTAAGATTTTACCTCGCTACAGCGTCTTTGAACGCACATGACCCGAATTCAAACATGCACTAGGAAGTGTCAATATAAACATTCTGACCAAGTTATATCTAAATTGAGTTATAAATGTGGCATCTAGAAAGATGTGACCCAGATTAAAACTCATCCTAGATATTGTCAATATAAACATCATGACAAAATTTCATTGAGATCGAGTCATAAATGTGGCCTCTAGAGCGGGAACAAGGTTTTTCAAAGGTTTTACCTTGAACCTAGCTTTGAATGCACATGAACAAGATTCAGACTTGGCCTAGACATTCTCAAGATAAACATTCTGACCATGATTCATCAAGATTGAGTCATGTGGCATCTAGAGTGGTTACAAGGTTTTTTGAAGGATTTGACCTCAGGTAACCTAGTTATTAGAACACACTTGACCAAGATTCAAACTCCACCTTGGTTCTGTCGGTTTCATCAAGATTGAGTCATGTTGCTTCTATAGTGATAGCAGGGTTTCTCTAAGATTTGATCAGGTTTTATAGTTTTATGACGCACATGAACAACATTAGCTTTGGCCATTATATTGTCAAGATAAACATTCTGACCAAATGTTATCAATGTGGCCTTAAGAGTGTTAACAAGGTTTCTTTTAAAATTTACCAGGTATACCTAAATCTTTAACGCATGTGACCCCGATTTGTGCCTGGCCTAGATATTGTCTTGATAAACATCCTGACAAGTTTCATAAAGATTGGATGAAAAATGTGGCATCTAGAGTGTTCACAAGTTACAATTTTATGAAGAACAAGCCGGACATAGGGTGAGCACTATAGCTGACAATGAGTACTTAAGAAAGCTAAAAATTGCACCTACAGCTTTAAATGACACATTGAAGATAGAATTTACCTTTTTTAAACGACAGATCACATGCTATTTGGCCTTCAAACGGAAACAGGGCAGTAGCGGTCAACTCCCAAAAATCCATGGAGCCTATGCTGGTACCTAGCAACGAAGTAACAAACATTAAGCAAAAAAACTAGGTAAGAGAACAATCTGTTTTAAAGGTGTAATTATGATCTAATAACAAATATAGTGGCTAGTCCAAAAAATTAGACATAACTAAAACTGTCAGTGTCGTGCCTGAGATACTCCTCGCATGCTGCTTTGTCAGATGGCACAGAAACTACAGTTTTAAGAACTGGTTCACAAACATTCACGCTTCATGTCTATGAAATTTCGCCTTGATACCTAATATTATAGTCAAGATAAACACTGAACACAATTCACGAGGAGAATAACTGTGAAATTATGAATGCAGGAGTTATGGCTCTTGTACACTGCTCTTCCATCATTGTGATCCATCTACCTATGAAAAATCAAGATAATACCTTGTATAGTTTGCAAGATATGTCCCATTCAAAATAAAAAATGTAATAAATTAACAAAAGGCAATAACCCTCCAAATACAGAAGCAATAGTTATGGTTCTTCTGCACTGCACATAACATCAATAAGATCAATGTTCCTCTCAAGTTTCAAGCTCATAACTCTTATAGTTTTCAAGATATGCTCCTGACAAAATTTAAATTGAAAAATTAAAAAAGGGCAATAACTCTAAGGAAATGGAAGCCAGAACTATTGTTCTTGTTCAATGCACATTGCATATATTTAAGTGAAAGCATATAATTGGCAGTGCGCATGCGCGGAAAATAACGATTATAAACAAAAACAATAATAGTCCTTATACTATATATACCGGTCACACAGCTGAACAGAAAGTTACACAGATGACAAGCCAGTGATATTAGAAAGTAAAACTAAAGTGAAATAATATAATTTAATGTCGTGTAACGTCGTTTTATTAATGTAATAAACGTCATCAAAAGCCGTGTTAACACCAGCAAAACAAGCTTACTGTGATCAATACCGGTAAGTGGTTGTAAAGTTATACTTTCGTAATTTATTTTGTTGTATAAATATGCTCTTCTCGCGTATGAAATGTAAAGCGCTCAGGCGAGGCTATGTATGGCTTTCGGTGACTCAGATATAAGAGGATCAATACTATGACTACTACTTTCCTTGTAAAAGAAAGTGAGGTTTAAAAACATCATAAACAATTCGATGTCAATTGCCATTCTTAATATGCTAGTTTGCGAAGTGAGTTGATCTACGGTGAATATAAATTGTAAAATAGTCTTCATCTCTATTAACATTTCGTATATATGTACGAATACCACTATTTTATTGCACGTTTTATTACATGTCCATCGGTAATGACATTCTGAGGTACCTATTATATGCTCAATTTGAGAAAAAATATACATGTATACTTATTACAAGAAAAACAAAGAAATACAAAAAGACAATTGAATGTTCAATGCTCTGGATTTTTACAATAAACACCAATTCTTCATCTGATCGCAGTGGATATTCTTGCTTTTCGAAAGACGGAGAGCTATAAGAAATGTTCAATAAATTAATAAAATGGTTATATGGTGATTACGATGTGGACAGGTTAAACCTTTAGATAAGCATAACCATGTGCACAACATTTGAAAACTGTATTAACGAGTATATGAAACCTTTTTAAATCGATCATATGCAATCCATAATTTGTAATATTTTGTTCAAAACAGATTAATCGTTAATGAATAAAAAAAAAAGTTTAGAAGAAATGCCACCATAAGATAACCGAAAATAGCGTTTTATACAATAGTAAATGATAGTATTGAGTGCAATCGAAAACTCATTCGTGTACAAAGACATATTCACTATTCGGAAATCCCCACTATTTTGTGTGGATTTGTCATTACGAAACAAAGACACACTACTTGTTAAACAAAAGGTCCCGGGTGTGATCCTCACGAGGGAATGTAATCGAGATTTGTACAAACACATCATGCACTGATTCCTCTCAGGAAACGGCATTGATTGTGTCTATACAAATCCGAGGTTTTCGAGATAATCGAGCTAAAAAGGTTTAACTTTTCTAAAGTTTTAAGATCACTAAATCTATGACAAAAGTAGCATTCTTCTCATGAATATGTGCCAAATATCCTATTCATATGTCTAGTGACTACACGGATGCAAATGGTTGAAGCCCCTTGTAAATTGACTTCTAAGTAAACCGTGTCAAGCGTAAGCGCAGGAAAACGGATGTTGGCGTACCGGTATGCTATATATAACACCCGTTTTCCTGCGCATGCGCTTAAGATGAGACTCGCTCTGTGAAAAGGGGGTTTAATGCATGTGCGTAAAGTGTAGTCCAAGATTAACCTGTGCATTTCGCACAGACTAATAAGGGACGACACTTTCCGCATTTATGATTTGTTTCGTCTCAATAAAATCTCTTCTTAGAAAGCATTCAGTTCAGGCGGAAAGTGTCGTCACTGACTAGGCAGACTGCAAATGCTAATATGTGACGACACTTTAAGCACATGCATTAAGCCCCCTTTTCACAGATCGAAGCTAAAAGAAATGTTTTGACAAAGTTAAAATTGGGTATGGTTCAATCCTGTTCCAGCGTATGTGAGTTGGTGGTCACCATACCGGACAGGTGGGGTTTCCTCCAGGTACTCAGGTTTGCACCATAGCACACTAGAACGCAAATAAGGTAGGAGTGTTGGGACACACTCCGGGTCCTCATAGAATGCAGCCTTAGGCGCGGATTGACCTCATAAACTTTGAAATACACACACAAGTTAAAATAGGGGAAGACAGAGTGTCTGTTCATAATAATTGTTAATTTGTAATTCCATGTATTTCTTTTGTATCACAATATTATAGTTTGTTTATGTATATTAAAACTTAAATATCGACTCCTTCTTAGCAAATGAGCTTATGTTACATTCCAAAAAATACAATTAAATTAATATCTTCCTTTAAGAGCCGAATTAGCGTTCTTTGCTGAACACACTCGAGATCTGCATTTCAAGTTACATTCTTGGTAGTGAGTATGTGAAACCGCCAAGAAAAAAAAAACTATAATTTCCTGTTCATTAAAATATTATTTTTTTAACAAATGAAGGTCTAGTTTCGATTCAAAACAGTGTTTAACGTGAAAATAATTTAAAAAAAAAGGTTAACCAGTAAACTGTTATATCCTTGTTTCGCCATCCATCTCAAAAAACATTTTTAGTTGTTAGCTTATGGACAACTATGGTTCATTCCGTCTTTAAAAATCGCTTTCGTTAGCTATCAATCACCAAAGAAGTCAAATAAACGTTTAAAATAAGTAAGAGATTTCAGATTTTCGATAAAATTCTTTCACTAATT
>VMBQ01000509.1:248819-262104 GCA_007657795.1 Dreissena rostriformis | reverse complement strand
ATATATATAGAACAAGTGAAATGTAATGGCACTAGTACAACTGGACAAGTGGATTAAAAAGTTAATGTCGAATCCTAGTACCGGTATATAGACTTTCATGTGACTAAATATATAATTACAAGAATATAAAACAAACACATTCTTAAAATTTAACATTTAACGTCAAACAAAATGTTATTTTTACCTTAGTTTGTTAATGATAAAATGTCACTGTGTTTAATTCGCTAAGGAGATTTTAATTGTCTGTTGGATTTTTCTACTTTTGTTTTCAGTGAATAACTTAATTTCACAAATCAGACATTCCATTAAGAGTTATATAGCATATAGTATACATGGAAATGCTCTTTTTTAACAATGCAAGCTATCAATAGATCTCAGTAGTTATGGGAAGAAAAAAAACACGTTGTGAAACAACTACTAAACGCCTAATACACGTACACCTGAACACAATTAGTAAAGCATGTATATTTTTCTAAGCTTCTGTAGATAAAACCACTGAAAATTCAGTCATTATTTACATACAAAACATATTTTACCTTATTTTCTTGCAAAACACGGATGATAAAGCTGCAAAACTATAATTGCTTTAAATAAAGTAAGATTTGAAATCCATGCTTAAAAAGTATCTTTCATGACATTTAAACGCACAATTACTGATAACCTGTTTTGTAAAATTCTTCTTAACATAAATGTTTACGCGACAGCAATATGATATGTTCCTATTGATATGTATCAATGGTATGACGAACTCATTTGTTTGGAATCCACAATGACGCACTTGTCACATTCCAATAGCTATAAGGTGTAAACTGCAATACTGCTGCAGCTTCTGGAGTTTCACTTCTTCATACCATGAATACTTAAATTTCCTTATGTTTTTTACGGGTAATCAATATGAGCAGGGTACCAAAACACTATCTAGTATACATATCCAGTATACTTAATCACAAGGTAGACACTTATGAAGAAATAACTATGTCAAAAATGGACATGGTCTCATATTAACGAATAAACTATTGTTTGAAAATATTCCAGACAAGTTTAATCAGGACTGAGTCATAACTACGGCCCCTGGAGTGGTAATGTTGTTATTTTCTTAAAGATATGATCATGTGACCTGGTTTTTGGACGCGCGAGACCCAGATTCAAACTTTATTATAACAGTGGCACCTAAACATTAAAAAATAAGTGATGCATGTATTCGCTATATCACCACGACAGGGTTTTTCTAAGATTTGACCTGGTTAGTTTTGTTTTGGACGCACATGGTCCAGATTAAAACTTGGCTAAGATATTATGAAGATACACATCATGATCAGGTTTCATCAACAATGAGTCATACATGTGTCCGCTAGAGTGGTAGTATGGTTGTTTTTAATATTTGACCTGGTGACTTAGATTTGAACACGGGTTAGATATTGTCAAGATAAACAATCTGAATACGTTTCATCACGATTGAGTCATAAATCATAATGTGTCCGCTAGAGTTGTGACAAGGTTTTTCTTAGATTTAACCTGGTGATCTTATTTTCGTCCATTATTTAATGATTTAACTTAATATTTTTATAGATCTTATTGAGGGAAGGTTCATTGCACGATTGTATAATTTTTGCTTCTCTATTTTAAGAGTAACTGCTCTTTGGAAAATCTCATGCGGTATTTTTGTCCGTGTCATATCTTGAAAACTATGTTATTAGTTTAATACTGCATATGAAGATTTGGAAACGTGATGACCTTTATAAGTTATGGCATGGTTAAGTTTAAAAAAATAAATTCGATGTATTTTGCCTGTGTACCTGTATTTTAAATCCAGAATTTCTACTCTGTATGACAAAGACTTAATGTGGTCTAAACATTATTATAACACCTATTTAACAGTCAATATGCCACTTTACCGCCTACACGTTTATCTTCACAAAATTGATGAATTGACATTTCTAATATCCTGAACTCAATTTAAACCGGCAAGTATAATACTTATTTGTCATTAATGCAATGAAATTACGCAAGCTTTGGAAAATATGCTTTCAGCAATAATTCCAACGGATAGGATTTATAGATAATTGTCTGTAAAAGTAAGTAATTGGACCTGTTTTTTTTTATCCCAAAACAATATAACAATAGACCCTAATTCATGGCACTTTTGATCAACCGTAATATATATATATATATATATGGCATGGTCGCATGAAACCTTGTTTTATCAGATAAGCAAACTAATTATAAGGTAAGATGAATTTGAAATTGATACGATAAAACGCGAAGTATCATATAAACACTGAACTGAACAGTTAACAAGGGAGTATAATCGCGTAGTTCAATTCACAACACTGTTGCGGTTAGTTCCCTTATATTTTANTTACTGCACTATGACCTGTTGAATTACAGATCTATACAGAGTGCAGGCAAACGAAAGAAGAAGAGCATGGCGCCTTCAGAAGATGTCTCTGTTATGGAGCCCATGTTGCCAGGAGAAATGCCTGCAAGAAGTAAGGAATCACACACACACAATCTTTATTTATGATGTGTTTCATGTTAATAACACTCGATTGGTCATTATTGGTTTAGGTACTTCTTAAAATTACCCCAGTAACTCTATAATATACTACAAAGTACCCGGGTTAATAAATATATTAAAAAGTACCCCAGAGTATGGCCTGGTGCCTTTAATCGTATTTTCCATACCGTGGTACATTGTAGAATACTTAAGAGTACTCAGGGTACTGTTAAGTAATACCTGAGCAGACAAGAAACAATTGAGCGTTAATAACAGACACACTATATGAATTAACATAGTTACTGGAATGAAAAATGCGTAATATCTTTTGAGCTTAAAAACATAGGTCAACAACATTTTTTTTTCAATTACAGATAAATAATTATGTACTAAAGTAAGAAATGCCTGGCTGTCTTCGATTTTTTAAATTTAAAAGTATGTCATCCTGGGAACAATGGTGTCTGAGTAATTATATTAGAGAACTTGTATAACTGTCGTGATATTATGTTCTACAGTTGTTAATGTTTCTATGACATTATGTTCTTCTGGAGTAAATATTTCTATTATATTATATTCCACTGCAGTAAATGTTTTTTAAGTTTTAGTGGACATTTTAATTAACTGTAAATAAATTATGATAGTTTAATTTAACTGCTTTTTCTTTATTAAGTGGTAGGTATGTTTTAGTCTTAAAGCATGGTAAATACAACATATTCCACTAAACTTCTGAAGTAATATCATTTCCATGTGTCATTATGATCATAACGTACAAATAGTGGTCTTTAAAGAACTTCCTCATTTGTTAGGATATTCTGTGATACACAACTGATGTGTTGTCAACTTTCAGGTATATTTGCCCCAAGCCCCGCCTTTGAGCAGCCAGAGGTAGAGGTCCCCACGCACGAGTTCTTCGTGCTTGACCCTTACTCCAACGAAGTATACGTATAATGCATATGCATTCTTTTAGTTTTATTTTTTGCGACATATTTCTAAACCAGACCAACAATATACATTGAAGCACAATTTAACTATTTTGTGTTATGTCTGGCAAGTATTTCACTAAGATTGAGTTTTTTTTTTAAACAAACAATCTTTGCTAGTTTACTTTTAAATGATGTTATCCTTAAATGATTTCAAATAGTTTCTCACTTGAAAGAGGCATCTCGTTCTTGCTGTATTTAGATTGATATAAGATCTTGCAAACAAATTATTACATATTCTAATATGTTTTTTATTTCTTGTATACACTCATGTTGGCATGAGGTGAAATATACAATATATATATAACAACATAATTATCTTCATGTAAAACTGGTAAAAAAAAATAACAACAGAAAACTACATATTTTTGACATATTAAAACATTCAAAAATAAAATTAAATAAAAAGTTAAAGATATCACAGAACACTACTTGCAGAGTAAAAAACTGCTTTACTCTTATCATGCATTCCGTCAAATTAATCAACACATTCTAGAGGTCCAAATTGGCTCATGGTTGCACAACTGATTTAAATAAAGTTTAATTGCTTGCACAATTGTACAAGTGGGCCAAGTTGGCCCTAGATTGCTCACTGGAGGTAATGGAGAATAGCCAGTTTCGAACTGGCATGATTTGAACAAACTCTGTTTAGGACCACAATCTTATTTCAAAACCAAATGCCAAAACGGCGTTCCAAAAGCTTGCCCTGTACATTCTACAGGGGAGCTAAAATGTGTTCACAGATATTTTAAATTAATCATGAACATCAGAGATGTTTGACATGCATGTTTTTCTTAACAACAAGAAGTTAAAAAAGAAGAATTGTTTGAAGAAAGTTTTGAAAAATAATGAAGACTGAACATTTACTGACAACAACAGCCCTGCCTCGCACAGTGATCAGGTGAGCTGAAGATCTCATAGTTTAGTTATCAAGCAAAGGCACTTCATGATTCAAGATTATGCAAAAATGGACTACAGTTTCATTCACTAATGAAAAAACTTGGCATAAGATCATTCCTAGTAACTACATGGTCTTCAGGACCCGACAGATCAGAGGCACATTATATTAAGNTAGCATGAGGCATTTAATCAAATACAATTTGTAAAACAACCATAATTTAAGCTTAACAAAGTAATCTACACTTGCTTAGAGGTTTAAGGGTCCATGATGGGTAACAAATATGAAAAAATCTTAAAACAATATGTTGAGGGATTTGAAAATAATTGAAAATATTTGAGGTAATACGCAAAGCTGGACATATTTTATTAAGAACAAAAAGGGTCATAATGCTAATAAAATGCATGACAGAGTTACCTACTCTTGCCAATGACAAGGGTTCATTATTATCAGCAAGTGTGAAATATCTAAAGTGACTTAGAAAACATCTTCGGAGAAGAAAAAACTTAGACAGAGCATAATGCCAATGTCAATGCCTAGGTGAGAGGAATAGCTCTCCTTTTTTTCAAAAGTCGAGGTACAAATTTACAAGATTTTAAATAAAGGATGGTTAACAAAATGGTTTTACAAAAGTTCAACATGACAATTTCTTTTCAACAATGTTAGCATTTATTTTAAAAGTCATATAAGAACATTCAAACAAAGATGTATCTTTGATATAAGAACATTCAAACAAAACAACAACAATATACATGTAGATCCTGTTGCTAACTGACTTCCTCTAAGCTGTTTATCCATATGTCCTTTTGCTTATTGACGTTCTTCTACCTGTTCATTCATAGATCCGGTTGCTAACTCATTCCAAAGTACCTGTTCATCCATAGAGACTGTTGCTAAATGACTTCAATCATTATAAGATTATGTGACTTTAACATTTCCATGCATGTGATCTTTACTGGCGTTTAAAACAACAACAGGTGAATCGAGTGTGTATGCAATATCTTTGTATCCAACAGAAACATTGTATTCTCCTTCTTCTGTTACTCTTACTACATAAAGATCTATTCCTGCTGCAAACTTTGACCATTTTTAAACCAGGTGAACATACATTCGCCTTCATTATGCAGTTTTGTTATTACACCAAAAATGATTGATCTGTCATTCTCAATTCCACAAATTTCCGTTGGTCCATGTAAGATTAAATCTGCTGAATTGTTAAAATTTCTCGGTGGAAAATTATAATGTTCTTCAGTTTCTTTGTACAAGTAATGTCTATCAGCAACTTTAATTGATGTTACAGTAAATCCGTGTTTAAAGAGTGTGTAATCTTTATCCAGTAAGGGTGTTCCCAAGAAAGTTTCACATTGACTAACAGAGTAATAACTTAATGTTCTAACATCTCCACTGTATGAAGAAACTCAATCACGTATGTTTTTCACAAATATCATTTCCAGCACGTTATTGTTCACAAGTAAATTGCAATTTTCATTCCTGTGACTATCGGTGTCTTGAATGTTTTCTAACTCTATTTCATGATTAGCCACACATTCTCTTTTATCTTCAGTTTCAGAATTTCATAACTTCTATCAGTATCTGTTGTCTGTTCAGTTTGTTTTTTCTTTGTCTTAATATATAAAAATAAAACTGGGATGAATAAAACCCATTGCATTTCAAAAAGTCTTGGAAAGAGCACTCCTTACCACTTCTGTCATTGAAATCTGAAATATCTGTTCCATCGAAATGTGATAAACTTATTTCCATTTCATGTAGAAAGCCATGATGACTTTTAACTTCTGAGAAGAAAAACTGCTTTCCTACGGTTATCAGAGAGTTAACTGTCTGTCATCAACTACATACTTCAAAATTCTGGTTCCTCCACCTTGTTTATTCTTGACTTGTTAATATGACCCTTGAGTGTAATGAAGCCAACCAACAGCAGTTTGTGCTCCTTGTGACGGCCACTTTTAACATGTTTTGCAGAAAACTCATCTTGATTCCCATCCTAAAAAACAAACAAAAACACATTATATGATTCTTTGTATGTGCCTGAGGTGAATTTCTATTATTGTAATGTCACTATAAAGTGGATACTTCACTAGAACTCTAACTGGAGGACACTCATACTTTGGCATGCAACTAGATATGTATTTGCTATTAAGTGTATCAAGTTTCAACCAGTTTAGTTGTGATGTGGAATTAATTTATTCCATAAGGTATTTCAAAAATGCAATATAAGTGTGAAGAAAGAAGTTGTACATAATAAATGATTTTGAGTTCAAGTATATTTTCCACAGTCTATTGAACATTTNTTTCTATTATTGTAATGTTACTATAAAGTGGATACTTCACTAGAACTCTAACTTGAAGACACTTATACTTTTGCATGCAACTAGACATGTGTTTGCTATTAAGTGTATCGAGTTTCAACCAGTTAAGTTGTGATGTGGAATTAATTTATTCCATTAGGTATTTCAAAAATTCAATATAAGTGTGAAGAAAGAAGTTGTACATTATAGATGATTTTGAGTTCAAGTTTATTTTCCACAGTCTATTGAACATTTGTTAAGACATAAAACAAAATTGTAAATAAAATATGTGAATGAACGTTAAAATTTTTGGTCATAAATTATCCAACACATGTTAACAGTTTGTGTAAGAAAACAATGCAAGAAACTTTTGGTCTGGTATGCAAACTTTAACACAGATTTCTGAGTGGAAAAGGGCCATAATTTTGACAAAATCCTTACTAGAGTTGCTTTCTCCTGTTCAACATTCATAATTCACCTTTGCATAATTTAATACATTACAATACGAAATAGTCGCAATTTTTCGCTAAAACGCATAATATCAAGAAGTCATGTGGAGTCATGAGGTCAGATTTCATTCGCATACTCAAAACTTCTCTCCACTGATTTCCGTGACGCGGTTGTTGCTAGTTTGACTAACATGAATGTGTATAACATCGCTCAATAAAGTGATTATAGGAAAATATTCACGCAAACTATCAAAAAAACTTGCATCATCTGACAAATCGCTGTCCGCCATGTCCTCCAGGCTTAAAATGAGCGGTAATGCATCAGCACAACTTACAAGACACAAGTCAGAACTTACAATTTCCAACTCACAAGTCAAAACTCACAAGTCAATAGTGAGAAGTCAAAGGGCCCTCCAGCGCTTCCATAACTTACCGATGCGTTTACATCCATTAACGTTTAATTGTGAACCCAACAAAGTCACGTGATCATGCAGCCTGATTAAACATTCCGTATTTGTTGTTTTACAAATACCTAGTTTCGTTTTAATTTTCAACCAAAACTAAGTTTTACATATTGTTTTTTTTTTGTCGGACACGAAGACCGATAGTTTCTGGAATAATACCGGTTCTCAACAAATTTTATCGGAAATGTCAGAGGTCCGACGTCCTTCGCATGGTTTTGTTATATGCATATTTATCTAACACGGATTTCATATCTGACTGAAAAATAAAGCTTTTCAGTATCTCTGAAAGGACATTTTGTTTCTGAGAGCACGGTGTCTATTTAAAATAAATAGGCTACAACGATACACTAGCGGTACGACAATTACAAAAAGTCGATGTTCTCTTTTCAATCCGTACACTAATTAACAATACACAAACAACATATTAATACAAGAGCAAAACTATAGTACATAGATATAATCGAATATCGAGACTTTGCGAGTTTTTAAAAACTCATTTAATCATTGAATTTACCAAAGAAAAATCTCATTTTTGGAACAATCATTAATAATTATAAAATCAAGTAAAAGTTTCAATTCTACAATTTACCATCGCTATGATCAAAACCCGGATCCTTGAGAGCAAAATCTAATACGCTACCACTAGTCCAATCAGTTTCATAACTTTGTTGTGTATATGAACCGCTATGTTAGTTATACTCGTTTTTACAGATGAACATTTACGACAATGTTGAAAAAACACACTAAATAATTAACTAAAAGCTTGATTTATGATATAAATAGAAAAAATACGTCAAATATGTATTACAGGTCATGTAAGATCAGCCGTGGTATTGTCATGAAAATCTCATACCCCTGCTCATGCAAGTTTGACAACAATGAAACATAAATGTATTATGCCCAGTTTTATCAGAACACGTCTCAAATACTCTATTAGAATATATTAACGGACACAACACAGACGTCGTAAACATAGGTTTGTTTCAGGTCACCAGACTTGCTCTAGAACATTTACCCGAACCCTTGAACTGTTATTTATGATATGAATAGTTTTATATTGTTTGAGGACTGTAATGATTAGTTTTTGGTCTAATAAATGTCTTTGATTGATTCATTTTATGACGTTTTTGTTAGGTATGTTTAATATTATTTCCGAAATTTAAAATATTTTTGTACGTTTTAGAATCGTTATTAAGACCAGACACTGTACACTAAAATACTGTATAACGCCTTATTCTACATACCCATTAGCGACTTAACCTGTAAAAAAATATTCTTACGCCTTTTACGAAACAGAAAACGAATTCAACATCAGAAATTAAAAATACTTTATATTTTACGCATGGTCAAGCTCGAGAACAAGCTTTTAACGTCCTATCGGAATTTCTGGCCGCTCAAAATATACACGTAAAAGTTAAGAGCCCAATTAAGGTTCATAAGGAACACGGTAGTCTCGACGATGGTGATCCGTTGAAACCTATTTAACGAAATGCGATTGTAAAAGAAATAAAAAATCGCATTGAATAGCTTGAAAGGAATATTTGTTAAAAGAAATGTAAAATTGGCCATTAGAAGATTTGTCGTCACTGAACGAAATCTGCAGGATTGAGCGTGTTTCTGTCCAAACGATGTGCGAAGCTTAAACCATATAACAAAACTCGCTGTAATTATGACAATGAATGGTTTACCCGTAAAACATACCCAGTCAGAAATTGCAAAGAATATCGCCCATGTGCGACTTCTTGGAAAAATAACCTACTGATCTTGATATAGTCCGAGTTCGATAGCGATGAAATGTCGCGGGTATTGTATCGCCACAACAGCGATAGATTCGCAATCTCCGCAAGTATCACCCTTCGTGCAGTCAGCATCTGTTTTACATTAAACGGCATCGTAATACTCAAAAGTCTCTCTGTAGTTATGACAACCAGTGTCCACGTCGACAGCCCCGCAAAAGTCTGACCGAAGAACTCAAGAAATATCGTGTCACTTAAATATGTATGTGCCGCAGAACTTAAATTTATAACGATTCTCAACATAGGACCAATACATGTCGCTATCAAATCTTCGCCAGCAAGTATTCCAAATAAAAAACTGGTTGTAGTTACTTTGTCCCTCGCAACCACCATTATTATTAAACATATTTATAGCTAACTTAACCGTGATCGAATGATAAAAACAATTGGGGAAATTAATTCAAAGATAAAAGAAAACACCACAAAATAACATCATGAACGTACTTACGATATTTCATCATTATAACATGCTTTTCATTGGAATATATAATTTTATTGGTGAAAGAAAATCCGATTTTAGTGTTCTTTTCTGAGCAAAAATATCAACAAAATTGCAAAATATTTCCATTAACTACACTCATAGTTTACTTTTTCTGACAATTAAAAAAGCGAGAAGAATATTCACAACCTTGTTTGTACCATTAACTCATTAAACTATCGTTAAGCTACAAATATGCACAGCTTATAATGTTTTCCTTTCCGACTATACTTATTTATAACGGTGTGTAGCGCATATTTTGATGACGTCATTATANTCGACAGCCCCGCAAAAGTCTGACCGAAGAACTCAAGAAATATCGTGTCACTTAAATATGTATGTGCCGCAGAACTTTAATTTATAACGATTCTCAACATAGGACCAATACATGTCGCTATCAAATCTTCGCCAGCAAGTATTCCAAACAAAATACTGGTTGTAGTTACTTTGTCCATCGCAACCACCATTATTATTAGCACATTGCCGAAAATCGACGAAGCTATTATCGGTATTAAGAGGAAGTCAAACACTCTGTATATTGTATTTATCTGGCTTGCGTCGCTGATAGACTCCGTTGCGTTTTCTGAGATATTCATTTCGTCAAAATGCTTGATCCAAATGTATGAACTTACACCAGACGAAACTACATCACTCGTGAAATGTAAACATATTTATAGCTAACTTAACCGTGATCGAATGATAAAAATGAATTAACGATTATTACATAATTAAAGGACTACACTCGCTGTAAATCGTTAGGGGAATCATGCTTCTACAAGTCCTGACGATAAATAATTCCCACATCAGATCTTGCCTCCATTAATACGCATTTAAAGATATTTCAAAAACATGAAAGGAAGTAATTATACGTGAATAGCTTTTAAAAAAACTTATTGTTTTCATAATCAAGTGAAACTGATAAATGATGCTTTGATAATAATGGTTTTAGCCAAAACATAAAACAGTTGATTGTCAGCATATACTAGTATAGCAGGGACTATTTTGTCAAACCAAAGTTCTCATGTGTATGTGATTAATGCTCTCGAAATGCGTGAATATACAGACGACTGGGGAAATTAATTCAAAGATAAAAGAAAACACCACAAAATACCAATTTAAGTTTAACATCATGAACGTACATGTACTTACGATATTTCATCATTATAACATGCTTTTCACTGGAATATATAATTTTATTGGTGAAAGAAAATCCGATTTAAGTGTTCTTTTCTGAGCGAAAATATCAACAAAATTGCAAAATATTTCCATTAACTACACTCGTAGTTTACTTTTTCTGACAATTAAAAAAGTGAGTAGAATATTCACAACCTTGTTTGTACCATTAACTCATTAAACTATCGTTATGCTACAAATATGCACAGCTTATGATGTTTTCCTTTCCGACTATACTTAATTATAACGGTGTGTAGCGCATATTTTGATGACGTCATTATACACATACGTACGATGTTGAAGCTTGTGCTTGCGTATGTTTGCTTATGCATTGTATTTAAGCATAGTATAAAAAGAAAATTTGCTGTTTTCGGTGAATGATCGTATATATCTATTACACTCGGGGTTATACAAAAGTTATATGTTCACTCGTGGCTACCATAACCTCTCATAGGAGTTACAGCTGAGGCCTTACATCGGTGCCCTCGAAGCACCAAGATTCATAACAGGCCACAATTACGGGCAATACATTAATTATAATTGGTCCGAACCCTTTATCCCGAACACCAAATGAATATACTCAGTAAAAACATGCAGTGCAGAAACCGTTATAAAATACTATATGGAAATAAAGTTTCATTTAAATATTTATATTGTTTTATATTAAATTACTTATTTGATGATATTTTTTTATTTCGGTTTGAAAATATTAAGAAGTAGAATTTCAGGTTACACAACATTAATAAGTATTTAATTAGTGTAAAAAAAATCATGTCCTCACTAAGCTTTAGTTCAACGTGAGAAAGTCTTGAACATGCATTCAGTTTATATTGGTACACTACGTACGTGATTTTTGATATCCTTACTGTTTATTCTTATATAAACAAGATATTTTTTTATCCCCACGCTTTTAAAAGCGTCTCCGTCTGTCCTGGCCACTATTTCCCCCTACACTATTAGCACTAGAACCTTGAAACTTACACACATGGTAGCTATGAGCATATGTGCGACGGTGACGGTGACAGAATTTTAATCTGACCCCTGGATCAAAAGTTATGGGTAACTAAATGGGTAAAATGGGTAAAAAAAACTCATGTAACTAAGAACATGCGACGCACATGATAATAACTTTTGACCCAGGGGTCAGATCAAAATTCCAAATAGTGCACCATCGCACATATGCTCATAGCTACCATGTGTGTAAGTTTCAAGGATCTAGTGCTACTAGTGTAGCAGGAGATAGTGGAGAATGGGGGTTGGGGTGGGGCCGGGTCAGAGATTTTCACTCATTTGTTTAGGTTATTTTACATTAACTTCTTCATTTCTACACCGATTTAATTCAAATTCATACTGAACATCTCTTATGACAAAACGGTCAATCTCAACTATGCATGGCCCCATAACCAACCCTGGGGCGCCCCGCCCACATAGACCACGCTCACCCAAAATTTTGTTTTAACATAATTTCTTCATTTATCCCCCAATTGACTTCAAATTAATACTGAACATCTCTTATGACAACACGGTCTATCTCGACAATCCATGTCCACATTACCCACCCCGGGGCCCCACCAACATAGGCCTTGCCCATCCAAAATTGCATTTTAATATAACATCTATGCGGCGTGGGGATACGCGTCGGCCTCTGCCACGCAAGCTCTAGTTTTTAAATTGTCTTTGAAATTTATATGTAGATGGTATGCCAAACATAGAAAAAAAGGACCAAGATGATCTGCAACGTGATATATTTATCATTTAACCCAGGGGCGTAGTCAGTTTTGACGCTAGGATTTAAAGAATGTGTGTTTGTTTTTTCTGACTATATCTTAAAAACCTACTTGAAGTCTACGAACCAAAGCGATACTTAAGATCAAAGAACGAAGCGACTTCATTAGTGATTCCAACGAAGATTAAATCCGTATCATACGGGGAGCGAAGTTTCATGTACGCTGCCCCCAAACTCTGGAACTCACTTCCATCAAACGTTCGTGGTTCTCTAACACTGAATTCCTTCAAAAAGGCACTGAAAACTCACCTCTTCCTCCAATCTTATGCAACATAAGCAGTGGTTTATTCAATTGCATTATATAAAATCTCAATCATCATGCACTTGAATTAACCCTTTTAAAGGAAGCATATTTATTCCTTTGGGGGTAAAAATAATAATAATAATAATAATAATAATAATAATAATAATAATAATAATAATAATAATAATAATAATAATAATAATAATAATAATAA
>VMBQ01000509.1:232074-247137 GCA_007657795.1 Dreissena rostriformis | reverse complement strand
CACTTATTTAATATCTTTCCAAGAATTTATATTGATTTTTTTATATACATATACATTTCACTAAATCACTAAAGTGATACAACTGTTCATAATTATACAAGTTCTTCATTTAAATTTATGAAACCACGTGGTCGGACTAACTGAATTTTAAAAATGCAAAATATTTAATATCTTCCCTAAAATATATACTGAATGTTATATTATAAATGTAAATACGCCAACAAGATACAATTGTCTATAATTAAATAAGTTCTCCTTTGAAAAGAAAGAGTTAAAGACAAATTTATGAAACCACGTGGTTTAAATGTAAACATGTGTAAACCATAGAACGACATACCCTGAGATGCGACCAGCAGGTAAAAGACCTACAATTTTCACGGGCAGTGGTTTTGTACTTAGTGGACGAGTCTATGTGTTACAGTAGACTGGGTAGGATGGGTTATAACAGTGGGGTATGGGTTTCGGCGATCCCTTAGGAAAAACGCGTTTGCGTTGAATAAGAGAGTTTATTCTTGAGCGAATAAACATTAATATTATGAGGTGAAATGATATTTGAACATCCGAATTAATGGTGTCACAAATAGGGATTAAGTTTTGATATTGGCACATTTTTTTTAATTATTTTAAAGGCCACAACAAAGAGTTAAGAAATATCATCAAGATTATAATTCTTTCTTGTGTCAAGAAAAATCATCAAGATTATAATTCTTTCTTGAAATCTTGACAATTTTATGTCGTATTTGCTCGTTTAGGACTAATACAATAAGTAGTAATTTACGTCATCAACGATGCCACCACCACCGTCTGAGGCAATTTATAATTAAGAACGCAATTTATTCAACTAATTTACTAACCTAGCACCCAAAAAGTGATTAAAATGATTAAATGTAGTATCTTATTCAATTATTTCACTACGTAACGTTTCAAAATCAAACATACATTTGCACCTGTATTAAGGTCTTAGAACTGTAGTGAACTTCGTGTAATTTCTCCTCATTTCGTAAAAAGCCATCACTGCGAACGCTTGCCGAGTATGTGCGTATAACTACGAAAATTCGTCAACATCAAAACAAGATACTGATCCCATACGCGACATTTAAAATTAACACCTTCCGTGGTTACTAGCGGTCTACGGTTTGAATACGGCGGCCTGCAAGCTCTGTTATACAACTTTTTTTGCTATTGTTATAATTTTAGGTTATTCCAAGTATAAGCGTGTTGTTTATAAATATACTATATATAAAAATACGTTAAATATTTGCCCAATAAATTTATTATGTTTTATTACACTATGGAAAACTGCATTTTGAATGCCAAGTTTTAGGCTAGTAATTCCTTCCTAATAGTTACCAGTAAACATATTTTGTGTTCCGCTATGAATCGATTATTTATTTAATTTATGAATTTATTTGAACACATGTTTGCACAATTGACCTATTGTGCATGCAAAATAGGGGTAATTCTGAGGTGAGGCTTAGGTGAACAACATGAATTGAGCACTATTTACTATTTGGGCCAAGTTGCTTTCGTTTACACATGATGGACTACATGTCAGTCATTCTTGTAAGCAGTTTATGAAAATTATATATGAACTAAGATAAGTTTCCTAAGTGTATGTAATTTCTTAAATTCTCAACTGCAGCATGGTTATGGCATTATCATATGTTCAAACGTGAGTACCTTGCAAGTGAAGCTGGAACTTAAAATATGTGCGACGAAACTTAAATATTTTGCTATTTTTGGATCATTGATACATCATAAACAATTTTCATTCTCGAAGTTTGTATTTTTCTTATGCCTTTAATTTTTGAAAAACATTTTTAAATTGACCTATGATAGGTATTTTTTTTTGCTTTCTTAGGGGAGATAACAACATGTGTGTGCTAATATTTTCTTTATTCCAGTTGTTTCCCCTCATTTGTTATCACGAATGCATACAAAAGGTATGTATGTATAACTATATACCAAATAAGTCTTGATTTATCAATATTAAGGTTCATAACAGTCAATTTTGTAAGTAAATGGTAACACAAAAAATGGGTGAAAAAAGATTGAGGCTTGGAAACTTGGAATGTATGGGAATCCTTAATTAATTTTTAATTAATCTTAAACTTTGATTTTTGATGCAGAATACCATGGCAATAGAAAATATACAAAGAAAGAACAGAAATCAAACGTCGTATTACAGTTCTTAAACATTGAGTCATTTACTCCTCGATTGGTATTTATTTCCTACTCATAGAACCGTCTCAATCTGTAAAAGGACATATCGACTGCCATAATTAGTATCAAACGTATGATAATATTGTATTAAGTTTTATACTACTTAATTAGTTTTCCTTTTAAATTCGAAACATGATGTTAATCGTGTATTTAGTATGTACATTATGTTTTTTTTTCTTTTTTCTTTTCATTATACTTTTTTAATGAGTTACCACGGTAACAAATAAATAATAAAATATTCACGTTTTAACTGAAAACGTATAAATTTTTATAATTATCAATAATTAAGATCTATTGAGTTGAAACTTTTTTTTCTTTCTTTTTTTCTGTCGATCGATATTGACTTTGCGTATGCGCATCTCATATCATTTACATTCATTATTGTTGCCACGGAAAAGGCTCTTGGAGTTTAACAAATTATTAATTAAAAATATCTGCATATAATCAGACCATAAGAGGCTCATGTAATAGGCAAAGGCCCCGGTGTACAATACATGACATATTGTTTTTTGTCATCTCTTTGAAGAAATGTAAAAACAAAGTCATGAATATCTTTTAACCATGCAACTAAACCCACGTTAAATGACTTTGAAATGGTTCTTTTGAAACGCAAACGGCACAGCCATATTACCACCGGAACCAATACCATTCGTCGCGTCTTGGTGAGCTCTACAAACGTGCCACGTTTTGCGGCAACAATCTAAGGCGTTTGGGCGCTGCCCCGGTGAAATCCGTAAGTTACGTTGACGTGACCGTCACCGTCTTGAGCGAACTTTGACGTAAGTACGTTAAATGATCGCTTGGCGGGTCATCGACGCTTCAGGTACGCTAGGCACATTGACACAAACGCACGATTTACGCTTCATGATTTTTTTTTTTAAGTAACAAGGTAACAGTTTGCTCACAACAATGACGTGAATATTAACGTAACGTGCCCGTTGCACCGGTGCAGCGCGCACACACCTTAGAATATCGCAGAGAAACTATCGTATATAGGTCAATATTTTATGGAGAAAGATCGGCCTATCCACTTCGTAATTCTAACAATTTTCGCAGCATTCAATGTAAATCACAACTTTTTTTTTCACGATCTTTCCTACCATCAACCATAAACTTATGGAACAATCTAACGGAATCTGTAAGAACAGCTCCTTCTCTCTCAGCTTTCAAAGCAAATCTAAACCCATTTAACGTTTCGCTGTTAAGGCGTAAACGAAAACAATCTAAAGAATAGACATCGTTCAAAATGTCCTCTAATCATTCGTATAATGAAACTCACATACAACTTGCCACACATTCAAATAGAATAATATTAAAGTAAATACTGGCCATCTATTCATGTGTAACCGCCATTCAAAAGTTAATATAAATACTTCTTGATTGCAATTCCAATGAACTTAATAAATAAT
Source organism: Dreissena rostriformis (assembly GCA_007657795.1). Taxonomy (NCBI): domain Eukaryota; kingdom Metazoa; phylum Mollusca; class Bivalvia; order Myida; family Dreissenidae; genus Dreissena; species Dreissena rostriformis. The sequence goes on along the minus strand of VMBQ01000509.1, from coordinate 243,505 downwards.
GACGCTTGTTAAAATGGAAATCGCATATGATATCAGGGACATATTTGTGCGGAAGACTGCCAATCATTTTCACGTTTAACTCCACCTACCTTGTCGAAGTTTTTCCAATGGAAACGTTGTACTTGCATAATCATAAATAGACACCGCAACTTAGAAATTACTGCGAGTGTATACGTAATGGATAGTCAACAGTGTAGACTGTAAACATATTCAAGGATAGATAGTACGAATGTTTGGATTAATATATATTACTGAATCCTAAACCTACATTAAAAAAAACTTAGGAAGTAAACAAAACTATTGCTTACACCAAAAGTACAGGAACAATTACTCGGAAATTATGTGGCATTGCAGTGCATCTTAACAATCGTACTTGCTTTTGGCCATAGCGGTTGACATCAATGACGTCTTGAGACAATTATTTACGACACATCAGTACAATAAGAACATCCGACCCATGAAAGATCAAAATATCGCGATGAACATAACTGTGTATTTCAATCTAAACTGTAAGTATATGTACATTGAGACCTATCAATATGTAGTTTAACCCATTTATGCCTAGTGGACTCTCCCATCCTTCAAAATTGGATCAATTTATTTCCAAAATTAGGGATGTCTAGTATATTTATTTATTTATTTAGAATATTTCTTACAGAAATTCCTTTAAGCAAACAGCGCAGACCCTGATGATACGCCGCATCATGCGGCGTCTCATCTAGGTCTACGCTGTTTGCCGAGGCCTTTTTTCTAGACGATAGGCATAAATGGGTTAATTCTAGTTTCTATCACGGAATTCACAACCAAGTGAATGTACGAATTAATTTTCTTTTATATAGATACTTTTAATTTTCAATATAAAGTCAATAACAAAAGACGATTCCACAATTTAGCAACAAACCCTAATATATTGACAAAATAATCAAGGTAAGGTTACAAATTTCTACATCAGCATGAATAAACATATTTAGGGACGTTCATTATGTAGGACAAATTGCAACACATGTTTGTCAAAAATCAACATCTGTTTCTATCGTCTGTCATGTTTATTTTTCCCTAACTGCGTATAGCGGCATTTGATAACTGACATATTTTCCGAGCCTTTATTCTTCCGCCTCTTATTCAACGTATACACGGGCTTTTATCGCCATGCCAATCTTGCCTCCATTTTTTAGATGACAGTTAAATCTGGTTACCCATGGTTATGTTTCACTGACAATGTTTACAAATCACTCCTGCCATGTACCTATTTTCTGCGTATCACGTTTTGCCTCGTATTATTTGTTAATTATAGTAATTGGCGTTATCTGAAAACCTATATACTTAAAATACGGAATATTAAAAGTTACATGATTTTTTTTATAATATTGAACTCGTGTTACTATTTTCACTTTGTTACGTATACTATTGAATAAATCACTATGTGTAAAATATGGAATATTAACAATAACATGATTTGTTAATTATATTGATTTCTTGTTAATCATTTTGAAATAACTGAAAGTGTATATCCCATATACCATCACTTACTAACATTGGAAATAATAGTACATTCTGAATTTGAAACCTTGTTGTCGAGATGTGAGACAGCCATGGTCCACTTGTGAAAACCTTGACTCCGGATCTGATTATTATATTCTACGCATTTTGTAAAACATCATGCTAAAAAGTGCTCTTATGCATTATGGTGGATGTTGTTGTTTTGTGCTTGGCTTTTGTGTTTGTACTTGATATAAGTAGACTGCAGAACGCACGAAACACATATTTAAGTGATTAAATCATTAAATATATTAAGTTTTTTAAATAAATTGGCCACATATGTCGTTGTATAAGTGACATGTCTTACGCCTTAAACATAAGTAGTTTAATACAGTATATGGTGGGTGGATTGGCTTAATTATTTTACCGTACACTAGCTTTTTATACTTCAAGACGGAATGTAAGTGACAGAAATCTACCAATTTATATAAATTAATTTCGCAAATATGATCTAATGTATCAAACATGATAGACAACTCAACCTTGAATTCCAAAAACAGTTTCAGGTAGGCACACACAATTGTGGCGTGTTCTGAGAAAACTGGGCAAAATGCTTGTGCGTAAAGTGTCATCCCAGATTAGCCTGTGCACAGGCTAATCCGGGACGACACTTTCCGCCTAAACTGGATTTTCGCTAAGAAGAGACATCATGTAAACGAAAAATACCATAAAAGCGGAAATTGTCGTCCCTGATAAGCCTGTGCGGACAGCACAGGCTAATCTGGGATGACAATTTACGCACAAGCATTTTGCCCAGTTTTCTCAGAACACGACACAATTAGGATCGACCAAGTTAGTTGAAACAAATAACGTTTTTACAGAATTTATTTATAATCGGAAACAAACATAACTTTTTTTTCAAACTACGTTCAAGTGTTTCTTGTAAACAAAAATTGTTTTAAAATACATTTTTCAAAAGTTCTAGTTTTTGGTACATAAAAATAAAATTTTGGTACAGTAGAAATGTTCAAGCGGCAGTCTATTGTGATAATTTTAGTATAGATTGAACAAATTAAGGTAAAATGTAACATAACTTATTCCCATTATTAAATGATTTCGTAATAATATTAATGTGTTATCTTATTAGAGCACAACGGTTCTAAGTAACGTTTGTTCCAAGTGTATTCAATTTGAAATATATGCTATACAGTGGTGTTAAAAATAGTTTTTTTTTAAGTCATTTAAAGTCACTAAGAACTTTTTCACTCTTAACAATATGTTGAAAAAAAGAATTTTCAGTGCCGAAAGGTTCTAAGTGCCATTTTTTGCAATATTGATGATTTTCTTATTATCCACACGCTTTTTGAAAAGCGTGGGGATATTGTGGTTATCTCCGCCGTCCGTCCGTCCTGGCCACTATCCTCTCCTACACTATTAGCACTAGAACCTTGAAACTTACACATATGGTANTAACTCTTTCGCTGTTAAGGCCAAGTAGACAAAATCTGAATTGTTAATGCGAAAAGGTTATAAGTGTCATTTTTGCAAATAACTTCGTTATTCGTTTAAGTACAATTATGTTTAAAAATGTAATTAGAGCAGACTAAAACTTGAAATTATAAATCATTCATTGTTTTAATTGTTTCTCTGACACAGTTTTAATTTTCTCCTGCGCGTGTTTGAAAACTGCATTTACAACTGTTTTACTTTCACCCCTCGGTATCCACCTACAACTTCCTGATTTTCTTTTTATAATTAGTCACCGTAAATTTAATTCGAAGATCATTGTGTATTTGCAGAAAAGCTTAGTCAACAAACCGGATGGAAAACGCACTGTAGGCATTCACAAGGCGTGTTGGCAAAGGTAGTGTCATATGTGGCGTGTTATGAGAAAACTGAGCAAATTGCTTGTGCGTAGATTGTCATCCCAGATTAGCCTGTGCAGTCCACACAGGCTAATCAGTGACGACAATTTCCGCTTTTATGGAATTTTTCGTTTTAATGATGTCTCTTCTTAGCGAAAATCCAGTTAAGGCGGAAATTGTCGTCCCGGATTAGCCTGTGCGGACTGCACAGGCTAATCTGGGACGACACTTTGCGCACTTGTGTAACGTAACATCATATGCATATTGTTTATTCGGTTTCACCAAGACTGTACATTCAGGAAATCATACCCATCACACTACCCATTCAGGAATCACAGTTACAGCAAATCCGTTACTTTATATCTACATTTCAAAACATGCACACCATAGAACGCACACATGACATGTCAATATTTGCATACATGATGGCATCAGGAAAAATACACAGTGACACCATGGTCTTCCTCATCGATTATTTAGACATACCTATTCTACATCAGCAAATGTACGATCACTTATCCAGCGTTAACCACACACAAAATATCTTCCTCTGTAAGGCTATCATTGGAACTTACGGGTTTGAATATCTACAATCCATAAAAGCATTTCGCTTCCTAATACGGTCAACATCACTTCCAAGAAAATTCCGAAAACACATGTCTTTCGCTACATGTTACCACACTGACAATAAGCAACTACACGATCGCGTACACCAATTCATCACTACAGGTCGCCGCGGAAAGACACACGTACATCCACATATTCTTTGTCAAAGCTGTCTACGTTTCAATTTCGGTGGCGATAAAACACAGTGTTGTAATCAAGGTTATCACGTCACATGTGGCTATCCACATCTGTTTATAATGAACAAACTGCCGATTTTGCTTCACGGAACTGAAGGAATCGGACTTACAATTAATCCACGCTCGGCATCAACTACCACAATTAATCCACGCTCGGCATCAACTACCACAATTCAATAGGTTAAAAGGTAGAAAACATTACCAATCAAAAAAGGTCACGCAACCCACACAGACAGATAGATACGACTGGTCAATATGATTCCTGTTCAATCCATCCAAGTGAAATAGTCATGGTGTTACATACGTAAATGTATTATTTTGTTGTATTTTATTGTCATTGTAGTGTTGTCTTCATATTTAGTAACACACATATATTCAATATAATCAAGACTTTGCCACTAATTCATATACATTGTATTTTAACAACATTTTCATGTATTTTGTAAGTACGAAAGAATTATTTTGCTATATCATAAAATATATAAAAAATCAAATAATGGGAAAGGTTGTGTAACGTAACATCATATGCATATTGTTTATTCTTATAACATAAATATTATGTTATATACTATAACAATATGATAGAAATTTAATTACAGAAAATATTAATAATTTGATAGGAATTTATATGACAAAATCATGTATGCATATCAGAAATTAAATAGATGTTTTAATAATTTAAGAAAAAGTTAAAAGTTTATTTACATCAATATTTATAAATAAAATAACTATTGTAATGACTGATAAATCTTATATCATAGTAATTATATATAAAAAATATTTGCATGTTAGGAACAATAATAACATAAATGAAATTTGGAAATTTAATAACAAATCTTTATGATATATTGGCCATGATTATAGGATTTTCTTGCATGTAGAAACATGACATACCTTACATTCACTGTAAAAGTAGACTAAATCAACAATTTGAAAGGTCAAAGATACGATATTCTAAATGGAGGAATCTGTTACTCAGATACGTGTATTATCCCAGTTGATGAAATGGTCAGAGGTATTGACACGGAAATTCTAATCATACTAATTATTTCATATATCCATTGATCTATGCCGGTCAAGGGGATTACTAGTATACCTTGTTGTCGCAAGACATACAGAGTGCTGCAACGGGAATCGTAATCCTAGTAAATTATCTCTCATATCCATTGGATTATGCATGAGAACAGTACACCTTTAGCCAGTGACTGGAGAAGTCGATCTTTGTTCTGCAGCGGGGCCATTTGGCCCCCGCGCTGTTAGATTTTATTCCATGAACATTAACAAGCGTTGTATTTGAACATATTCAACAGAAATAAATCGCGATGCACATATAAACGAACTTTGTTTTGTTCCTGTGTGTTCTCCACGAACAATAATGTGTTATTACGTCACACATGCATTATGCACAGTTTCCTAAGAACGCGACACATATTACTATACTCTATAATAACAACAAAATATCATAACTAACGAATGATGGTTATTTTTAAAATACTAACAGGACAGTTCCAAGCACTTTAAACTTATGCAAACGGATTTGTGTTTTTGAAAGTTACTTATTGATATGGCGGAGATGTTATACATTTTAGTGAACTAAAATTTACTCACACAATCAGTTGAAGAAAAATAATTCACAAATCGTACGAAATCACCGCATTTATCATCGTCCTTTTTGCCAGACACTACACTATGGCTGATGATGGTCGATCGGAAGTATCAATGAGCGATGAGAGTGTGCTAAAAGAGCTCAACGATGAGAAGAGTCGCCAATACATCGGACTTGTCGTATATGTGGCTTTGGTTGGAATACTAGGGACATTAGGCAACACCTGTACTTTAGTGTTTTATACGGAGCAAAAGAAACAAACTGCCACTAATATTTTATTAATATCACTGGCAATCAATGATTTGGTAATGTCGTTCGAAATGTTCTCAAACATTTACGAATTTTGCAATACATTGACTTTTGCAAGTAACGCTTGGTGCAAGATATATTACTTGATCCCTCACGTGATCATCTGTAATTCTTTGCTTTTCTTAACAGCAATTGGGTTCAATAGATTCGTTCTAATTTATCAATTTCCGAATTGGCCGAAGGTTATATGCCAGATAAGTTCTATTAAATACGTAATGTGTGCATGTGTAACGATGTCGGCTCTTCTTGCACTGCGCGATGTTTGGCTCGTAGAGCTCACGCAAGTAGATGTTCACGTGATGTCNCTACCTTTTAACCTATTGAATTGTGGTAGTTGATGCCGAGCGTGGATTAATTCAGGGGGGCATGCGTATACGGGAGCTTACCGCGTTTAAGTGAGGTTACGGGAAACGTAACCTCACTTAAACGCGGTAAGCTCCCGTATACGCATGCCCCCCTGAATTAATCCACGCTCGGCATCAACTACCACAATTCAATAGGTTAAAAGGTAGAAAACATTACCAATCAAAAAAAGGTCACGCAACCCACACAGACAGATAGATACGACTGGTCAATATGATTCCTGTTCAATCCATCCAAATGAAATAGTCATGGTGTTACATACGTCAATGTTTTATTTTGTTGTATTTTATTGTCATTGTAGTGTAGTCTTCATATTTAGTAACACACATATATTCAATATAATCAAGACTTTGCCAGTAATTCATATACATTGTATTTTAACAATATTTTCATGTATTTTGTAAGTACGAAAGATTTTTTTTGCTATATCATAAAATATATAAAAATTCAAATAAGGGGAAAGGTTGTGTAACGTAACATCATATGCATATTGTTTATTCTTATAACATAAATATTATGTTATATAATATAACAATATGATAGAAATTTAATTACAGATAATATTAATAATATGATAGGAATTTATAGGAATGACAAAATCATGTATGCATATCAGAAATTAAATAGATGTTTTAATAATTTAAGAAAAAGTTAAAAGTTTATTTACATCAATATTTATATATAAAATAACTATTGTAATGACTGATAAATCTTATATCATAGTAATTATATAAAAAAAATATTTGAATGTTAGGAACAATAATAACATAAATGAAATTTGGAAATTTAATAACAAATCTTTATGATATATTGGCCATGATTATAGGATTTTCTTGCATGTAGAAACATGACATACCTTACATTCACTGTAAAAGAAGACTAAATCAACAATTTGAAAGGTCAAAGATACGATATTCTAAATGGAGGAATCTGTTACTCAGATACGTGTATTATCCCAGTGCATAAAATGGTCAGAGGTACTGACACGGAAATTCTAATCATACTAATTATTTCATATATCCATTGATCTATGCCGGTCAAGAGGATTACTAGTATACCTTGTTGTCGCAAGACATACAGAGTGCTGCAACGGGAATCGTAATCCTAGTAAATTATCTCTCATATCCATTGGATTATGCATGAGAACAGTACACCTTTAGCCAGTGACTGGAGAAGTCGATCTTTGTTCTGCAGCGGGGCCATTTGGCCCCCGCGCTGTTAGATTTTATTCCATGAACATTAGCAAGCGTTGTATTTGAACATATTCAACAGAAATAAATCGCGATGCACATATAAACGAACTTTGTTTTGTTCCTGTGTGTTCTCCACGAACAATAATGTGTTATTACGTCACACATGCATTATGCACAGTTTCCTAAGAACGCGACACATATTACTATACTCTATAATAACAACAAAATATCATAACTAACGAATGATGGTTATTTTTAAAATACTAACAGGACAGTTCCAAGCACTTTAAACTTATGCAAACGGATTTGTGTTTTTGAAAGTTACTTATTGATATGGCGGAGATGTAATACATTTTAGTAAACTAAAATTTACTCACACAATCAGTTGAAGAAAAATAATTCACAAATCGTACGAAATCACCGCTTTTATCATCGTCCTTTTTTGCCAGACACTACACTATGGCTGATGATGGTCGATCGGAAGTATCAATGAGCGATGAGAGTGTGCTAAAAGAGCTCAACGATGAGAAGAGTCGCCAATACATCGGACTTGTCGTATATGTGGCTTTGGTTGGAATACTAGGGATATTAGGCAACACCTGTACTTTAGTGTTTTATACGAAGCAAAAGAAACAAACTGCCACTAATATTTTATTAATATCACTGGCAATCAATGATTTGGTAATGTCGTTCGAAATGTTCTCAAACATTTACGAATTTTGCAATACATTGACTTTTGCAAGTAACGCTTGGTGCAAGATATATTACTTGATCCCTCACGTGATCATCTGTAATTCTTTGCTTTTCTTAACAGCAATTGGGTTCAATAGATTCGTTCTAATTTATCAATTTCCGAATTGGCCGAAGGTTATATGCCAGATAAGTTCTATTAAATACGTAATTTGTGCATGTGTAACGATGTCGGCTCTTCTTGCACTGCGCGATGTTTGGCTCGTAGAGCTCACGCAAGTAGATGTTCACGTGATGTCTATCAACAGGACCATCACTGGCACCAGATGCATGCGTTCCAGGCGACCGGAATTGAAGGGAATCATCACAGTTTTTCATATTTTTGATCTGAGTGTTATAGTTGCTGTATCGATTCTCGTTGTTGTGACGTATAGCTTAATTGCAGGAAAAGTTGCTTCTGTTAGAAACCATCTTGGTAATTACTCCAAACATTCTAGGCAACAAGCCCCTAATGTTAACACAATCGAATGCGGTCAACACCATACAATAAATCTCTCCCAAGATACCACCTATAGAGGTCAACAGGTCGAAGCAACGGAAAGGGTTCACGTCACATCTGTTTTGTCTACTAAAGACAATAAAATCTCCACATCACAGGTCATACAAAATGTAAATAAACAACTGCAGTCGTCTAATAGAAGCAAAAGGAATAAACACATAGAAAAACGTATCACGATAATGATATTTGTTATAACCGCTGCTACATTGTTGAGCTTTGTACCGTACCTTGTCAACAGCCTGTTGCATACCTACGACCACAAAAGCAGTGCCTGGGAAGGCCTCGCGCATAGGTCATGGATGATCAACACCACCATAAACCCGTTCATTATCGGCTTCTTCAACTCTGAGTTTAGACGCTTTATTGTTGACCGTGTTCTGTGTTGCCGACGGAGGTTGGGAAATTCGGTGTAGTCTAACAGGGTTTTTCGGTTTGAAGTTAAGAATCAAAGTTCAGACACGATATTGTAAAATTAAACTACAGCACGAAAAATACGAATATAAATTAACGAAACAATTTAAAGCCCCATTACTACTCGAAATCAACAACAATTTCGTACAATATTTTGTAAAATAAAGTTAAACAATAAACAATCAGTGTTCCTTATGGCAATTGCCGAAAATTCAATGCCAGATGTGGTCTGGTAACATAGATTTTGTAGATACAAAATGCTCGTTTTTATTTATTTATTGCATATTCAATTCCATTTTAATTTCCCGCACCGATATCTATTCATACGACACATGAACACTAACATGGTACCATTTTAGTGTTGGTGTGTCGTATGAATAGATATATTCGCGGGAAATTAAAATGGAATTAATTGTGTCACAAATAAATTAAAACGAGCATTGTGTATCTACAAAAATCTATGTAATCATACCACATCTTGCGTTGAAATTGTGGCGATATGCTATAAGGAACACTGATTGTTTAGGTGTTAACTTTATTTTAAGAAATACTTTACGAAATTTTCGTTGATTTTGAGTAGTCATGGGGCTTTAAGCGCTCTAGTCTGGCTAACAATATACACAAGTACACGAGTTTGAGTTCTGATTTTGAAAACTGTCACAAATGACGTTAGAAGTGTTTCATACGAGTGCATTTACTCTAAGCAAAATTTTTCAAGATGCACAATTAATGTTGCTGTTTTGAAATATCTATAGGTGAATGTAAATCATCATTGTAATTATAGTAAATATAAAGAAAAATATAGTAATATTTAACTATGTGTGTGATTCCTGAACAATGCCGCCCACTTAATACAAACAATCGACTTCAAAGCGAGGTTTCATTGATTTGTATGAAAATCACTTAGCTATATAATGCTGCTTTGAGTTTTGTCAAACACCAATGAATTATACTGTGTGTTATATGCAAATTGTTAAAATATTTGCGATTTTTGTCGTTCTCAATACATGCAAATGATCTATCTATGACTTTTTATTTCCTAAGATATTCGATCTTTCTCTGGATATATTTTATCTTCCAAATTAAAGTGTTTTCTTTCTCTTGACATCTTTCATCTTCCACATTGCATTTTGATCTTTCTCTTGACATGTTCTATCTTCCACATTGTATTTGTATCTTACTCTGGGCATGTTTTATCTTCCACATTACATTTGATCTTTCCCTAGACATGTTTTATCTTCCACATTGCATTTTGATCTTTCTCTGGACATATTTCATCTTCAATATTACATTTTAATCTTTCTCTGGACATATTTCATCTTCAATATTACATTTTAATCTTTCTATGGACATCTTCCATAGTATAATACAAGCTTTGACCTTAGATCTCATATCCTCAATGTTAATAGTTGTCGTACTTGTACCTTAGTAACTATGACACCTATTGCAATATCGTAGGTCAAAGAAATTTCAGGCTATTTTGTGCAAACGAATTTCCAGTTACAAGCCCTTGGGACCTTAACATTATACCCGTGAACCACAAAATCAATATGCGTCATTATATCCTCCTAAGTACCAGCATACCAATTTTGATTATCGGAGGTCAAACTAGTTTCTACATATCATTTCTTGATACAAACTAAAGCGACCTTTGACCCGGTGAACTCAAATTATAAATGCGTCTTCTTTTTCTGTCATGCTATCACTATACTAACTTGTATGACCGCAGATTTGCAAAAAAAGACAATTTATAGAATGTAACATATGCAAAATTCAAAGTAAACATTATGTTACAAAAAAGCAATTTAAGTTTACAATTTTTCTTTATACAATTGTTGTATTGTAACTATAATTATCTTATTGATTTTCTGATTATTTTCGATTTCAACATTTTTGTTTGCTAGAAAATATATTTAATCATATTTATTTAAAAAAAACAACACACAATACGTATATCTTAAAAAATGATAGTACGTGCATGTATATCATAGTGTTATGAATAGTAAACGCATACCCTATTGGGTAAAATTTTATTTAAAAAAATAAATCCTTGAAAGCCACCTTTCATTTATTGTCCCCTACCGGTTTCACCGGAGGGGACTTATGGTTTGCGCTCTGTGTGTGTGTGTGTGTGTCAGTCAGTCAGTCAGTCA
>VMBQ01000509.1:175958-230264 GCA_007657795.1 Dreissena rostriformis | reverse complement strand
TTTTGTAATGTGTATTGGTATTCTGTCATTTACACTTATATGTAACGCCGGTTTTATTAATAGGTGTTTGTTTTTGTAATGTGTATTGGTATTCTGTCATTTACACTTATATGTAACGCCGGTTTTATTAATAGGTGTTTGTTTTTGTAATGTGTATTGGTATTCTGTCATTTACACTTATATGTAACGCCGGTTTTATTAATAGGTGTTTGTTTTTGTCATGTGTATTGGTATTATGTGATTTACACTTAATATGTAACGCCGGTTTTATTAATAGGTGTTTGTTTTTGTCATGTGTATTGGTATTCTGTCATTTACACTTATATGTAACGCCTGTTTTATTAATTGATGTTTGTTTTGTCATGTGTATTGATATTCTGTCTTTTACACTTATATGTAACGCCGGTTTTATTAATAGGTGTTTGTTTTTGTAATGTGTATTGGTATTCTGTCATTTACACTTATATGTAACGCCGGTTTTATAAATTGATGTTTGTTTTGTCATGTGTATTGATATTCTGTCATTTCCACGTATATGTAACGCCTGTTTTATTAAGTGGTGTTTGTTTTTGTCATTTGTATTGGTATTCTGTCATTTCCACTTATATGTTACGCCTGTTTTATTAAGTGGTGTTTGTTCTTGTCATTTGTATTGGTATTCTGTCATTTACACTTATATGTTACGCCGGTTTTATTAAATGGTGTTTTTTTTGTTATGTGTATTGGTTTTCAGTAATTTACACTTATTTGTAACGCTTGGTTTATTAATTGGTGTTTGTTTTTGTCATGAGTATTGGTATTCTGTCATTTACACTTATATGTAACGCCGGTTTTATTAATAGTTGTTTTCTTTTGTCATGTATATTGACATTCTGTCATTTGGACTTATATGTAACGCCGGTTTTATTAAAAGGTGTATGGTTTTGTCATGTTTATTGGTATTCTGTCATTTACACTTATATGTAACGCCTGTTTTATTAATTGGTGTTTGTTTTTGTCATGTGTATTGGTATTCTGTCTAAATGTGCGGTAATTCGTCTCTTGCATCAAATGAAGGCTCGTGTAGTAATGCTAAGAACTATGCAACAAACTAAAAGCATAATACTCGGACACTAATCCTGCATCAGAACTAAGCACATATACCATGTTTGATACCACAATGTATTTAACATGTTTAATGTTTAGCTAATTTCTGTATTAAAGCATTTAAACTTAGAGCCGAACATTTATGGTCTTATATGATAACTATTTTCCCCAGAGTTGAAATTTTGTACGTAATTTCTAACTGCATAATTCTTTTCTCCATCAATAACGGATTTTAAACATTCACTTATCTTTAATAAAAAAAATCAAGAGCCTTTTCTTACATATTACATTCTCACAAAAATCATATATTTGTAAAAATGCATAAAAAAGTGTTGTTATTTTGACGCTTGTGTATTTATGTGTATTTATGATTGCTTTATGGTTTTTGATATGAGCTGTATATGCGTAAGTCGCAAATAAACTATCTGTTCTGTTCTGTTTTATAACGATGTTTTTAATAAACAGTGTGCTCAAAAGTGAACTTGTTTTTAAAAGTAAACAAAATGTTTTCCTATAAATTTGTAAGCATGTTTCTCCTTTCCTTTAGTTTTGTCTTCATGTTTAGCTCGACTTTTCAACAGAATAGTTCAAGCTATACTAATCTAGAAAATGTTAGCGTCCGCGTTATGCTCTGGTTAAGAGTAACGTTAAAGCCCCTTTACTACTCAAAAACAACGCAAATTTCGTACAAAATTTCGTTAAATAAAGATAAACAATTAAAAATCAGTGTTCCTTATGGCAATTGCCGAAATTTCAACGCCAAATGTGATCTGGTAACACAGATGTTTGTAGATACAAAATGCTCGTTTTTTTGCATGTTTAATTCCATTTTAATTTCCAGCAACGATATCTATTCATACGACACATGAACACTTACATGCTACCATTGTAGTGTTTGTGTGTCGTATGAATAGATATATTTGCGGGAAATTAAAATGGGATTAATTAAAATAAAAACGAGCATTTTGTTTCTACAAAAATTAATGTTACCAGAGTACATCTTACGTTGAAATTTTAGCTTGTGCTATAAGGTACACTGATTATTTATAAGTTAACTTATTTTACGAGTAGTATAAAATATGCGCGGCTGGGACAGCAACGTCGAGGAACGTGACCGTCGACGATGTGCCAGCAACGTCGAGTCCTTTTTACCTTCCAGGGTTGCTAGGACGATCCTACAGTCCTTTTTACCTACCAGAGTGAAAAAATGAAAATGACTTAAGTTTTTTTTTCTCATATAAAAATGCGATACACAAAGAAATTGTTAATAAATTTGCTAAACGACAACAACATTGCTACTACAACAGCGCAAAGTATAATGGAGTTGATGTTAATTGAACTGGAGAACGGCTTAGAATTTAAACGAGAGGTTATTGTTGTTCCGGAATCTATAAACAATGATAAAAAGACCTCGCGGTAGACCTAGAAAGTTTTTACCAAAAGTAATTTTTAAATTAACGAGTGTTGAAACTGGTGAGTTTACATCCTATAATTGACATCTCGCCAACTGTCAATCAAATCCTTATCTAAATATCGATCGACCAATCAGCCATCGATTAATCGGGCGCGCAAGTTAGCAACGAACTGGCCGCCATTTTCTAGACAAACAGAATCTAGACTTTCACATTTTTCACCGAGTTTCGTTTGATTTCCTCTTTAAAAAAGTGGATTAAATATGGTTAAACGGTGTCAATGGGGATTATGTAACTCGCACAATCGATATTCAGAAAGATTAGTAGGAGGCATTGCATTTATATCGTTTCCGCGGCCGAAAAAGGATCTCGAGAAGTGTAAAAGATGGATAAAATCATGCGGTCGTCCCCATGAACAACTAAACGTCAACACTGTCAACGGAAATTACATTATTCAACGACAAACGCCAAACAATTTAACTATGCAATTTATTATCTTAAAGGTTTGGCATAATAATGTCAAGGCTGGGATCATTTGTATTATACAGGTTCCCCCGAGAACGGCGGGAAATTTAAGTACATAATGTCTATCCCCCGTGACAAGCGGGAAGTGTGTTCGTGGAAACTATGCCGATGAACACAATAATTTTGTCTTCACACAACTAAGCTCAAAACACAAATCNTATATATATATATATATATATATATATATATATATATATATATAATGTACAGTACACTTAAATAGTCTTTTTTTACAGCCAGGCATCGTCTGTCTAGCAATTTCGTGTTTCGGTGCTAGGCTAGAGATTGGCTGGTTATATATCTAACTTAACATACTGATCATGATAACACGATACTCCTGGCTGCCGAACTAGAATATCGCCTTTGCCTCCTAGATGGGACAACTTTGAGACTCTTCTTAGTAGCAAAAATAACAAAGCATCGCGATTTTACTAAATAATAATGTTGATAAAGTTCTCTCTTTTTTGCTAATACCTCTTTCGAACTTTGAGAAACCGAATTAAAATAATTCAAGCGTTTTTAAATGTGTTAAGTATATATCTGCAATGCACGTGTTTGCTTATTTATTGCTAAAAGCGTTACACACGCTTTATACGTTTTCCGATTTATACGGAGGATTAACAATAAACAAACATATATTTAAAAATGTTATTAATGAGGTTTGTCAATTGGTTTGTTTGAATATAATGATACATTCTATTTTGAATATTTGACAATTTTTGTCGTTTTGCAAAATTGTGCACAAGTCCCTTAAAAAAAAAATCAGAACAGCAAGTTATAATTCATAGAACAGAACAGACATTTTATTTAGACTTATACATAAGTTCATTTTAATACATATAATATATAAGTAAGTATGTCACGTTCCCAATACATTTAAGTTCAATACAAATGAAATATATACACAACAAGAAGTAATTGGCGTATAACAAAGATACAATAATAGGGAGGTACTATAAATGCATAAATTACTTGTAATAAGCCCTTTTGCCGTCCATCCACAAAAATGGATCTATTATTAACTACATACACTACCGGAGATACTTTCATGAAACTTGATATACGCTTAATGTCAATGAAATGCATCTATGCACGTCTTTTCATTTTTCAAATGAAGTAAAAGGTCAAATCGCTAATGTCGTTGTCTTAATTTAATTGTTTGCACTATCTTGACACTCTTGGTTTGAGCATTTTTACCGCAGTGTTTAATTGTTCCTTTGTTAAGAAAATACCGATGATCTTGTTGTCGGCAGATGCTGTCCAATTAGTACATAACAACATGGGTAATTAACAACAGGTGGCGGACGGATGTCTATTCATAAACACACTTGATGATACCTCCATGTCGTCTTTTGGAAGTAGTATTAAGCAATCATATGATATGTGTATCATGTTAACAATAAAGTTCAGCATTAAACAGTAGATACCCAAATGGAGTCTGAGCAATTATATCACTATAATTTTTTTCCCCAAATTTGCACAACATGTTATATATCCGAAAACAATGAATGTCAGCGAGATTTTATTGAAATTTATTCGAAAATAAAATTCAAGAACAATAATAGAAAACCAAGACATACTGCATTATTTTGTGACAGTTATATATATATATATATATAGTTCGTGCCAACAAATATGTTGTTTTGACCTTTATGAAAAGCACATTTTTAGGTCCAACTGTTAGGTATCAAACAGTGCTATCCATCTATATCATATAAAGTACACATCTTTTGATCATAACATTAAGACTAACTCTACTACAACAATGAATCATGATTATTCAATATCAATATGGAGTTTTCTCTTTCATAAAACAACACAGAAAGGTCCTACATAAACATAACAGCAAATTATTTTCAAAGAAAAAATACTTTTTTTTTATTAAAATGGACCTTAAACTGAAAATGCCAGTTGAAAGTCCCATTGAATATTTAATATTTAAAGATCAACCGTTATCTTCAATAAAATAATGAATATTTGTAATACTTTTGGTCAAAATATTTATTTTTGGCAGCAAAGGTAAGGTCAAGGTTAGAAATCGGGAAGTTTTTTATTTGATAGTATGAGATTTTCTTTTGAATGTGCATTGTTCCAATGGAATATTTATGAATATCTTGTCAAAATACTTAAGTCATTAATAATATTTCCAGAAACAAATATTGTATGAAACCCTATAAATATTGTCTATCAACTATTTGTTTACTATTGGTTGTTTCCAATACATACACGTTTTACATGATGTAGTTTGTGTGCATTAACATGATTATATTTGTATTATACTGATGCACTTTGACTATATTGTGTTATCTTGTTTGTAAATGGTCAAAAGCGTTTTGCCGATGTTCCAATAAAACCTTGATGGATATGACACTGTTTCGTGGTGAAAAATATGACAATTAAGTGTCGAATTAACAGCGCCTGATGAGTCACACCCCTGCATCTTGTCCTACTTGTTGATGTGATGTAAAAAACATAATCTGCATTTTTAATTGGTCATTCAAGAATATGCCATCCTTAGTGTCAGGTTAATTAGGATATAAAAACTCGCATGATTTGATTTTTTGTGCTTTCCATACACCATTTGCCATTTTATAAATGGGACATTTAAATTACAATGTGTGTTAATGATATGTTTATGTTCTTATATGTTAATGTTTCGTATACCTGAATCAACTTCACAGATTTTGTACATTTCAAAGTTATTTATGTTGTCACAAACCAAATACCATAATGGCTTATCATTTGATATGTGTAAAGTCAAGGCAACTTGACAACATCCGACGATGATTATTAAACTCTTTTTTTTTCTCTTTATAATGCAACGTTGTTAATTTTGTACAACGCAACTGATGCTGTGTTTATATATTTATTTACTTATTTATTTTCATGTTTATTTACTTTCTTCGTTTGTTAGCTCGTTCTTTCGTTCGTTGGTTTGTTAGTTCGTTCATTTATTCATTTTATTTATTTATTTTTATTATTTATTTATTTATTATTTATTTATATTTATTTATTTTACATTGAATCAAATTTCATTATGTGCATTCGAGATGGAGGGAGCTTACACACAAGACCAAATTCATTATTAACGAGGGAAAATAATATTATTAGTTATATTTTTTTTTAATTATTCATATCATCCAATCAGCTTTGTTGTACAATACAGATAAACTGCTTTCCACTAATGTGGTCAGCTAGGTACCACTTGTCATTGCTTGTTTCACCCTTTAAACCTAGGACAAGCTCTAAGTGGCGGGCGGCAGTGTTGATCAGACACTACCCATTAGTGGATGGCTTCCAGCTACTGGCATTCCTCCTTAGCCACAGCCAGCTGGAGCGTCTTTCTGCTGCCTGTGATACCTTCTAAATGGCCAGCTTTCTCGTCTGTCCCACTATTCCCACATCCTGGAACATCTTCCCCAGCGATGGTGCAGGAAACCCTCTGCATCCAACTTCAATCGGGTAGTTACATGCTCTCCACCCGGCCTCTCTACATTCCTGGACGAGATCTTCGTACTTTGCCTTCTTTCTCTCATGTGCCTGAGTACATCTTTCTTCCCATGGTACAGTCAACTCTACCAGAATGATCTTCTTTGTCTTTTCGGAGATCATCACAATGTCTGGACGTAGGGTGGTGTGGACAATGTCTGGAAACTGCAGCTGTTTTCTAAGATCTGCCCGTAGTTCCCAGTCATTTGTACCGTCAAGGATACTCGGAAGTCCTCCCTTTGTACCCTTCGTTACTGTCCCTGCTGGTACAAAGTTGATGTGTTTTGCCCCTGCATGTACTCGCGCCTTCTTCTTGTGTCTCTCAAGTGTATCCGCTACCTCTCGGACAAGTGGGCAAGTGCTTCCTTACACGAGGACATGATGTGGTCCAGGGTAGCTCTTCCTCCACATAGGGTGCATTCTGCTGTCTCTATCAGCCCCCATCTCTGGAGATTTGCCGGTGTTGGCAAGACATCATAAACTGCCCGGATCAGGAACTGCAGTTGAAAAAACTGGTACTTCCAGATATCTGTCCATGACAGTTTCCTCTCTGTTGTCTGCCACTTTGTCCAGCTTCCCTGGCTCCCCATCTGGACTGCTTTCACCTTTCTTGTCTCTTCTTCTTCCTTTCGGATCTCGCTCTGAACAAGTTCTCTTCTTTGGACTGTTGTGGCTGAACTCCACGGTTGTCTAGTGTTCAGGCCGAGTCCCTGTCTACCTTGGCAACTTGTTCCCACTATGTCTTGATGTCTCAGTCGACTCTCTGCCTGCTCAACTGCATTGGATGCTGACCATCTTCTTCCAGTTCTGACCTCTATCCCTGCATTCCTGATACTCATGTCACTAGAGTCTCGTAGGGTCAACACGAGCCTTGCCTTACTAACTTTGTACTCCTCTACGATTGATGAAAGAGGGAGCTGCAACATTCCGGTTCTGTTGTAGAGTCCAATACTCGTCATACATGATGGGAGTCCGAACCATCGTCTCAGACTCTTGTTGATCATGCTTTCCAAGCTGTCAACCATCGATGTTGGGATCTCATACAACATGAGCGGCCACAGAAGACGGGGCAGGAGGCCATGCTGAAAAAGCCATGCCTTGAACTTCCCTGGTAGGCCCGTTCCCTCTATCTTCGCAAGCCCATTCCTCAGTTGCTGCCTGATGCGCTCTGTGTTGTTTCTACTATCACCCAGTGTGGTGTCAAACCATTTGCCCAAGCACTTGATGGGGCTGTCAATAAGTGATGGGATATCCTCGCCCTGTACCCGGAGTGTTGTCTTCTGCCAGATTTTGCCTCTTCTTAAGATAAGAAATCTTGACTTTCTTGGTTTGAAGGCCATTCTAGCCCATGACACAACATCTTCCAGGGCTGATAGGATCCATCGGGCTTGTATGTGGGACTCTGTGGTGATGGTCAGATCATCCATAAATCCCCTCTGTGGTGGAAGTCTGATATCTGTCTCAGTCTTTGGTCCCCTTGACTCCCTGTCTCCTGCCTTGATGATGAGATTCATAGCGGCGATGAACAGTACCACTGACACCGTGCAGCCGGTTACAATCCCCTTCTGAAGCTGTATCCATGATGTTGTAAAGTTTTTGGTTGTGAAGCGCATATTGATGTTTCTGTAGTAGCTTCTGATAATGCTCTGAATATGTTCTGGTACATGGTGGTGTTTCAGAGCAAACTCTATTAGCTGGTGAGGTACCGTGCCATACGCATTTGCTAGGTCCAGCCATACAACTGTGAGATCTGTCTTGTTGATCTTAGCTTCCCTGATTAACTGGCTGATAGCGCATGTGTGTTCAATGCAGCCAGAAAATCCTGGAACACCTCCCTTCTGTGCTGATGTGTCGATGTACCCGTTACTGGTCATGAATGTTGTAAGACGCCTGGCAACCACTGACATGAAGATCTTTCCCTCAACGTTCAACAATGATATTGTCCGGAACTGTCCAATATCCTTGGAAACCTCCTCCTTTGGGACGAAGATGCCTTCTGCTCGCTGCCACTCCACAGGTACATCTCCTTTACGCCAGACCACCTTCAATAGTTTCCACAACCGTCTCAGCAGTTTTGGGCATGACTTGTACACCTTGTAAGGTATTCCATTTGGGCCTGGTGCTGACTTTGATCTAGCCTTCTTGGTTATCTCTTGGACCTCCTTGAAGGTTGGTTCTCCCTCAGTAAATGCAACAGTGGGTATGGGTACTGGGGCTATGCGTTCATGTCCGTCCATCTGCATATGTCTCGCCTGATCAGAATGCGTGTTCTTCAGATGCTCTTCAGCCTCCTCTTTAGAACAATTCAGCTGTCCCGCTTTCTTCTCTTCGAGAACTTCCTTGCTAAAGCCATAGGGATTGGAAAGAAATCGTGATCTTTGTCTGGCCTTCTCCCTCCTGGCTTTCCGTATCCTTTCCGCTTTCCTCAGGTCTTGAAGTCTGCTTCNAATAAAAAAAATAATAATAATAATAAAATCTTTATTTAAAGAAGATAGACTTGTTAAGAAATACATCAGATGAAATTACATAATATGCAATTTATATAATACATTTCTTATTTTGAACAAGGTCTTCTAACATAATACAATTTACAACAAATACATCATATTTCATCTTAAGCAATAAGAACAAAACATAAATAATCATATATGCATGCACACTTATAATGAAATATATCATAATTAAAAGAACCACACTCTTAAACACACACGCATGCACGCAGGTACAAAAACAATCATAACAAATGACAGACATAAAACAATATTACCATTTATGCAAGAACAGTACATTAAACTAAGATTATTTGCTAAAAAAACATGAAGCATGTTCAGTTTATTACATAAAGGGTGGTAGAAAGATAAGCTTTTATTTTTTTCTTGAATGTTCTTGAAAGTCATTAAATTGTTTGTTTGACGTATAGATTGGGGTAACGAATTCCAAATTTTTGTGCTAGAAAATTCAAACGATTGATTCAAGATCGCATTTTATTGTGCTTATTTTGTGAAGGCGTCAAAAGGTAACGTATGTATGTTGGGGTTTGATTGCGAAATGCTTAAAATACAATAACTGACGTGAAACAGTGAATACGCTGTTCGAAAGTCAACCATTTAAGATCTTTAAATAGGGTTCTTGAATTGGTGTTGTACTTTTTATTTAAAATATGTGCACCACAACGCTTTTGTATTTTGACTATATTATAAATTTCCGTTTTGGCCGCTGAACTCCAGGTAACGCATGCGTAGTCGGATTTAGGTGAGATATAACCATTATAGAAGAGCTTACGCATTTCAAGGGTTAAATATGGTTTTATTTTTTGCAGAAGAAACATTTGAGACGACATTTTTTAACAAACTCTGTCAATGTGTAGTTTCCAAGATAGAGTATTGTCAATATAAAGGCTAAGAAGTTTTTGACACTTTACAGTTTTGATCACCGTATCTGAAATTTTAAGTTTTAGATTTGTTAATTTTTTAACTTTCCGTTTTGACCCTAATACCATACAAGTAGTTTTAAGTGGATTAATAATCATGTTATTAGTTTGGCACCATTCATTTACAATCGAAAGATTTGTTTGTAGCTTATTTTGAACTGTTTTAATATTTGTTTCCACAGTGTGCAATGTTTTGTCATCAGCATACATTACATAATTACATGGTAGATTTAACGAAAGATTATTAACGTAAATAAGAAATAGAAGAGGTCCCAAAATAGATCCTTGGTGAACACCAGCAATGATGCTTTTACAAGTAGAGGTAGTGTTTTCATCTTTGATATACTGAGATTGATTGCGGAGATATGAAGAAAATAGGTCGCATGACCTATCATTACAATGATTAAGTTTTAATTTGTATAAAAGAACCCTATGGTCCACAAGATCAAATGCTTTTTTAAAATCCAAGAAAATTGTACCTACCAGATTTCCATTATCAATGTGTTTAAGCCATGAATCAACTATATTAATTAATGCTGTTTGGCAAGAATGATATTTGCGAAAACCCGACTGAGTTTTGTTTAATAGACCTGTAGATTCTAGATATATATGCAATTGTTAAGCTATATGCTTTTCAAATATTTTAGATATAGTACGTAAAAGTGATATTGGTCTTTAAATATTGGGATCTTTGGGAAACGATTATTTCCGAGTCAACTCCGAACGCATCCGTCACGAAAAATCGAAAGTATCTACACGATTTTAAAACAAGATCTATTGCAGATCTTCGAAAGTTATTAAGAAAAAAACATTTCAATTTAATTAAAATATTTTTCTAAATATTCTCTGAATGCGTATTTTTCGAGAAACAAAATGTTTACGGGACACAACATCATATAATGACGTGAACAAGCGCGCTCTTTCGCGGACTCTGTTATATAATAAAATTAAAACTGACGCGAATACTACAAATACCACAATGAATATAATAGCTATATAATACAAATTTATTTGTGTACTCGCGCACATCTGATATACTCACATTGGACTCAAGGTCACCTATCGGCTCGTCAAATATGGTATTTCAGCTGTCAACTCGTACACATATATGACCGAATTGTTCACAACGCTGTTACATGTAAAATTATTCAATACATGTTTAAAATGCACTGCAAAAGAAAAACGCATAAAAGTAACTGATATGGGCAAAGTGTCAGCGATATAAGAGATAACAATGTTGTATCATACACAATGATGTAACCAGTATCTTCCAAAAGTGTCTCCTTTTATTGTCTCTTATGCTTATATTGGAGCAACAATATGTAGAGAAGGTCGAAACATGAGATATAGTTTTCTTTAACTGTTTTAGGATACACAGAATATAACAATTATATGTTTATATAAAATACAAAAGTTCAACGTATGCAAAGCCACACAAAAATGCAAACGGTGCCTACGAAATTTCTTATTCCGCCCTTCTTTTTCTTCGCTTTCACGTGTCAATTTACCTTAATGTTCACACCGCAAGTAAAGTGATAGAGATAATAAAATCCTACGTTTTCTGACTTAAACCCATCACATGTCTGATGGCCTTTTCGATCATAATTATTTAAAACAGTATAAAAAGATTAATAAAGAAAGAAAAAAGGTAATATACACTTGAACTCGTCTCCAGTATACATACAGTTAAAAACACAGCAACATATAATTCTCAGTGCATGTATGTCTGAATTCAAAGAGAAATTAAATTTAGGCATTTGAATCACGCATTGGTGCGTTGTTATATTTGTATTCGCTACCTTATGAAATCGAGGGTCAATAAGTGACAAAATTGGACTATTTTTTTTAATGCAAAACCGAATTTGCATTTTTACGACCCGGAATTTCTTTTTTTTTTAATCATAAATAACATAGTCAATTATGTAAGAAAAAAAAAAGCATCAAATTGTTACAGTTTTATTATTTCTAAATAAAATGTTACAGCTTATTTTTAACGAAGTGAATTTTAAAAAATCGTTTAAATGTTTTTTAAGTATGGTTTTATCGTTTATACCGATGTAAATGGTGCATATATTTAAATGCCCTTTTTACTTTATGCATAAACTTCTATCATAAACAATCTCCAATTGCAAGGCTATCATATTTGTTATTAAGATTTATCTACCTTTTATGGACGCGGAAGTATATGATGTATGATTAGGCATGTCAATAAACGTTCTGCCCTTCCGTCTGTTCGATGACACACATCTGTTAGCATGGCCAGCCTTTTTGAATTATTCTCCTCCAACATTAGGTTATGTCCACGATGTGAGTTAGAAATTTATGAGTTGGGAACTGTCATAAGAAGAAAAAATATTGTGCAAGTATCCGACTGTTGTTAAAAGCGGTGTTGAAAATTTGTTAAAATGCAGATACTCGCGTACGGAAGGATGCACAGGACAATATATGCTGGAACCTAATAAAAATCTCATAAACATTTCCCGATTCCACTTGAATCGATCTATATTGCCGGCTTTATATTGACTGAAAATAACAATCCATGTTCGGTTATATAACGTACTCAATCAAAACGTCCATACATTTTCGTCGTGTCCTCTAGTTCGCATGAAGCAAGTTCCTTCAACAAAATCTAACTAATTAACAGAAAATATTCAAGGACAAAATGTTTTCGTTTAATGATACAAAAAAAAAATGTTTTGCTCGCGCCCGATAATGATGCATAATTTTTAATAATTATTTACTTTAATGAATGTGCATAAAACGTCATCATTATTGTCTTCCGCTGGTAAACAGAAACAAATCTTAAACGTTTTTAAGGCAAAGCATGACAAAGTTAATTAAAACGAGCGCTATTTCCGGCTATGAAATTCAAAGTAAATGAATGACAATTACACCTTCAGATTGCAGTTATTCGCGGCTGATGTTAACTCTCCTAAAACTGATGTTAAGACCACTTTCATACATTTGTACATTTATTCTAAAATAACTGCAATGCGCAATTAAGAGATGCCACAATGCAGCTCGCTCTAATATCTCTCAAGCGAAGCATCTTCTTGAGTCATTATATGCATACTACTGGTACGTCAGCTACTAATACTAACTCTATCTACAACAAACTTCTAATACGACTACTATTTAGTGTGCTGCTCCTGCAACTAGTGTTACAGCTTACATGAAAATCATCAACAACAACAACATAAACAACTACCATTTCCACCAAGATCACCATTACTTTTGTTACAGTTGCTGTTGCTGCTGAGTTGAGATCTAAATATATCACAAAAACCTTTGTCAATGTACTCAAACGAAAAATAGATTAGGCCGCCAATGGTCGGTATGTATATTATTTTAATCTGTATTTATGTTCGGATGTGCTTATGAATATTTCTCCCTATATTCCATCATTAAAGATCTATATAAAAGCTTAACTTACTCCTGGAGACCAGGTCTCTGTTATTCCTTGATATTTGGAATACATATACTAGAAATGGGCCGTTTATTTAAGATAAAATTTAACATAATATACGCATTATTTAATGGGAATAAACCGTCTTGATTGGACGTAAAATAGAGGCATATCCCACAATTCACTTTATGACGTCACACGCACAGTGCACCTTCGTGTTAAGTTCCAAAAATGGCGATCGTATGTGTTTATTAAATTCTTAAACACATTAATCGTTAATATTGCCCAGACTTGAACGTGTAAGTAGTTTGTGTTTATTAGTTAAAACGATTTTATTCAAGACATAATACAATCTTGACTTATGATTGATTATATACGGTGGTATGCAAATTCTACAATACAATATTTCGTTTTCACGTAAAATTGGAATTGTAAACAAATAGGAGAAACAAGATAGGATCGGTGGTAAAAAATTAGGGTTGGTAGGGTTACAGGAAACATAACTATTTAAAAGGCCTTATTATATTGAGAATTACAACAAATGTTATTGATCCTTTCTGCAAAAAGTAAAAATGTCTAATTATCGCAAATTCATACTGAAAATAATACATGAGGGTCGGCGAAGAATAACGTACTGTATTATTATAACAAATAAAAGTGTCATGTAAGAAAAAATCGTTGTAAGCAGGAATATTAATAAAAACCTCGCTGCAAAGCGAATGTAACGTGTGTAGAAAATGTGTCACTAGTGTTAGCGCGTTTCATAACGTATTTAAAAAGACAAATGGGAATCACATAACGAATCTAATATGTTTTCGCAGTCAGAAAGGTGTAAGGGCCATTGTTTTTGTGTCTTGGTTGTTATTTGAAAACATATTGCCATTTGTTTTAATATATCTACTTTCAGAAATATATAGCGTCGTAGCCAGGCTGAGACAAGGCTTAACTCTGCAGACCGAAAAATTCGTTGACAATAATATGTCAGAATGATCCCAAATGCGCAACAATCCCAGAAATTCAGACAGTTAAGGCACGTTTTTCATGTTAGATTGCATCAACTTTGTCATTTGCATAAAATGAATCCTGTTTATGTTTATGATTAAAAAGATGGAATGGGATGTAACACGTTCAAAACTGAATGTAACTGCAAGAAGTAATCTGGAAATACGTAGTCATTTTCTCAATATAAATGATACTTTGAATTGGTTTAAATCTTGCCTATCGTTTTATTTTTAAAGTAAAAACCGGTTAATTTCACTATAAAAACTGAAATCGTGGGCACATTCACAACGCGGACACGTCTGACATCATGGTTTCGCTTTGATTCATGTTCATAAAACACATTTCCGTTGACCGGAAAAATGCTCCGTGAAACTAGTAAGAATAATAAATAATAATCATCAACAGTATGCAGTTAGTTTTTTTACCTTATATAACAGACGCCGACTATCGGCGTCTTCCCCCACCAAACTAGGCTGGGTTTTTCCCCTTTCCGGACCAAAAAATTCCCCCTATTTTTTTTATTTATTTTTTTTAATAGAAAGATGTGTCTCATGAAAAAATTATGATTATTATATCTCAATTCTATTTAAATTTAATCTTGTCAAACGAACTAAATTATGAAAAAAGCAATGAATATAGTGCAAACATGTACAAATGTAATAATGAGAGAGTAAGTAAAAAAAATCCCCCAAAAAGTCAGCCATAGTCAATCCCAGTTAAGATGGTCTATGAAGAAAATAACACTATTTTTTTTTCTTTTTAACCCATTAAACAGTAAAAGTAAGACTCTTAACATTTCCCCCCATTAAGGAAAAAATGCGCACAATTTTCCCCCAAAAGTGGAAAATCGCGCGTAAAATTTCCCCCACATAAGGGCTAAAGGCCCCATCCCCCACAACCCAAAAAAAACCCTGCTATGTATAATACATTCATGGAAGAACTATTACATGTTACTAACATAGCTTTAACAAGGTAAATGATTACGATTGTTAGCTGTTTAAACATAGTTTCAGTTGCTTTCAAAACGTACAAGAGATGTTATTGTCAAACCAATATTTTGGGTGGGGGGGGGGCGTGTTTTACGTATTACAGCAAAAACATTGGCATCTATCTAAACCTTAAAACAGTGTTATTGCGTCACTGGTTATCTGTTGCATTGCTATATTAAATATTATATCAATGTTTAATCCGTTTCCGTATTAAACGACTGGACAAACCGGACTTCGAATAACGTCAATAATGTACACATCATATACCGATTATAACGTTGCAAATATTTGCGTCGGCCATTATATATGTTTGTATATGTTCGAAATGTATACATCATTTGTTGCGCTGGCGACTTTTAATGTTGTTTTTCATCGAATCAGTGTATATAAGGAAGGGAATGTTCATGGTTGTTGTTTGTATTGATGGTTTGTATCGCCCTCGTTGATAGTGTGACATTGTATTCCACTCGCCCTGCGGGCAATACAACTTCACACAATCGACTCGTGCTTTACAACACATCGGAACGCCACAGTCGTGTAATATTCCCTATACATCAATTATGTACTAAACCTACCACACATACCAATTCATCATTAATAAACTTATATTCATATGCATATTGAACACGATATACCTATACCCAGTATTTCCTCAATTTGCGAGTCTGTTTCGTGTTTTTCTAGTTGTCTACTTTAACACATATATTGTACTTAGACATAGCTCAAGTTTCTCACGTACTCACATTTATAAACTATCTTAACTTAAAGGTCGTTCCAATTTTGTGTAGGTGTCCATGCTTCATGAATATGAGTGAATAAAGTAAGGCTTGACTTGGCTGGAGTGTCCCGGACTCCACAAATTCCTGTCTTTCAAAATTACAATACCTACAGAACAAAACAATTTTAACAAGGTAAATTTGTTAGTGATTTTGTCATCAATACTTGAAACAATGATTGACAGACAGACGGAGGGATGGAAAACCTGTAGTTCCCATAGGAAAACTCAGTAGGATACTTTTTTGCCGTCGCTGCCATCCCCAGACCTGGCCAACTTTACTACATTTAATATATTATCTCAAGTTTGTGCACACATAATCTTGTTTGTGTGCTCACACAGCTCTGTATATTTTCCAAGAAGAACGACACATGCTTATTTTTTGTGTTTTTGTGTATTCATCACGTTTTATGGTTCAGAGGGCTGTTCCGTGCATTATTCTCAGACTTGCCACTTCTTTTGCAAATTTAGACATGCTGACATTATAGGGTCTAGACATTAATGATACATTGTACAACATAATTGATGCACTACACAATATTATTGAAAATATATGTCAATACATGTAATTGATTACCGATTGTGTTCAATATATTCATTCGTCAATAATGACCACATAACAATACAATCGTCGATTTCATGTATTGACCATAATATTGAACGTGTAAGAATAACATATGAACAGTCCATAATTAAACTGAATATGTGAAATTAATTGAATCCCTAAACTTGAACAAGATATATTTATGAGGCCCTTTATAGATATATGCGCTTAGCCAATACCAAACTCCTTTTGTTTACCGACCCTTGGCTGGTTGATTTTGGGAAGCCTACACGAAAACGGAACAATTTCGACATTGTGATTGTTTGAAGGAGTCACTAGACTAACTGCGTCACATATATGGATGTCCTCACGACACTAATGTGTGCTGAGAACGTTTATTCAGTACACCATAAATTCAGCGATGTGGTCTAAGCCGCCATGAGACGTGTCAGATTGGTTAATGGGGGGGGGGGTAAGATACAATTTGCGCCATCGTGTTAACTCTAACTCGCGTGTTCGCTCAAATTACAACTCAGTGTAGTATTGAACCTTTGCTTGACGTTTGAGCTAGGGCATCGTCGGATACCCACGTTCGACCCATTCCGCTACTCTCCATTTATCGATGCTGGAGAGTAACGGAATGAATTAGTCGTGGGTATCCGACGCTGGAGCTAGGGAGACATGCCTTGCGTGCGAAACACCGTCTCGAAAGATTCGGTGATCATCTTTGAGACATACCTTGCTCTGTGAAAAGGGGGTTAATACATGTGCGTTAAGTGTCGTCCCAGATTAGCCTGTGCAGTCAGCACAGGCTTATCAGAGACGACACTTTCCGTCTAAACTGGATTTTCGTTAAGAAGAGTCTTCCTTCAAACGAAAAATACAATAAAAGCGGAAAATGTTGTCCCTGATTGTGCGGACTGCACAGGCTTATCTGGGATGACACTTTACGCACATGAATGAAAACCCCATTTCCTCAGAGCGCGCCTCATATATTAAAATTGCCTGATACAGGATGAAGTAACAGCTCGGGCAAGATGTCGGGGTCGAGAGAAGGGCAATACAAGAATAAAGACAACGTAAATGAAATAAAAGAAATACAACATGTTTTATGAATATTTATTTTTGCTGATTTCTGAGGAAATTAATATAATAACAACAATAATACAGTAACAAGGGCTGACCGCGGAACTGAAATTAAAACGTACTTTTTGTGAACCACAAGGGCTGTTCACGAAACAGTCCCGACTACATTGAAACGTTGTCGAAATAATAACTGCTTTGTTTTCCGCCTTAGAGATAACTAAAAGAGGGGTGACCCCTAAACATTCAAATCTGCACAGCCAACGTTTCCGCAGACAAAACTGGTTGCGGTCAGCCTATTCAATGACCAGAAATGGCCGGCCACTCCAATCAAATCTTCAAACAATATAAAACATGAACAATGAACATAATTCAATGTGATAAATATTTGGCGGTTCTTAATGCAAGTACTTTTTGAACGAGCCTTTAATAAGTGATCGTAAAAACGTACGCACTATAATAAGCACATCATACGGTGAACATTATTTTTACAAGACACAACTACAGTGAACTATATTTAGTTGAGAACAATTGCGTTATATGTATGTACATGTATTTAAATAATGATACGGAACAAATCGTAAACGCTATAAAATTATGTCATTACACCGAAAATGGTAACATAAAATAACAAACTCCGAATATTATGATCAATACATATTTTAGCCATGTGAGATAGACAAAAATGGCAATGAGGAAAAACCACAAGCAACCATGTGAAGCAACTTCTCCTTACTTTGCTATTGATTTTTAATATATTTCTTTCCAAACGTTGCAAGATAATGCAATAACTGTAAGTCCTAATTTCGAAATTCGGCACTAGTTTTAAGAAGTAAATTCAAGTGCAAATTAGAAACCAAGAAAACGTTATGACTTTCTAGCTAACCAAAGCAAGCTGTCAAACACTTTCCATGACTTGTTTTTCAATTAAAATTGATGAAATGTGTAAGAATATTTATAAAATGGTTAAAAAAAAGTTTTGGAAAAATATCAAAATCCTCCACAATAACAAAATAAGTTACTCCGGCTACTATTTATCCCAAAGTTTAAGCACTTGTCTAAAGCATGTCACCAATAACATGTTAGTAATTAACTCTGTAAGCATAAATGACACTCTTGATATGCGTCCTAGGCTCTCTTAATGTTGATGAGGTATATTTGGGCATTCGTTTTATGGCACATGGCCAACAATTAAGTATAGGTTATATATATATTATTATTTTTTCCTGTTCATTATCGACTTGGATTGTATAAAACTGGACAAATATTCACAACCTATGAATCCTATTAATGGAGTAGTAAAATCGAAACCAAACACTTGTTTGACAAGAGCGACATCAACAACAAAGATAGCACAACAAAACAGGAGTTGCATAATAAACCTGATACAAAAATGTCTGACGAACTCAGGTACAGCTTCTTGAGTCGAAGCATTCAAGGGTGGCCCAGGTGACCAGATACACAAATGTTAGTCTGTACATCACACATGGAGGATTTTTATACAATATTTTACAAAACAAAATACATATTTACAACAATAATAAAACTGATATTTATATTTGTGTTCTTGTTACATATGTTATGACACACGCTAGACGTTACATAACACATCATTGTGTCCTATCGTGTCCGAACACTGCGAGACGTAATAAAAACCACCATTTTGGAAAACCACGCCCCAATGATGACCATCGCTAGCGACTGCAATGATCTTGACGCATTGCCGTGGTCATGACTGTGATGGTGGTCATGATCATGGGCGCTCTTTTCAGCCTTGAGAGCGTTCACGTCAAAATACGCATAGCTCGGCTCGTGCACGAACGCGCGCCAAATCCGAAAGTTTATCGTGTCATTGGTGAGCTTATTGTTCAGGTACAACTGCAGACGACTCGTCGTGAACCATAAGTACCCGGATTGATCCAGCGCAAGCGAGTCTACCCACTCCATCGATGGATCGTTTGCCTCATACGTCAACGTATCCATCATCACTTCCCCCTCGGACCCGTATTTTTTAACGTCTTTATGCAGTTCCCACATGGCGACGGCGTTTTTCGACAGCACAGAAAAGTACAGACTGTTTTTCGTGCTCATAATCATGCCGTCCCCTTGCGACGGCTTCTCGCCCACCTTCCGCACATGCGCGGAGAAATCGGCAGTCGAGTTCCGGAGTATCTTCGTTGGGATCTGGTACAAACCGGTTCCGGCGATCGGGCTGTAGTAAACGTAATCGAAATTAGCGGACATGGCGATGCCGTTTACGCCGTTGTTTACCTCTATGATATCGTTCAACACCTTTACGCCAGTTTTACCCGGCTCAGGTTTCATCGACGCATCGGTGAACGAGTATGACTTGTCCGCCTTAATGTCGTAAACGACAATGGTGTAGTCGCGAGTATTGGTTATGTACAGATACTCGACCTTTCCGTCGACATAATCCATTACTAGATCGTTCAAATAGTTTCTTATACGCGGGACGACGGCGTCGGGAAATATGTGGCGGTGAATCTCGACGTCGGTTTTCACGTCGTAGATAACCAACTTCGCCGGGCAGCCGTAGTTTTTGCCCCCAGTGTCGATGACGAACATTATTCCGCGCTTCGGATCGATCTCAATATTCTGGACCTTCTGGAAGGCCGAACAGTTTCCTTCCTGTTGCATCTCCCAGCTCGGGTACGGCTTCAGGACGGTGCTGCTTGAAAGGAAGGGCCGCCTGGAGTTAATCAGAGTGTTTAGCGTCGACGGTACGCCGTCCCCGAAGCGCGGCACCGTCACGAAGATTTTATTGTCGTAAACGCGGATTCCGTTGATAGCGTTCTGCAGGGGAACGTATTTACCGGAAGTTAAGGCGGCTTCACGCTCCGCCTTCGTTCGCCAATTGTAGTCGATCGTGGTCCACTGGAAGAGCGACTCGGCGTCCCCGTGGTCGCCGTGGGCAGCCACTTGCGATGCGTCGAACAACAACAACTCGACAATCAGGGTCGACAAACAAACCACCAGCGGCATACGCGGGATATCCATGATTCGCCTCTTTTCTAGAGACAATTTATTCACAGAAAAATATATGCGAAAAAAAGTCCAAATTTAAAAACGTATAGTCTTTGTTCAATCCCCTACGTGTTGTCGACGTTGAAAAGAAAACTTTCCAAACAACAACGTCATTTGCAACTGTCAACATTAGATTTGGTCAATCCGGTTATTATATATTTCCGTTGTATTTTTTCCTCTCCATTAACTTTTAACAAAGCTGGAAGCGTATTTTTGGAAAAATATTTACTGTCCAACAATTTTCAATTCTTTACGTGTGACTTCTTGCGAACTGGATTAAACGTCTGAATAGTCAAATACTATAAGTTGTTTTTCTTTAAAAAAATATTACACCAACAAAACTGTATTCCAAAATCTTGCTCGCTGTTTCACCCTTGACAGAAAAGCGCGTGTTATCCGTTCAACGTCTGTAACGTTAATGTTGACAGACGTTAGTGACAGAAAGAACTGACGTCACGAAGATGATAATTTATGGTTAACACTTCACAAACTACCTGCCAGTCGTCCGCATACTATTAAATCGTGACTCAACGCTTCAGTCGAGCAGGCCTTTACGTAATTTTCCACCGGCACGTCAATAACGCTATATTAACGGCTGCTTATTATGCCAAACAGATAAGGACGCTGCTTTTATTGACGCCAAGTTTTTGTGCCTTTTCTTCTCGTTTCATTAGGGCTGTGTTCGACTCATTTATAATCACGAAATATTTTTAAAGAGTATTTTCCCTTATTTATAATTGAAAGTTATTTGCATGCAAATCTAAAGGAACATATGTATTTTGATCTTATCAGTTTTGCTAGTTATATAAAAATGTCAATCGAATAAAAATGCATAATTATACATGTACATGTATTAATAAGCAAACATTCTTATTTATGATGAAAATTGTAAATAAATAATATACGAGTCCACTTAGATTGTTGTTGAAGTGTATGTGAATTTATAAGTTCTTAACGGACAACCGTATTGTGTTCACGCTTGTATAATTATGAGAAGACACAACAATACACAATACATACTCATTAAATATTGCTTTGTCAAACCGGCGGCAGTTAAACCACATTCGTTTGAAAACGCGCAAAGTTCAAATGAGACCTTTTTGGTTTTAAGCAGTAGCCGCAGGTCAGTCGATTCGGATTCAATTCAGACTGGCAAAAAGCGTAGTCACTGTGAC
The DNA here is from genome assembly GCA_007657795.1 of Dreissena rostriformis. Lineage (NCBI taxonomy): Eukaryota > Metazoa > Mollusca > Bivalvia > Myida > Dreissenidae > Dreissena > Dreissena rostriformis. The sequence goes on along the minus strand of VMBQ01000509.1, from coordinate 208,303 downwards.
ATAACTCGTCATTACATGTCGCATACGTTAACGTTAATGGGCGAGATAACGAGTTTTCATTGTTGGTCACATGCAGTATAAGCGTTGAATTCACGTTGTGACAGCCGAGTTTTAACTTAACGTTTGGATTACAAATGTGACACACGCGGTTGCCTGGTGACAACTATACCAAGTGACACAAAATACTCTTGCTTGCATATATTTTGGTAACACACACAAGTTGGCATATCTTAGGCCACAAACGCTCTCGTGGTTTTATGTATGCTATTAAGCGTCCTCGGACGCACTGTTAACGAGGAACAAAATATTAACAATACCGGTATGTTGCCAACTGAATAGACAATTAAGTATGATCATAAATCACACTAGTATATATACTAGATTAATGCAAACTACACGTCAGATGGCATGGATACTTCTAATTAACGATTAAAGGAAACTTTAGCCATACTTGCCCAATTGTCTATATGTACACGCACTGGGAAACTTGCCATATTTTGAATGAACTATCAAAACAAACATCAGATACAGCTTAGCTAAATTGTATTTGTTTTATAATAAAAGAACCGACGCATACATGGCGAAAACGGTGCAGTTATAAATGTATGCATTTGCAATGAACATGACATATAAATATGTTTAATAATTGAACGTTATGAAACCATGAGCCGTACAAATTTATAAACTCGCACTACCCTAAGATAAGTGCAATATTATATGTGCACAATTTGATTGCAATTTCATTTGGCCACGCTGTGTACGTTACAGAAGTAATATACAACATACTTTTTAAATATAAAAATTCGCGGGATTGTTGAAACGTAGGAGAAAATCTATGTCTATGAAAATATTTATTTTAGTCATTGAACATGTCTACATTCGCAAGACATAAGCGGACATTTTGGTGTGACTAATTAATGAAAGCCTAATGCATTTCCTCGTACTACAAGTCCCTTTCAGTCACCTTGGCCGAGTTTTCAGCCATCCCGCCCGCCGATATTTGTAGGTGGACATGGTAAAAATATCACGATTTTATGATACATCATCATGTTTTGCCAATATTCTTTTCATATAAACGACATGCAATTCCAGACGCTCGTATTTACTGGTCAAATCATTGTCTCGTCAACAAATCCAAAGGCTCGTAACAAATCAACATTTTGCCGACAGCGATATCGTGGTCAGAGGTGTGAGTATACGTGTAGCGCGCAAACTAAAAAATCAATGAACTTGCCTTTATGGACGCTCGAACATATTGCTGTCTACATAACATTCAAAACAGGGGTGTGGTCTGTTTAACTGTCTTGTTGTACGCTCGTCGACGCTATTAGTGATGTTGTGTTTCTGTCATCTCAATTTAATAAAGCAATTGCTCTTGCTGTGTGACTGTTATCAGCGTGAATGATTCCCTTTTGTTGTCATTGGAAGACAGACGTGAGTGTGGGAGTTATCAAAGTTTGAAGACGTTTAGGTTTTACAAATTACCGGCGTCCAATGTCTGCCTTAGATGATAATAATTAGGAGTAACATGGTATCCACACGCTTCTAAACAGATAATAAATAGAATTAAAAATAACAATGTTAGAAGGTTTTACTGAGCAGTTTATCATAATTTGTTATGAAATGGAATGTCTGATTTAAATTTATCTCTGAATCATTTCAGTATGACAGATCTTTGTGGTTAGGTATTATTCCTCTTTACGTTATTATTGACCAAGTGCGAAGTTTGGCAAGTCATAAGACTGGTTTCTGGCATGTGTACTCCGATCCAACTTTCAATTAATCATTTAACATGTAGCTATTAAAATGTCACATGGAATATTGATGAACAACATTACATTTAAGAAAGCTTAATTCTGTCATATGTGCATGCGACGACGTAGGTATACAGACACAGTATAATGCCTTAGGATCTGTTTGGTCGATGAAAAGCTTATTGTAATTTACGATAACAATAAACCGTCGAGATTTGAAATTAATCATAATTATTAAATGCACTTTTATTGTTATCATACGACCATTGGCAATTTATCGTATATGAATTTCCCATATATGTATACTGAGTGATAACAATGTCAAACATTTTATCGTTTAATATGCTATGTTTTATTACGTTTACTTATACGTGTCATGCAGTTTTGCTATAAAACGTAAAGTTAAGATAGGCCACAAGTGGTAAAAAGCAATTTTAAAATCATCTTCGCTGATTTTTCGAAAAAAAAAAACAACAACAAACAAAACAAACATATGGCAGATAGTAAAAATGAGAATATATGACTTTTATTTCAATTGCAACAATGTGAAATCATGGCCGAATCCATTTTGGCCAATAAACGTCCTTTTAGTTGTTCTAATCCGTCGCTTTAAAAACCATTTGGACGAACGCCATATTGCTTGAACTCCTACGCATAAGAACTCCATTGTCATTGTTGTTAAATTGACAAAAATGATAAAATATCATTAATTAAAATTATACATGCGTTGTCTTTTCTCCTTAACTACAATTTCCAACTGTCACAAGAGGTAATTGATTAGTTTAAATATATAACTGAAGTATGTGGCATAAATATAACAAAACATGTTATTCATTAGTGTCCTTTTAGCAGATGGTAAACGTATAATTAATGTCAAGTTTTAAACAAGGTTGTCACTGCGTTACGAAAATCAAAAACAACTTCTAAAAGGTTCATTTCGAGAAAAGAAAAAATAAGAAATATAATAACGCCATTAATTGTATCATTTTTTAAGCCAAATACTTTATCTTAAAATGTAAATGTGAAAGCATCGCCCCTTTAGACCGGCAATTTATGAGCTACTTAACCCAAAGGCTAAAACAGAGGAAACACTATCACACAACACAAACATGAATTGTTTATACAAAGATGGATCACATTCTTAGAACATACAGCCGTATGAACACGCCAATCTCTACCTAATACACTACTTTTAATAGACTCAACTGCACCTAGACCACCTATCTCTTCTCTCCAAAACATAATAAATACTCTGAACTCATATTTCTTTCAATAACATTTGTTAGAGCTAAAATTCTTGAATTTTTATGCTTGTTTGTATGACTGTAAAATGTATGTTTTCAAATATAAAATGTTATAAAATAAAGAATAATGAGGACATGTAATGAGGTCAAGTCATGGAAATCATGCATGTAGCTAAACGTCTGGTTCTGGTTCGGGGAAATGCTGTACTTAGTCTCATCGCCATGATAACTTTAGGACAAGATTATGCTCCAAACAAAGCCTTCACGAGTTCGTACATTTCACTATGAACGGTGTATTTGATTTTGAATCTATGAGCCATGCTTCTTGTGCGCAACACTCTGTAACATCATGCTTCTGCAGGGAAATAAACTAACATTTTGACCTGGCGATTCCACTTTTTAGACATGAGCCCATACTTGTCCACACGAGTCCACAATTGTTTTTTTAGAATTTTTTGTGCAGAGTATATTCATGTTTTCTCTATGAGCGCAGCACAAATGATGGGGGCTATGGGTTCGTGGGCTCATGCTTATTTATATTTCTACTGAAATATAATGAAAAGTGATTTTAAAATTCACCCTAGACAATTACATGCGCCGGGCCAGGTGCTCAGTTTGGATTTCTGAGGTTTTGATCTTTACTCGTGACCGTTATCTGCATAGTGGCCTAGTCCTTGCGCGCGACACACTGTCTCGTAAAGCATATGTGTGTGTGTGTATATTTCAAAGTTTATGAGGTCCTTCCGAGCCTAGGGCTGCATTATATGAGAACACGGAGTGTGTCCCAGCACTCCTACCTAATAAACTAACTCGACTCACAAAAGTTGGGACGAATTTTGAATTATAACTGCACATGTCCAGCTATTTAGTTGTTATTTAAATATATTGTCAATTTTGGTGTGGTCGTGGGTTTATGGGAAAAGCCCGAGTACCAGGAGGAAACCACACCTGTTAGAGATGGTGACCACCAACCCATGAATCCGGGAACGGGGAAAGAACCCGGGTTGCCTATGTGATAAGCGCGTGTATGAACCATTACGCTAATCGGACAGCCATTAGTAAAGCATATTATTTATCGAACTCACAAAGCATATCTTTTCTGCCAAGTAATTTATATTTGAAAATCAAATAGTAATAGCATTAGCTATGGACAAAGGAGGAAGAACCACCCAATCGGTTAAGTGGACAAAGAAACGCCCAACCGCAAAATCGGTCAAGTGGACAAAGAACCACCCAATAGGTCAAGTGGACAAAGAACCGCCAAATCGGTCAAGTGGTCAAAGAACCACCCAACAGGTCAAATGGACAAAGAACCGCCAAACCGGTCAAGTGGACAAAGGACCGCCCAACAGAGTTGACCTTGAATTGCTACCTTGATGTTATACATAGGAACCTGCTTTTCGTTTGATACACTACATCTCATCATGCACATAACTTTTTAAGGTAATTGAAAATATTTTTTATTTGACGTTTGACCTTAAATTTTGACCATGACCTGAAACCAATGGACATGGTTCTTGCGATCGAAACTACGTCTCATCATGCTCATCACTTTTGCAAAGTTATTTTGAGCTCCATCCATGTTTGACAAATGTATGGTCTGGACAAAGTGTGAAGTAGAAATTGCATTAAGTTTAACTTTTTACACTAAATTGTGACATTGACGTTATACATATGGACCTGTCTCGTGCACGCAATACTGCGTCTCATAATGATGATCCGATCGCTTGTGGAAAGTAATATGAACATCAACTCATGCTGTTGAAATACTTAACTTTGACCACTGACACTGAATTTGTGACAATGACATTCGGCCATGGGGCCTAATTCTTGCGTAGGACACTCCGTCTTATCATGCTGATCATTATGCCAAGTTTTTTGAAAATCCATCCATGATGGACAAAGTTATCCTTTGGAAGACGTTTCAAGTACAAATTTCCTAAAATTGACCACGGAGCTTGAGTTTTGACCTTGTCCTTGGACCTACGGACATGGTTGGTTGTGCGCAACATTCCGTATCATCATGCCAATCACTTATATCAGTTATTTTAAATTACATCCATGGTGGACAAAGTTATTCTCCGAACAAACCGCTGCCCTGCCGCCCACCCATCCACTCATGTGTTCCCATCATAAGGTCGTTTTTTTAACGGGCGTATAAAAAACCACAACTATTTTCTAAACACATAAACCCAGTATTATATCCATTGCTACATTTAAACAAGGGACAGAATTGTCACAAAACCAGGTTTTCAATTTGAAAAAAAAAATCTGATAAAGGGAGACACTCAAAATGTGCATTGTTACTGATTGTCTCTAGTTACCTCCCTTGTGTCAAATTCAATAAAATCCAATTCATTTCTCAAAGTGTGACCTTGACCTTGGAGATATCGACGTAATTATTTCGCGCGACACACCGTCCAATGATGGTGAACAAATGTTTCAAATGATTTTAAAATATGACAATAAATGACATAGTTATGGCCCGGACAAGCTCATTTATGGCCATTTTTGACCTTTGAAGTCAAAGTGTGACCTTGACCTTGGAGATATCGACGTAATTATTTCGCGCGACACACCGTCCAATGATGGTGAACAAATGTGCCAAATGATTTTAAAATATGACANGTTTTCTATAAAATTTAACAAATTTGTGGTCACAAAACTTATATCATATAAAGTATACAAATGATCTTGCAACATGCTATGTCCTAAAATAATTGCTGAACAAGGCATGTATATTTGTTTATAATAATTTTTGTCATTTTTTTTTAAACATTTCACACCATAAAATTAAATGGCCATATAAATGAAAATTACTCACAAAATAAATTGAAGCAAAATAGAGCACTTAAGTATTAAACAGCCTGGTCTCATATTGGAACTAAAATTTGAACCCAAGACTGGTCTCAATAAGAATGATCTGATTTACAACATTTTAGAATTACTTACATGTATTACTATAGATTAACAAGAGTGCCAACTGTCACAAGATACGCCCGTTATCCTTGAAATGCACTAAGTGACCCAATGACCTAGTTTTTGACCCAGCATGACCCATATTTGAACTTGACCTAGATTTTGTCTAGATACAACTTCTGACCAAGTTTGGTGAAGATCGGATGAAAACTATTTGATATAGAGAGCGGACGCTGCTGTGGACGCCGCCGCCTGCCAAGGGTGAAACTATAATATGTCCCGTTTTGAAAAAACGGGCGTATAAAAAGGAGCAGTGAAATGCTGATTAGTTTCAATGCAATAACCCAAAGTATGTTTAGTCATATAAGACGAAGCGAGACTGCACACTCTAAAACATTCCACGACAGATCATGTAAATGCAACATACCGTCTTTTCTGCGTACAATCAAGTTCCAGATGGCTCGTCTGCCGCTTGGATCCACCCCGCTTGTCGGCTCATCAAGGATGACGGCCTTGGAGCCACCGACAAACGCGAGGGCAATGCTCAGTCGACGCTGCATGCCTCCAGACAAATTCTTCACCAGAGTGTGCCGACAGTGGTACAGATCCACGTCCTTCAGTAACCTGATGAGACAGACATTATTTTACCTGCATCATGCGAAAATGAGTCTAAAGCCATATGGGGCCAGCGCAGCTCCAGAAAAGCCTGCACAATCGCCAAGTCTGGTAAGGAGCTATGCTTTCCTTTTAAAGTCTAGTAAGGTTTTGTGGTCTTATTTGCGGACTGGGGAAGGTCCTGACCAGACCAGGCAATTCAACAGGGTGAATTTTCTTGTTCAACTTTTTCAAATGTACAAAAATTTAAGAACTAAAATGTATACATGTACTTCAAAATGTGAAAATTACTAAACAAAAAATAATTTGATTGAAAATTATAAACAAGATGTTGCATTCAATAAATGCATATGCTCCTGGTGGAAGCCTTGTTCAATTACCAACAGTAGATGGAGAATGGCATTAAAAAGTGCTTACTGTCGTATTTCTTCCTCTTTTGAGATGGCGTTGAAGGAGTCCTTGATTGCGCTGTAGAACTGCATGTGCTCCTTGACGGTCATGCTGGAAGGGGTGCAATGTAAATTAGATCTTTGCCACAAACATGGCTAATTACCTCTGCTATGTTCAAGAAAAAAAACTCAGGAATGAGCTGATCACTGCGGATGAAAGTGTTTGGCACAACTTCACTATCTTCATGTTTGAAGTTTCACTTTGACCTTGAGAAATATTGAATGCTCCACAAATTTATAGTATTTTTATTTTAGTAAAACTGAGGGCTGTCAGAGGAAATCCAACATAAAATGAAGGATAAGACTCACTATTCGTAGAGTGCATTCCCCTGCGAGCACAACCCAATGCTGCCTCTCATGTCACTGAGGGGCCTGTTGAGCAGACGGACACTGCCACTAGAGGGCTCCAGCAAACCCGTCAACATGTTCCTGAAGCAGACAACGATTCATATCAAGGACCACTCAGAAGCAAAGTGAAAAGGGCTAGATGCAACCAGCATAAAACCAGAACAGCCTGCGAGTAACTCGCAGGCTGTTCAGGTTTTATTCCGTTTGATGCTCATCAGTATCTGAGAGTTTGAAATGAAGTCTTTGAAACTTGAATCTATTTAGAAAGGTCTTCAATTTAATTTGATTTTTTAAGGGACTACAAACTGGTCAAAATGCATATCTGAGAAGTAAAAAATTAAAAATCAATAACCACAAAGTTAAAGCACTGACTAGAGATCCTATATAAGTAATCTAAATACAGAGATATAGAGCTGTTGCTAGCAATTCATAACCTGAGTATTACAATTATCAATGGTCACAAATGGGCCAGTGGTTTAGCTAACAAAATAAAACCCTTACATGGTGGTAGTTTTCGCGGCTCCGTTATGTCCCAGGAGGGTGGTGATGTTGCCACTGTGGATGTCAAGGTTCAAGTCAGACACTGCGCGCGTCCCGTCAGAGTACGTCTTGGTAAGGCCTCGAGCTGCCAACACCACTGGAGTCGACTTCTGGACTGGCTCACTGAACACATCTAAATATACTCACAGAATTAAAAAATAATGATCAACTGACCTTTGAGAGATGATGTTCTGATACATAGGAATAAGCCAAACCGGCATTGGCCGGAATGGTTTTATTGCTGCACATAAGAAAAACCAAGAGTTTTTTATGGGCTGATCACAATTTAACTGTAAGAACTAAATATGGAAATACCATACAATATCTTTTTAAAAAGTTTTGTCAAGTTTGTTGGGTATTTAAGTGTATGATCAACAATTCATTAATTTGTCATTTCTAACAAACAAGAATTGTTAAGGTCAATTCAGTGTTTGCAATGTCACAAAAAGAATGCCATAATTCTGGTCTTTAGCCTGGCTATGTCTCTGAAGAACTGGCGGGCTCAGTTGGTACTGCAGTGGACAGATAATCAAGACTTTGCGGGTTTGGTTGCAAGGCCGGCCAAATAAAATGTGTGGGGTTTGGTTATGAAATCATTATGTGGCCATTTCACCCTTCCTCCGTTATCATATTGGTAGAGTTCAGTGACTATCTTAAGTGTGTGCACTATGCACAGGTAAAAGAATGCACAGTAAAAGTGCAAATACGTAATTGATTTTTTTTTAAAACTTGGCCACGAAAAGAGAGAGTATATAAATTGATAGGAAATCAACTTCAGAGTGTTGGATATTGGAAGTACTGAAGAATTCAGTTGTGCATATTTAGCTTTTTTTAAGGTCAATTTTGTACATCAGTTATATTAATGTGATAAGAGGCCAATAAATTAACTGAAAGAGGCATACATTTTAGTTGAATTGAAAAAATATTATTAGTGATTGTAATCCTGACACGGAACTTCAAAAGTTGCAATTGTGAAACTTCTGTAGCCAAAACTGGGAGTAAACGACTACCCAGAAATGCACTACAAATCAGAGGATTTAAATATTGTTAAATTTGGCTAAGATTCCAATCAAAAGGAGAGCACACTTACTCCTTCCCTGATTACTGGGTGAATACGCAGACTCCCTGCCGCTGGACTTGCCACAACACCAGCGAGATGGCAGGCAGAAGAAATACCACGGCTCTGACACACCAAATTTACCTGCAATACACAATTGAACCTCGCTCTATGAAAAAGGTTTAATGCATTTGCGTAGTGTCGTCCTAGATTAGCCTGTGCAGTCTGCACAGGCTAATCAGGGACAACACTTTCCGCTTTTATGATATTTTTTGTTTAAAAATGTATTTTCTTAGTATAAATCCAGTTAAGGCGTAAAGTGTCACCCTTGATTAGGCTGTGCGGACAGAACACGCAAATCTGGGACGACACTTTACGCACATGCATTAAACCCCTTTTTCACAGATCGAAGCTCAATTTTATTTTAAACCTATCGATCTTCTGTCATAAATAAACACTATACTCATCATCCAAATAATACGAAACCTTATACACATCTAACGTTTTCTGTTTCTGTATCAGGCTAGAAGCTGGTCTACATTTTATTTTAATACAAGGCTTGGCTGGCTTTTGCACTTATCGTCAACGAGTAAAGAATTGAAAACTTGAAATAAAATAGTTTTTCATTTGTATTGCTTAAAAGAATAATAAATCTCATTTGTCTCCATTTTTAACTTAACTGATACAAGTTCTCAGAACGCCCTACTAGGGAGAATACTATGTCCTGTAAAGTACTGTAAAGACTCACCCGGCATCACATTGCGGACATACCACCCCAGGATGAAGTATATGCCACTGTCAATCACCATCATGATGTTACACCAGCGGAAGTTGAAATCGTCCTCAGTGTTATAGGGATCCTTGACGACGTTGCTCCAATGGAGGCCTATCATCTGCTCTTCAAAACGCGCGATGTACTGGGCTGCGTAGCTGAATGCTGTGGTCGATGACAGACACTGAAATACAGCGATACCATAATAGCTTATAAATATATGGAATACAGGACTGAATAGACTTCCTTCATATGAAAAATTCCATAAAAGCGGGAAGTGTTGTCCCTGATTAGCATGTGCAGACTGCACAGGCTAATCTGGGACAACACTTAACGCACATGCATTTAGCCCTGTTTTCCCAGATCGAGGATCAATTTATCCAATTATTCACTGAAATTATTTTACAGGAAACTAAAAACACTACAATTACATCTGACAAATGAACAACAAATGATTGCTCCAATTGTATCGAATAAATTGATCATTTTTTGCTCAACTATTTAAAATTCAGACAAATATTAAATTTAAGAATGCTTGTTGTCGTGGAAACTCAACTTAAATATTGGTATAAAGCTCTCCTTTTTAGTATTGTAGACAGAACCAATAAATAAACAAACTGCAGCAGGAATGGAATCTAATTAATAATTCATTGTCATATGTAAGCATCAATCTGCCAGATTTGTCCAGTCACTGTCAAAGTTCAACAATGGATACAAAACATTCATTTATATACAATTTTTGTTCATAATTTTGACATTTTATTGCGAAAAACAGTCAGAGTACTTGCAAATCCCAAATTCATAATTGATCATTGTTTATTTCTTAATATGTTTCTGTAATGTTTATCTCTATATTATAATAATATCAAATTTAGTTTGTATAAGGTATAAAACTTATGTGTAACTTACGGCTAGAGTTTTCTGCCAGAATGTCATGTCCACCTCGAGTGTGTAGAGAACAACAAAGGGCAGATAACTGATGAAGTACACTATAAAGCAGGTGAGAATGGCCAACGATGTGCGGGTGAAGAAGGCGCTCACGAAGTAACTGAAAACAGAGAATTGACAATCAGTCAGTGGTTAACTAAGATTTTATGAGCCTCGCTTTGTGAAAAGGGGGTTTAATGCATGTGCCTAAAGTGTCGTCCCATATTAAGCCTGTGCAGTCCGCACAGACTAATCAGGGATGACAATTTTTGCCTAAACTGGATTTCTGCTAAAAAGAGACTTTCTTCAAACGAAAATATCATAAAAGCGTAAAGTGTTGTTCCTGGTTAGCTAGTGTTTTATCCAGGCCGTTTTAGCGTGGCGCAGCGCCACGCCGCTTTTTTGAAGCGCCTCGCTGCCCCTTTCAAAGCAAATCAGCGCCACGCTGCCCTTTTCAGAGNTCTGACTATTCAACAAAGTGTTAGTGTTTGTGAATCCCATTTAAGATGCATATAAAGGACTTGTTTGTGCAATGTGTGTAACGTTTTAAATATAAATAATTGTTTAAGAGGGTAACTCATTTAACAGTATTCTAAGACTTCTTTGAAAAGCTATAGTTTGTATAAGATATATATCCTAATGTGTTTAATCTTGTTTTTTGTTACTACATGAAAATATAAAACACATAATAAAATATACATTCTGGATTTTGTTGGTTTAATTATTCAACAATAAATCTCAAAACTATACATACAATGTTTGTGTGTAACAAAGCTTGTTATTAAGTCACTATACAGATATATGTGTGCCCTTTTTATGGATGTCGCGCGCTAAAGTGCCCTTTTTTGAAATTTTGCACCACGCCCTTTTTCCTTCCTGTATAAAACACTATGGGCCTGTACAACCTGCACAGGCTAATCTGGGACGACACTTTAAGCACTTGAATTAAACCCCGTTTTCACAAAGCAAGGCTCATATTTGATTGAAAAAATAATACTTTGGAATTTCAATAGTTCATAACACTGATTAAAAACAACAAATATGGCAAAAAATAAGGTTAACAAATTCTCTTTAAAAAGTTTGAGGTTATGTTCTAGTGTCTGTAATCAGTCATGGAATAAAGTATAGAATATTACTGGCAGCAGTCCTCTGACACCATGACACCAATACAGTTTGTATGCAACAAAGTTCTATAAAAATCAAATTTACCAACTAGGACACCAAAATAAAAATACATACCATAGCATTAAAATTGAGAATGCAAAGTCAATGAAGTAGAGCCAGATGATGAAGGCGTTGCTATGTGTGAAGACGTGTGCATATTTGAGAATGATGATGTCTATCACACAAACTGCGGCCATTATGAGGTAGGTCGTCAGAAGCCACGCCCAGAAATTCAGGCCACACTTAAGCCCCATGATGTTAAGGGTCTGAAATATAAATATAGTTATACTGAATGTGTGACAGATAAGGTAGGTGCCTGTATCCATAATCCAAAATATTTACAATGGTATGTAAAAAAAATTGATATTAAGTTTTTTTGCCAATGTAAGCGGCAATAATCTCACTTAACAAATGATCATTTATGACAAATTAGTATTTTCCCCAAACACTTAATTTAACACATATAGTCATGTGTGCGGACTGGACTGCACAGGCTGATCTGGGACAACACTTTACACACAATAACAAATCCCAGATTTCCCAGAACGAGGCTCATATGGAATCCTCAAGTGCCCAGTCTGTACATTGCCGTGCCCAGTCTGTACATTGCTGTGCCCAGTCTGTACATTGCCTACCTCTTCCTGACCCCTCTCTCTGTCATACACCAGGTTGTACACAGCCACAGCAATACTGGCGATGAACGATATCGTCATCAGCACCGGCAATAGGTAGCCAGCTATTGTGTTCACAAAACTGAAACAGGACAAGTGTCATGGATGATATTCAAGCCTTAAATACGGACACTGTATGAAATGACATGTTTATTGATGTATCCCACAAAGACATGTATGAAACAATGAAACAATACACAACAACTGATTGAGAAATCATCATTTACAAACAACTTATCACATAATAATATTATCAATTAAAGCATGCAACCAAGATGAAGTTCAAGGCCTTTTTGAAACAGTTATTCTTTCAAGTTTCTGTTTGACATCTATGTGCACTATAAATGTGTTCGAATGATGCAGATGCCCTGCAATATGCCACAGGACAGAGAAACAAGAGTTGCATGACATACATAATGTGGCCATAAACACTGTATGTATAAGTCCTTAGTCATTGTTGCTATGCATAAATCCTATTTCACAATTGTGAGATTTACCTTTAAACATGCACCATAGTTAACCCTTTGCATGCTGGGAAATTTGTCGTCTGCTAAAATGTTGTCTGCTAAATTTCTAAAATTAGCATTTTCTTTGAATTTTTTTCAAAGAATACTATCAGAATAGCAAACAGTTTGGATCCTGATGAGACGCCACGTTCTGTGGCGTCTCATCTGGATCCAAACTGTTTGCAAAGGCCTTCAAAATCCGGTTCCAGCGCTCAAAGGGTTAATGCATACAACTTGTTGTCTTAAAATGATGATTTATTTTTGCCAATCATAATAGAAGAATACTAGAACTCTGCAAGTTGGATAAGTCGCCTGATGGTAATGAGTTAACCAAGAAATTGGCCCATTTCAATAAGTCTAAGTCCGAAATAAGGTCAAGGTCAAAAGGTGTGCATTGTGATGAGAGACAACATCCATGCAAGTAAAAAGGTCCGTAGCAAGCGGTATTGATGTCAGACGAAACGGTCAAAATGGGTTAACCAAGATTTTCGTATGGACGGACGGACAGGACAAACGCTATATGCCTCCCACATCGTAGATGCCGGGGGCATAAGAAAAATCTATCATAAAAATTTAATGTTTAAAGTAAAGCTCAAGACATAGTAGTTATGAACCTTTTTTGGGTCGCGTTTGCAGATTTCGAAATCTAAACTCAGACCCTAAGTTTAAGGTCACAGGGGTCAAAACTTTTATGCGTATGGAAAGGTCTTGTCCAGATACACATGCATGCTAAATATGAAAGCAATATCTTAAGGGACACAGACGTTATGAGCTTTTTTTTAAACCACGTCAAGTGTCCACTCTGACCTTGACCTAGAAGTGTGCTACATGATGGTTGCATTTTATTAGATGATGCGCCAATTTTTTTCAAAATCCCATAATGCCTTACGAAGTTAAGAGCCGGGCACAAAATGTCCCGCCCCAAAAACACACACATACAGGGGTAACACTATCCGACCTTACGCCGTTATCATACCATGGGCATAATATAAACTTAAAATAAACAAAACAAAAGCCAACTCACGTATCGAGTGTATGGCAAGGGAAGGGAAATTGGTTGGTTGCAACCCTTGGCATCTTGAAGTCCACCTGTTCATGCTCAGCAAAATACGAGATAATAGCCGAGTCGATCATGTCTTGGAGCTGAATGAAACCTCGGAAATAGCGAAGCTCGTTAAAGAAATGATCCTGGGGCTGGGGGCGCCACATCCTGTCCTTGATACGGTCAGTTTGTGGAGAATTATCCACGTCCATGCGGATCTTATACTGGATGTGTGGACTGACGGGGTGTGTTTGACGTTTCAGTCTCTTTGGTTCTCCAGACACTTCAAAAACAAGTCCTAAAAGGCAAGACATTCGAAATTTGTTTGTGAAATTTGCTGCTTATAAAACTAGTTTAGCTTGGATTCTCAACATATTAGCATGGTACTCAATGACCCATATAAAAAGTTAAATATTTGCGGTGGTCATTAATATGCGCAGTAGTTGAAGCACAAAGGCGCAAACATTAGAACTCTGTGATTCCACTGCACTACATACCGGCCAGCAGCTCATTTCGTCCGTTGTATTTAATAGCAGCAGTCTGCATGTCCGCCTCTGTGGCATATCCAACATATCTGTTGATATCTATGCATGACACGTAGTCCGATACGAGGCTGGCCACCTTGGAAATGGACTTCATGAGGCCGGTGTCCGCGTCTTGGAACGTATAGATGAGGTTGGTCAGGTCTTGGTTGTTCACGCCTGAGATCTGCATGACCAACGACTTGACTATCTCACTCTCGAAGAGTGCCTGAGACAAAATAAGCAGAAGATATGACACCCGCTCTGAGAAAAGGGAGTTTAATGCATGCGCGTAAAGTGTCATCTCAGATTAGCTTGTGAAGTCCGCACAGGCTAATCAGGGACAATACTTTCCGCTTATATTGTATTTTTCGTTAAAAGGAAGACTCTTTTTGACGAAAATCCAGCTTAGGCGGAAAGTGTCGTCCCTGATAAGCCTGTGCGGACCGCACAGGCTAATCTGGGACGACACTTTACGCACATGCATTAAACCCTCTTTTCACAGAGCAAGGCTCATATACAGCATACTATGTTAGTGCTAAAAACAAATAAGTTAGTATGGTCTGGCTAGAAAACCTCGGTCAATAACACTGACTGGGAGTTCTGATGCCTTGAAAAAACACCAAGGTGGTTTAAAAATTATACACCAGAATGTCAAACAATTGTAAAACATTGTTAAAAAAAAACACACCTCAATTTTCTGACAAAAATTATGCAATTGAAATGATGACTTTTTATTGCGGTGTTTGCGTCCAGAGGCCAAACTTTATTTTTACATAAATAACAAGAGATGTGTTTGTCAGAAACACAATGCCCCCTACTGCGCCGCTTTGGAATACAATTTCTATTTATCATTTGACAGGTTTAGAAATTATCTCCCTTTTAAGCTTATTACTTCCATTGGGTTTTGTTTTTTGACCTTTGACCTTGTAGGATGACCTAGACCTTTACCTTTCACCACTCAAAATGTGCAGCTCCATGAGATACACATGCATGCCAAATATCAAGTTGCTTTCATCAATATTGCAAAAGTAATGACCAAACTATAAAAAAGGTAAAAGTATTTGGTTAAAGTTTTATGACAGACAGAATGACAGACAGGACAAAAACAATATATAACCCCTCTTCTTCGAAGAAGGGGGCATAAAACACCAAAACTAAACATAACTAGAGCTTTATCACATGACATATACCCCCACATGCTGCATTGACACAGACGTGACGTATACCCCACACGCTGCATTGACACAAATGTGATGTATAGCCCCACACGCTTCATTGACACAGACGTGACGTATACCCCCACACGCTGCTTTGACACAGACATGACGTATACCCCCACACGGTGCATTGACACAGACGTGACGTATACCCCCACATGCTGCATTGACACANATATGTGCCAAATGATTTCAAAATCCCTTGATGAACGACATAGTTATGGCCCGGACAAGCTCATTTATGGCCATTTTTGACCTTTGACCTCAAAGTGTGACCTTGACCTTGGAGATATTGACGTAATTCTTTCGCGCGACACACTGTCCAATGATGGTGAACTAATGTGCCAAATGATTTTAAAATCCCTTGATAGATGACATAGTTATGGCCCGGACAAGCGGGACAGACAGACAGACAGACAGACAGCGACAGACCGACCGACCGACAAAATGACTCCTATATAGCCCCCATTACCAATGGTAATGGGGGTATAAAAATTATGTTCAACAACTAGTAACAGCCCATGTAACTAGCGATCTACTCGACTAAAAGTGTTTACGTGGTACGACAGACACAGGTTTGATATATCATCTAACGTGACACAAACTGATGATCACAATTAATATGCTTAAAGGTCACTACACTGCGATAATGATTTCACGAAACGGAAAACAATAAAAACATAATGGGCCATACATCATCAAATTTGACAGCTTTCCGAACATTTCTATAGGCGCCTGATCGTGAAACGGTATCTACAAAACATGTTGATATCAGATACAATAGTTTCGCGGTCAGCCGTGATGATGTTAGACAATATTATGTTAACGATTTTATGTAGCCACTTGATTATGGATCTTATAAACTGATATCAGTTAAATATGTTCACTATGCTTTTGATAGGATGGCTGTGTATCAGTATCAATTTTTATGAAAACACATTCTGTGACGTTGAACATGTTGAGCACTACAATCACGTGTACTGATTTTCAGACCGGTGAAAACGCGGTAGTAAGTTCTATTCGGAGACAGAAAACTGGCCACCACACTCTTTGAATACCTTACACTTTTAAAATCAAAAGTAGCATAGTAATACAGTGAACAAATGCGACATTGTTTGTAATCATTACCGTACATTGTATTCAAACAAGTATATGATAGAAATAATATGACACAGGTCAACAATTTTGTTTTTGATAAACACAAACAAGAAATAGCAAGGATTGCAAGATGCATGAGCAGCATGACTATAAAAGACATGAATTTTACTGTACCCAAATTAAATGCTGTTTCTGGATTTAATTCTTCCTTGCAAATTTCTACAACCATTTCGGAAAACAAAATTAAGAGAACACGGAGTTTAACAAAACAAGATGCTATCACACAAATTAAGAAACACTTAATGTGACAGGCATTGATATGGCAGTTTAATTCATTTCCTTGTAAGACCGCAAAACCGTTACTTAATCAACTCTAGAAACGCTTGACAATTCAACATGCATGCACAATTTATTTGGAAGAGAATACAGTGTTAAGTATGAAAGCCGTTTCACATCGGAGGAAATATTGTAGCGTTAAGCCATCCCTTATCAAGCCAACAGTGCGCGTTAAACGTTACTTTAAAGTATTCTTGCTATCCTTCAGAATAACTTATCTTAATTCATTTACATTGGTTTTCTTTTCGAAGATGTGACACCGGGTATGTTAATGACATGTTATCTACACAGGTGTCCAAAACTATGTGACGGTTTCTTTTAGCATGGTCGTTTTTATAATACAGTTCAAAATGACGACTATTTTATACACGATTTCAAATTTGCATGCGATACTTATACATGGATAATGCTAAAACTTCTTAGTGTGGATTTGAACATAGTCAAATAAATTAAGGTTATTAAATGCGATTCCAATGAAATGAACAGCTTGATAACTGAGATTTTATTGGAAAAACAAATGCATCGAGTTGATTTTACTTTGACAAACAAAATACATGTAAACAGTGATTTTATATAAAATGTTACAAGTCATTTGGTTACATCAAAAAAGCAAAAGACGGATTTTTAATTGTGAAAATACAACGTTACTATTTAATTTATTGAGACAAAACCATAACACAGGAGATTTTAATTGGTAATAATAGTTACACGTGATATAACCTTAAATATTTACTAAACTCGAAAAAAAAATCCTTAACATGACAGGACTAAGATGTTTTGAGGTTAGAGATTTTGCACTGAATAATATTAACAAGTATTTGTGTTTTACAAACCAAATGTTACAAGTCAAATCGATAATGGTAAACATGGTCAAATAAGCTGACAGAATTGTTACTTATAAATCCAACAGTTTGCTCCAGTACACATCTGCAAAGATTGTAAATTATTGTCAGGCATCAACTTTATTTTGAGAACATAAGTCATCCATTTCGACGAATTTAACTTCGCAAATCCAACGTATGATTGCTATGCAAAAATATAACTTATCAAACTGAATACAGAAAAAAAAGCAGTAAAGATTTCACTGCAGACGTCAAAATTGTCAAGATTTATTACACTGCGTTTTTGCCGCCGTTTGTCTATTAAGGTAACAGGTGGTGTAGATTGTGTCACGAAATGCGGTAAATAAGAACAGTAACATCTTATAATGTGCACCCACATTGTTACTGAGGGAATCAGGTGTACATATCAAAAACAGTTAACCTAAGTCTTGACTAGTTTGTATCATGGTGGACTACCATTGTCTGCTTTTAAGAAAAAGAAGCACGATAGAAACAGCCCTTTTTCAGAAAGGAAGCACGCTGAACAACCATTGACTGATTTTCGAAAAAAAAAAGAGAAACATTCTCGACAAGTATTTTCTGAATTGGTAGAAAACCAATGACTGCTTTTCCAAAAAAAAGAACGGTAGAAAAAATACTTTATTTTCAGAAAAAAAACATCAGCATGGTTAAACAGAAATTGTTGACTGATGAAACTCATGCCTGTGGGACAGAAAAAGATTAGTGTTTCATGAAACGGTAATATAACCATAAAATTTAAAGTCTCCAAATACAGACCTTAAGCCTTTTTTTTACTGACTAAGCGGACTTAGTGTTCATGTTACTGTGACCAACATGGTACGGTATAGTAACATAACAATGTAAGTAGTGTCTGTCGAAACACGTGCGAACAAAGAAACGATTACTTGAAACAACTTGTGACTGACAATAGAACGTTCGGGATTTCTAGGAATAGCGTTAGATTCGTTATGTTCGCTTTGTGAGATTTTTTTCACGTTAAGTTCGGCCGACGCTGTCGCGATGGATAACAGCAAACGAGGGAATAAAATATGACTACATGACACAAATTATATCAATTTAATATCACTGTACGAGTTGACTTTGCCCAGGGCGGCTGCTCCAGATTTTTTGCGACTTTTCTGATATATTTTACTGCATAATAATTAATTTGCGTCTTCAATCGAAAAAGAGAAATTCCAAGACACAATGACACAGTTTGTATAAAAAAAACACGTTAACCTGTATTTTAAAGTGTCAGCTACATCATATTTCTTATTCTGAATGACCTATATTTTGTTATTGTGTTGAATCATCTATTTTATATAGTATTTCTGAGAAAACACATCGGCTTATGACCCAAATGTTTTGCATCGTCCGATTTAAAAAAATTGACCCAGGTCTAAATCACACCGGTGTAAGTCATATTTGTGTTTGTGTTGAGTCTTCATAATAACACATTGTTGTGTTCGTAATTCATATGTTGTTGTTTCCATCGCATTTGAACAACATAAAAAAACATGATGATGTTGTTAATTTTCTGACGATTCAAATAAAGATAGACTATTACAATGGCATCAATAACTAGATGATTGCAGTCAATACGTTACCCTATATTTAGTCTGTTTTGTTGTGATTATTTGTCTTAATTCTTTATAATCGTTCAGTGTTGTAACCAAGTGGTTATTTGTCTTCATTATGTATAATAGTGCAATGTTGTGTTAACAAGTGGTTACCTGTCGTGATTCTTTAAAATAATACAGTGTTGTGTTAACAAGGGGTTATTTGTCGTGATTTAAAAAAAATGCAGCGTTGAGTTCACAAGTGGTTATTTGTATTGATTCTTTAAAATAATGCAGTGTTGTGTTAACAAGTGGTAAAAGTCTTGATTCTTATTAATCGTGCAGGTGTGATACCAAGTGGTTATTTGTCTAAAATAAAGATGGAGTTAGAAACATATCCTTGTGGTGCAGTTAGGTATTTATTGTGTAATAGTCACATTAATATCCACGAAGTTGTTTCTGTTAATCCTCTTACTTACCGGTATTGTTTCTTGAATTGTATATAAAACCACAAAAACGTGTGTTTATTGTTTAGAAGCGATTTTCTTCTGGAATTACAGTCAAAACAGTGTTAATGTGACACATTAGTCAGAACACGGTTTAACCATAATATGTAAAAAATATAGCAGTGTCATAAACAGATTTGACGTGAAATATTTACAATTTGAGGTAATTATTTTCGCTGGCGGTTTCAGTGATATACATGGCCTACATTTGCGAGGGTCTATCAATTATACAAGCGTATATATATTCGTAAGACATCAATCTTAATGAAAGTTTTCATCCAATGGCATATTCGTCGAGCTCAAAGGTGAACTGAATATATAATATTTGTTTGATTAATATGTCTACCCATACGTAATCCGCAATGCATCAAATGGAATCTGTCTCTTTGCAGTAATATTAAATGTACTCACATATATTGTAACACCTATGGATTTTGTTAATAATTCAAAAACGGTAAAGCACCATCAACATTTTAATTATAAAGCGAAATTAAAACGCCTATATATGGCATCGACAATTTGATTAAGCATAGCATATGGCGTTTAGCGGTAACGCTATTTTGTTTTTTTTTTAATTAAATACACGGATAGTTACACGGATGAACTGCTTTCATTTAATTATTTATACCGTTGTAATACTGTTCAATTGTCTATGTTGATATGAATTGTCAGAATATTAAAAAAAATGCATCATGGTTTGATGTTGGTAAAATGCGATGAAAACAACAACACATGAACTTTTACAACCCACAATCTTGGGTTAAATTATATACATATAGTTAAGGCTTTTTAAATGCTTTTTTACTCGGTCACTTACATGCCAATACTTTTGAACTAAATTACGATAATGCTTTTATCTTACAGATACCAAACGCCAATTAATTACTTACGTCCTCCACTGTAGGCAAGACTTGTTATCAGCATTATTAGAATCATTAGCAGAATGGTGATATATGAATTCTATTAATAATTGATCACGAGTGAAATAACAAACGATCTTACACTAACACTAACAAATTTTCTGTTTCTTTTATGCCTCTTTTTCAAGAAAATAAGCGTTTTCATTGGCTTAGTTTTCGTTTATTGACCTATCGCATTTTGCTGAAATGACGTTGCAACGTCAAATGACGTCACGAAATGTAAACAACATTCGGGATTTATCATTATGTTTGCGTAAATATTTATTTAATTTGCTCATTTAAAAAATTATGTGATAAAAAAGAAAGGACACTCGTTGTTATATCATACCATATTTTATTAAACTCGTCCAGGAAAGTAGTTAGTAAGCTCGCCAAAGGTTCGCTTACTAACAAAATTCCTGAACCCGATTAATAAAATATGGTATGATATGACAACCCATGCCAGATCCTATATATATTAAATAATCCAGGAATGTATTGAACGTGCGGTCTTTTGCTACCAATGTTTACGGTAGAAACGATACTCTGCATGTTGATTGCTTTATTTGATTGTATAGTAACGGCAATGCAAAGTATGTTAACTTGAAATGCCAAATGGAACATTTTTAGCCCGTAAACATTTCAGTAACATTTAACAAAACATAAAAAATAACGATGTGAACGTCTGAGTAAGAAGCAATAGTCTGCACAATCGGATTATATGTAACGCATTTAAGTATTCATTAACCTTTTAAAAAAAGTGTTTAATGCTCGTCATTATTTTCTCAAGCGACCAATTAAAGTCATCATTAAGTGTTTCAAACGACGAAGATGGATGTTTTGTAAGTTAATGCATACACTCCATCTTAGATTTGCCATATATTAAACTATATTTAAACGAGTACATCCAGCAGATGACAGATGTGTTTATTTTCCATTTAAAGAAGGGGTGCACACGTTGAAAAACAAACGTGCACAAATCCATCTAATGTATTGTTATGTACGGTTGGTCACTAAAAGACTAGCCGGTGGTAGCAAGAGTTAATCACCCGATTAAGTCTTTGAATTATCATATATGTATTCAATTGTATATTTACTTGGTATGCGGAATATGCAGGTTTGTGCGAGCAAGGTATATTATCAGAAAATGTCATGGTTACTCCCTCTACCTCAAGATGTAATATGCATGTAAGTTTTATAAATGTTGCTTATGTTTGCGAATATGGTATATTTATTCTACGCAGGTAAACTAGAGTAAAACTCATTTAAAATGTTGGTATATTGATTAACGAGTATAAGCTGAAACTTTTGAATAAGCTGCTTTAATTATAACCCCGTGGGAGGTGCTACTTAGTTAGGGTAAATAGGTTAAGCACTCTTTGTACCACAATACAATTTAAACTAATTTACACATACCATATGGAGCATGTCAGTGTAATACCAGGATGACATTCGGTTGGTGTTCCTTCTTTTTAGGACAACAAGTTCATCGTCTTTCAAATCAAAACCAGTCAAAACCAGCTCCATCCTACATATGAATTCCCTTTCTCAAAGACATATCAATGCACGAATATTGTAAGATAGTTAGAAAACAAGAGAACCCGTATTAAATATGTATCAACATTAACAACAAGTCACTAAATGTTTGCATTCTACACTTAATTGTCAATAAAATTCATAACTTACCGCACGCAGTGCCTATTCTTGCTCGAATACTTCAGTATATTGGTGCCATTCCACGACAAAACGTGTCTTAATAAAATTGTTTTATAAATTTCATTATTACAACTTATAATTCATATATACATTAACGGTTTTGCGAGGGAACGCCTCTAATTTAAGTTTGGAACGCTATAAATATATGTGCATATTACGTCTTTGTTTCTTACATTTGTCTAACAAGAAACCCTCTGAACGATTAAGTACATGTCCGTAGAAAGAAAATTCGTAGGAGAGCTCAATCTTCGAAAATTTGGAAGAATTCAGAACGAGTCCAAAATCCTTGCTTTGTCTTTTCACCGAAATCTAAACCTTCATTTCGTCTCCAAATTGTGTCTAACCCACAAAACGTACCTTTACAGAAATGTCTTTTGGTCACCATTTTATCGCACAATGCAGGTAATTTGTAATTAAATACATCAATCAAAATATCGCTATTTTTAACAGAATACCAACTGTTTGTGCTTAGAAAAAAGTAATTTTCCATTTTGAATAAAAATTATGGAACGGTTTTTGTTTTCTTAAAATTGTGTGTTTTGTTGAAAAGCTGATGTTAACAGTGAGTTGTGTATGTCATAACAGACCATACAACGTAAGGTTTTTAATAAACAATTACACATTATTACCAAAACATTAACATGTTGCTGTTTTTGCAAACTCATTACAAACAGTTAAACATAAAACGGATATACCGGTCAACACATATTAAAGTTGAATGCGCGTTTACAGACGACTACGTAATTCAACATGCATATTAAATTTATCTTAAAGTAATTCAGACTTTTAAACATGTATTCGCTTTAACGGTCTACTGTTTCATATTAATGTTCGTGCAAAGTTTTGAAGGTCTTCAAAGTCGGAGATGATTCTTATGTCGTAACAGATTTTGCAAGCAAAACATGTTTTATAATAGGCGTTGAAACTAATATCTCTGTTTCATGGTAGTTTTTGCTAAATTAATTCAAATCTGACTTAAATAATAAGCAAAAAAAAAAGAATTACATAAGATATAAATTAGATTGTTCCTTGTAGATCTAATTGAAACTTGTTTTCTGTTGTACTGTCAACGTTATACTAGTTATTTTAACCGAACTGAACATACTTGTAAGAATATTATTATTTATGGACAATGCCCCAATATTAAATAACTTAGTTTTATCCCTGTTAATTATTCTTATAACGCTCCAAACGACTTTTAAAAAGACTGATGAGTAGCAAATGTTCATAAACATGAAAAACAAAAATAAACATGTAGTTCAATTACTGCAAATTAGATGATGAAAATTTAAAAAAAAAATCGCGTTTAATCGTGTAACAATAAATTTGTCGACAGGTTTTACGGCGTTATTTAACATATTAGCGTTGTATTCTTAATTTCAATGACATTATAAAAGTAGACAATCAAGTTCATATTTCAAAATTTAGTGCAGCTTTGATTATATATTTATTTGTATGATAGGAATAACTTACCATGTAATGCTTAATATAACTTACAATGTAACACCGCCCTATTTAGACATATTTTATCACGATCTTTTTGTACAAAAATGAAACAACATTAACATTTTTACTGTTTCTTTTAAGTGCTGACCATATTTTAATTAAAAACATGCCTATAACCGGGATATTTCTGAGACCTAACATATGCGTAAGGACTTGCCTTGGACGATTAGATACTTGTCCACCAATGACTGTGACTTGCCCTTAACGATTAGATACTTGTCAAGCAACGAATGTGCAGACACCTAGTAGGTTTATCATCTTTATATTCCAGAGGTAAACACAGCTCTTATGAATATCCAATCGATTTACATCAAATGCTTTACAAAAACTTTGGACCTATACAAAGGCGATGTTAACCGTGGTTGTCTACGCCTTAATAATTGTACGATTGCAGATAACATCTTGGAAGAACCTTTCACTCAAGTAATGAAATTTTGCATCAGTACTTTACACTTCCTTCAACTGGTAAGTCAGGTTTTTTTTTTTTTTTTTAAATAGCCTGTATTATAAAATTTATTATGTTTTTGATTCTCATCCAAAATGAGTTCAACGTAGTTTTTTTTATGTGATTCAATTTCAAGACTGATGCACTTATTTTACCGACGAGTTGACAGGGTCAGTAATAAAGATGTCGCGAAGGTGATCAAATTTGAACTAAAACCTGAAATGACTGACTGCTTATATAAACTATGTGTCATTTTACAATTTGTATAAGCGTTGAACGCTAGCAAGCCGAAATTTCCGCGTGAAATTAATTTTACGCGATCTATTGGCGTATGAATACGCAACGAACTGCAAAAGTGTGCAAACAATGTGAGGACACGGAACTACTTGACCAAACACATATAATGTAGTTGTCCAATCCATAACAACATATTTACTATCGAAGGTAATTTCTATAAAAGAAATAAATGCTTTATGTGTAGACTCCGAAATTACAGAAAGCTTCTTAAACCTCAACATAAATTTGCGTTACTTTAAAAACAAAAATGTGGGACGGAAAGGGGTCCTAAGAACAAAATGTGTGATCATTCGTTAGAGTAAAATCCTTACCTCTTTAGTAATATTTTTGTTATGTATTGATTCTGAAGCGTTCTTTTGGTCTGTCCATCCACGGCAGTTTGGTTCCTTAAATAAAACCGAAAAGATGTTAAATTGGTTTGATACTCCACGAGAATTCAGCCCGCTTACCGATCAAACATTTGTTTTTTAACATTTGGACTAAGCATGTCCCCACTTCCTGTTGCCGCCTATTAAACCGTTATGCCTACCATTGAAAACTCGTGAATGCCCATAGCTTAGATAATCAGTTAAAATTAGTTTTGCTCGTCATTAAGTGTAGTCTTGCAAATACATGTAATTTAGTTTTATCAATTGGGCGTAATTTAAGTTACCGTTTGAAATTAGCTCCGCTTACATTTAAAACAATTATTACTTAGGCTACGATAACCATTCGGACGTGTTTTTTTGCTGCCCATTTTAACTTAAGTACGCTGTCATTTGAACTTAGTAACACAATTTTGCTCGTAATTATAATCAAATTTCGCTGACCATTTGGTCAAAATGACTACCATTTAAACTGATTATCGGGTTTTATCTGAAATTGTAAATCAGTGTACCCGTCGTTTGGACACAAGTTCTACTTACCATTCAATTTAGTTTTACTGTCAGCCAATAGTCGCCGTACTGCCATGGATGGAAACGACTTGTAACACTGAAACTAGGGAATCAAAAGACCGATGGTTGATAAAAATACATCAATTATATTCTGTGATATTTTACGTTTTAACGAACATCCGAGTTCTTTATGTAATCGATTTTAATCTTAAATTTGATGCACTTTGGCTAATAAAGTTTCGTTTAAAACAATGCACACTTTAGCAGGCTGCTTGTAATATTGATCTCAGAAAATATGAACAAATACAAACCTAAGCAGCTTTGAGAGAAATCTTAATCTTTCTTTTAAAAATAAACAATAAACACGTGTTCAGATTCAAACAGAAAATATGTTGTTGGCAACAGTTGTATGATGTAGATTGGTCAAGTCTTGCAACAGTTTAGATTTATAAACTATGGTTTGTGTTGGAGTGACCTACCTATAGATCTTGCTAATTTACAGTATTATTTATAATTTATAAATGCCGGTAGTTTTACTTGTTTCTTGTATACGTGTTTCAAAATCTTACAAACCGGACAAACCTATTAAACATGCATGTCATGCTTTCCAATGATCCTATATTTGAAAACTAATATGAACAGTTTTGACAAATTAGTGTGTAAATTGAAACAGAAAAAAAATATGCAAATAAATTATGTGTACATGTAAAACCGATAAATTCATATGAATGTAATCTGTTAATTTCAAACAGGTGAGATTAATATTTTTTATAAGTTGTAATATTCACAACCAAAAAATGGATGTAAATAAAAGTATGGTTACTGCGGAAAATACTTAAAACTATATAACAGACTGCAGACATAAAATCTAAAAAGAAGAGTGCTGATTTCTGAGCCAAGATTTGTAAGTTTTACAAGCACAACACAAACAAAATACACACATGCATTCTTAACATTTATATACCAATCACATCACAAAATAAATACACCGAAAACAATATGTCATACACTATTCATTGCATACAAACCGGGCAGGAAAATTCATTCGAAAACACGCACCTTTATACAGAAATACAGTCACACTCATTTTATCATGCGAAAAAAAACCACTCCCCAAAATACAAATTATCCAATATATCATTCACTATAATTGCATATCATGATTTAATTGTGTACTTATATATGCCTACGCATAATGTGGCAAATGGACACAAAATAATCTCTAAATATTCAATAAACTATTATATTCACAATATCGTAATGTTGATAAATAGACATTGATTATACATACATGTACACACATGTACAACAAGTGACGTTAATACGGCTACAATCTATTTGGTGCTACAACTTGGTTTATAAACAGAAACCAAAATAGAAGATACCCCAATATTGCACCGATCAAATAACAATATCTTAAGACTACCTGTTCACAGCATGAAAAATCTCAATAAATTTGCAAAGTTAACTGTTCTTGTCAACTTCAAAAATATCATCTTAAAAAGTGCCCATGCCAATGTAAAAGATATTTTTTTAAGAGGTTTGCCTCAGAAGTCATTGGAATGACGCTATTTCATTTCGGACGTATTTTACCATTTTTTCATTGCTTAATGTTACAAATGGATTTGCAAGTCCATGTTTAATACTAATAGCTATTTGAAGTTTAAGACATTTTTTAGTAATAAAGACATGTATGTTTCTTAAGTTTTACAGGAAAAAGCACTCAGCAATAAAAAGTGATCCTTTATAAGTAATTATAAATCCGCATTTATTTAAGTTCAAGCAATCAATTCATGTTGACTCTCAATTTCAAATTTAAAAAAAATGAACGTTATCAGCAATAAAGGAATGCTATTAAAGATGAAATTGTGGGAAGGACAAATGAATGTACGCTTATTTATAATGATCACTTGAGTTTTAATTAACATTAAAACTAGATTGTACATACAAAAATGAAATGGCATTAACTTTTACCGAGCTATGCTTGACACATCATGCCAAACTTTGGAAGGCAAAACCATCAGAGAGAATGCTACAGAAGCTAATTACAATCCCCAATCAAGCACCTTTTAAAGCAAGTTCACGTTAAAATTCCAACTAAATTTTACAAGCTGTGAACAGGCAGTTATAATTAAATGAACGTGTTCCTGTGTACAGACAAACTCTAGTATCTTACAATTACTGTAACCCCTACCCTATGCTATCAAGCTACACGACAAAAGTATCATTACTCAATAGAAGGGAATCGTAAGTTTATCAATATACTTTCCATATACAAAAGCACACTGATTTATGACACACAGTTAAAAGACTATAATATTTATTAAAAGCAAACTTAATCACAAGTTAGGCAATAAACTATTAAGTTTGTCTAATGTTTTACTCACAACAACATTACCAGTAGTGAAAATCATGAACATTTTGGAAAGTTTTTGGAAAGTTTAAGTACAGTTTATAAACTTTGAACACCGTAAATTACAGAAAACACAAGGATTTTTTTCAATATCAGAGTTCTTATTACCGTTTCTATTCGACTTAAATTAAGAAGTACTGACAATATAAACAGCTAAAAGTACTGAGTATATACAGCTCCGAAAAATTACCTAATTACATCTAAGGTATCAGAGAACACTTACGAGCGGAAGCGTATGAAGTTAATCAACAAATAAAAACACAAAATGTTACAACACCGCTAGGCAAAAACAAACACAAACTTGCATCACAAAGAGTGGAATGCAGGAAATCGATTGTATTGTGAACTAAATGAAGTCTGTAAACTTGCAGATCAAAACACTGATTTCTAAGATGCCACAATCTTCTAAACTTTGTCTTCTTGGTTCCGGATTGATCTTTTTCACAACAGAAACATGACTTTGCTTTGTGGAATCTGAAAATACAACAAACACTGTTAATCACAATATATTTCCACAAATTTTGGGTTAATTTCAGATTTGGCTACGAACAATACTAAAAAAATCTTTTTCTACAGATAACTTAATTGAACTCTTGAAACCTTTCTAATACTTTAAGCCCCTTGTTACTATTCCTTAATAACATATATCCGATCATCAATTAGCACAAGCATAGGCTCACTCTCTCCTGTACAAATGACTTTAACCGCTGATATCAGGTGACTTCCAAGACGTGCACAATTGCCAAGTGCATATGGTGTCCACTAGTGATCAATAGCTTCCAGAATTGATCCATACTCTGCATTCAAAACATCATCTCCAAAGACAAAAAGCATGTTGGAACGAGACTTTTATTCGAAAGTGTGCCTCAATTAGCCTTATGATTTTGTGGTAATCTAACAAAAATGGATAGGTTAAAACAATGTGCAAAGATTAGATGAATAGCAGAATTCCTTGCACATGATTGGCATTTATCATCAGGGCCGATAATCTCAAAGCTCTTATGGAAATCTTAACTTAAGTTGTTCTTAAGGGAACATTTGAGAGCAATTTTTCTGTAAGAAATCTGAAGTTTTCTGATTACAAAAAGGTTAAAAAATTACTCATTGTAGTAATATTTACTTCTTTAAAACATATTAATATAAAAAAAACGAAAAAATAAAACAGCAAGAGACTAAAGGATTTTTATGAATTAAGCAATGTCCTTAGGTGTTCTCTAAGGAGCTTTGTGATAACAGGCCAAGGCCTCCTGTTGTCCCACACTCACCTAAGCTCTGGCCGGTCCATTCACAACTGCGCCACCTCCACGGATACCCACAGACTGTGGACTCACAGTGGACTGCGGGTGTTGACCAGGGCGGATCGGTTTGGCTGAAACACAGCATCGCAGTCATATACACGTACGTAGGTCAATGATATGTTTTCCTCTGTGTGTGTGTGAGTGTTTCAGAGTTTATGAGGTGCTTCCGCACCTGAGTTTGCATAATGTGAGGACCCCAAGTGTGTCCTAGACTCACGAAAGTTGGGATGAATTTTGAATAAAAGCTGCAATTTCCAGCTATTTCTGTTTGTTCCTGAGATATTTCAATTTTTGATGTGGTCTTGTGTTGTGGGGGGAGTGGGGGCAGCGGAAACGGGGATTTAACCCGGGACACCTAGGTGGAAAGCGGGTGTACCGACCATTGCGCTAACCAGGCAGCCATCATGTTTTCCTCCTTATACAGAAAAGGCTTATATACTATAAAGTCATGCAGATTCGCCTAGAACTGACTTTACCCCACGATTTTCATTCCCATGCTGAGAAACTGTCTCCCTAGAATGCCAATTGTGAATCTTTTGTGCACTTGAATGAATGCATCTTTCCAAGATCCAAATGAGGATAAGACAGCATTGTCACAAACGTGACAAATGCCCCTATACTTCTTTTTATCAGCTATGTTCAGAGGCAAATAACTCACAATCAATGGAACAAAAAGTGCCTTGATAATCTACATTTCATGATGATGACATATTTGAAGTTTCAATTTAATTGCTTGAGAAATATGGAAGAAATTAACTCCACAAACCTATAACATTGTATGCACTTTGACTCACTGACTGACTGATAAACTGACTATCAGAGTGACTCTATCATACCCCCTCTCTAACATCTTAGGCAGAGAATATAAAGCCTAAACGATTAAATACATGAGATCAAGTTAAAGATGAACCCAATCTGTTACAATTGGACCAGGATGAACAGGACCTTTTAGAATACAAGCAGGACCAAAATTAAACCATAAACTTATAAAATGACAGCATAATAATAATCAATATTACAAAAAAATTGACATCCATTTTGCTGAAGCTGATTTTTTATGACAACTATTTGACGTTCTGGTATCCTCTCAATTAAACTGTTTATCAAACCAATATAAATGACATGTTCAATTCTAAAATTGAAGTAAGACATACAAAACCTGTCTGCAAGATGAGATTTAGAAACACTTAATGGCTTAGTTGCTTACATTGTAAACAGCAGATTAAGGTATTGATAGGTTGTTTCTGCAAATTCAATTGTAAAACTTTTAAATTTATTTAAGCTGAGGACAAATAGATATGCTCAAGTACTTTTTTTAAGGTTTGATAAACATATATCTCAGACATAATTACATAAGTTATATTGATGTATTAAGTTAACAGGCTGTAAGCTGAACAGGCCGTTCACATTTTGAGCACCTTGGCCCAAGGGAGGTAAGTATCTCAACATAATGTGTGAGTATTTGTTCAGATAATAAGCCTAGTTAAGGGAAAACTGAGTTAATGAATGAGCGTTAAGTGTCATCCGAGATTAGCCTGTGCAGTTCACACAGGCCAATCAGGGACGACACATTCGGCATAAACTGGATTTTTCGTTTAAAGAGACCTCCTTAAAATGAAAACAAGAGATGTGTTTGTCAGAAACACAATGCCCCCTAATGCGCTGCTTTGATTTTTTTTAATTTTTTTTGACTTTTGACCTTGAAGGATGACCTTGACCTTAACCTATCACCACTCAAAATGTGCAGCTCCATGAGATACACATGTATGCCAAATATGAAGTTGCTATCTTCAATATTGCAAAAGTTATGAGCAAGGTTAAAGTTTTAAGACAGAATGCAGACAGAATGACAGACAGAATGACAGACAGAATGACAGACAGGCCAAAAACAATATACCCCTTTTTTTTAAAGGGGGCATAAAAATCCATAAAAGCTGAAAGT
Organism: Dreissena rostriformis; assembly: GCA_007657795.1. Lineage (NCBI taxonomy): Eukaryota > Metazoa > Mollusca > Bivalvia > Myida > Dreissenidae > Dreissena > Dreissena rostriformis. The sequence continues at coordinate 176,822 of VMBQ01000509.1, read as the reverse complement.
GCCATCACTGATTAGCCTGTGTGGACTGCACAGGCTAATCTGTGATGACACTTTATGCACATGAAATAAGCCCAGTTTTCCCAGAACGAGGCTCTTATAAGGAGTTCCCTTCTCACCTATCTGAGCAGCGTGTCCACGGCGGGCCAGGTTCTTCTGTCTCACAGCTTCCTTGATCCTGTCAACCTCGTGCTGGTACCTGCAGAGGAAAACAGGAACAAAACTTGTAAATGTGCTTGTATGATTTGTGCCTAGGAAACAAAAAAACACTTTTCTGTTTCAGACAATGGTCTCAAAAATGTTAGCTGACTGGCAGAAAAATTAACAAAATACATTTTTTTTAAAGAGCTTTGTCACAGACAAAACAGTAGTCTCCTCCCAGGTTAATGTTGTACGAGAAAGAACAGGATCTCCGTAAGTTTCATTTAAGTACTTCTAGATATGACAGGATGCAGATTTTAGTTTTTCAATTATTTTTGTAAGCACAGCAACAAATGATCGTCATGTTTGTTCATACAGCCAGGGCATGGGATTCCCTTAACACAGAACCTTGTTTGGTTTCCATGCCTTACGTTACTTTTATTATCCCCACACTTTTTGAAAAAAAGGTGGGGATATTGTGGTTATCTCCGCCGTCCGTCCATCGGTCTGTCTGTCCGTCCTGGCCAATATCTCCTCCTACACTATAAGCACTAGAACCTTGAAACTTACACACATGGTAGCTATGAGCATATGTGCGACCCTGCACTATTTGGAATTTTGATCTGACCCCTGGGTCAAAAGTTATGGGGGTTGGGGTGGGGCCGGGTCAGAAATTATCACTCATTTTTTAAGGTTATTTTACATTTACTTCTTCATTTCTACACC